>CM059807.1:15162532-15697532 GCA_030435695.1 Brachymystax lenok tsinlingensis | reverse complement strand
TTCACATATTCATCCAGTCATGAATGTAACTGATTGAAACAGTTGGTTGGTTATATATTGAACACTTCCTGGTTTCTTCAGCTGAAGCAAGACCAGATACAATCCTCCTCCTCCTCTTCTACTTACGTCAGGTACGAAGGAGGGCTCCTGGATGCCTGCCTCTAGCCTCTTAAAGTTGATGTTCCTGAAGAAACAGTGAGCCTTCACCCCTGCTGACCCCTCTGCTGTACAGCCCAGTCTCTGCTTAGGATCTTTGGTCAACAGCTGGAGAGAGAGAGAGAGAGAGAGAGAGAGAGAGAGAGAGAGAGAGAAGTAGAGATGATGCAATGTACAGTCGCTTATTTTAAAGTATAATGAGATCAGCTACTCAGGGTGATTACCCAATATAGTCTGAGGTTCCTGACAACACACTAACTAGGCCTACGTCGGAGGTTCCTGACAACACACTAACTAGGCCTACGTCTGATGTTCCTGACAACACACTAACTAGGCCTACGTCGGAGGTTCCTGACAACACACTAACTAGGCCTACGTCTGAGGTTCCTGACAACACACTAACTAGACCTACATCTGAGGTTCCTGACAACACACTAACTAGGCCTACATCTGAGGTTCCTGACAACACACTAGCTAGGCCTACGTCTGAGGTTCCTGACAACACACTAACTAGGCCTACGTCGGAGGTTCCTGACAACACACTAACTAGGCCTACGTCTGATGTTCCTGACAACACACTAACTAGGCCTACGTCGGAGGTTCCTGACAACACACTAACTAGGCCTCACGTCTGAGGTTCCTGACAACACACTAACTAGACCTACATCTGAGGTTCCTGACAACACACTAACTAGGCCTACATCTGAGGTTCCTGACAACACACTAGCTAGGCCTACGTCTGAGGTTCCTGACAACACACTAACTAGGCCTACGTCTGCGGTTCCTGATAACACACTAGCTAGGCCTACGTCGGAGGTTCCTGACAACACACTAACTAGGCCTACGTCAGAGGTTCCTGACAACACAGTAGCTAGGCCTACGTCGGAGGTTCCTGACAACACACTAACTAGGCCTCGTGGAGGTTCCTGACAACACACTAGCTAGGCCTACGTCGGAGGTTCCTGACAACACACTAACTAGGCCTACGTCGGAGGTTCCTGACAACACACTAACTAGGCCTACGTCGGAGGTTCCTGACAACACAGTAGCTAGGCCTACGTCGGAGGTTCCTGACAACACACTAACTAGGCCTACGTCTGAGGTTCCTGACAACACACTAACTAGGCCTACGTCTGAGGTTCCTGACAACACACTAACTAGGCCTACGTTGGAGGTTCCTGACATCACACTAACTAGGCCTACGTCGGAGGTTCCTGACATCACACTAACTAGGCCTACGTCGGAGGTTCCTGACAACACACTAACTAGGCCTACGTCGGAGGTTCCTGACAACACACTAACTAGGCCTACGTCGGAGGTTCCTGACAACACACTAACTAGGCCTACGTCGGAGGTTCCTGACAACACACTAACTAGGCCTACGTCGGAGGTTCCTGACAACACACTAGCTAGGCCAACGTCGGAGGTTCCTGACAACACACTAACTAGGCCTACGTCTGAGGTTCCTGACAACACACTAACTAGGCCTACGTCGGAGGTTCCTGACAACACACTAGCTAGGCCTACGTCGGAGGTTCCTGACAACACACTAACCTAGGCCTACGCCTGAGGTTCCTGACAACACACTAACTAGGCCTACGTCGGAGGTTCCTGACAACACACTAACTAGGCCTACGTCTGAGGTTCCTGACAACACACTAACTAGGCCTACGTCTGAGGTTCCTGACATCACACTAACTAGGCCTACGTCGGAGGTTCCTGACAACACACTAACTAGGCCTACGTCGGAGGTTCCTGACAACACACTAACTAGGCCTACGTTGGAGGTTCCTGACATCACACTAACTAGGCCTACGTCTTATCAATCAATCAATCAATCAATCAATGGACTCTCACCACCCTACAGATGGCCTTGGTGTCTTCTGTAAACTTGTCGCTGTACTCCTCCTCTTCCTCCTGTACCCTCTTCTCCACCTCCTCCCGCTTCACTCGTTCTTTGCGTGCGCGGAAGGGTGAGCGTCCAGCGGTCATCTCGTAGATGAGACATCCCAGCCCCCACCAGTCTGGACTCATCCCATAGCGCTCGTTATTGATCACCTCCGGAGCTACACACACAGCACAGTACAACACCAGATTGTCCCAATGCCATGTTCTCATCATGCAGGTTTGATGATAATGTATTACTATAATGTAAGGTTTTTGTTCAATGATTTTATAGATATATTACAAATGTATTATAATAGCATATGGAGGTGTCTTACCCATGTAACCGACTGTTCCCACTCTGCCTCGTATGGGGTCCCCTTCAGCCACTTTGATGGCCAGACCCAGATCTGAGATCCGGATGTGTCCTTCGGCATAGGGGAAGAGGTCAGGGGTCAAATATCAGTCATATTTAGCAGAGACTCTCTGAGTTCAAAAGTAGCTACTGTATGCTATTGTACAGTAGTAAGAAGGTTAACTCACCATTATCATCTAATAGAATATTCTCTGGTTTTAAATCCCTGAGAAAAAAACCACAGTTAGTTTGGTGCATTTGACATTGGGACTAAACCCAATACATCATGTGTATCACGTGATCTCTGGAGACATTGGTATAGCGAATGACAATCAGAAAAACAGACAGTTCATTAGGGTATAGGTGGAAGTAGGTAGAAATGGGTTGGCCCCAACTGATCCGAAATATCTTGCAATCTGAAACTAGATCTGTGTTTAATTAAGTGCACCTTCTATTCTGTGAGTGTAGGTGCTATGATAAAAAGCTGTCACCTGTAGACGATGGATTCCTGGTGTAGATGGTCCAGGCCGCAGCAGATCTGGGCAGCATAGAACTGGACCCTGTCCTTCTCAAAGCCTGGAGTCCCCATGCTATAGATGTGGAACTTCAGATCTCCTCCATTCATTAAGGTCAGCACCAGACACAGAGCATCTTTGGTCTCGTAGGCATACGCTAAACTCACCTAGAGAGAGGGGGCAGAGGCACATAGTGGCAGAGATTAGAGATCAGACAGAGACAGAGAGAGAGACAGAGAGAGAGAGACAGAGAGAGAGAGACAGAGAGAGAGAGACAGAGAGAGAATATCCTAATAAATAACAGGAGGAGACTCACAACAAATCTGCTGTTGACCTTCTCTAGTATTTGTTTCTCATTGAGGGCCATGGACTCTCCTTTCCTCTTCTTAATCCTCTTCTTCTCTAACTTCTTACAGGCATACATCTTCCCTGTGGCTCGCACCTGGCACGCACACACCTGATAGAACACACGCGGTATTATACCATAGGCCAGTTTATCTCACAATCACAATTTTCTAATAATTCTCCTAAATGACAAAAAAATTTGCCTCACCTCTCCGAATCCGCCCTTCCCCAGTACTCTGTACTGTCGAAACGTATCCTTGGCTATTGGCTGCCTGAAAACACACATCAGCCATTAATGTACAGCTGAATAATAGTACACCGTACATCATGGAACATAGTAATACTAGCTTGGGTGCAAGGCTGATCCTGTTTTAGCCAACTTGTAATGTTGTATGGAGAAAGTTCCAGGCTGATAGTGAACGCCATTCAAATAATCACTAAAAACATCAGACTTTAATTAGATTTTGGAGTTTTTAGGCAGCATTTACCTCTCCAGAATCTTCCACTGTAGGAAACGGTCAAAGTACATGCTGTTCTGGTAGTCCGAGAAGGGAGCTCCTCTCAGGTAGTGATGGAGAGCTCTGAGAGCACAGACAACAAGAGGTTACTGGTTAAAGCTCTGAGACAACAGACAGCAGCTGCAGTTACAGTTAACAAGGGGCTAAGCCAGCTGGTGGTCCTCCAGGGTGTTAGTGCTTCAGCCAACCTCTCTCTGTGTTTCTTCATTGTCAAACATTACCTTGTCCCCAGGCTCTTACTCAAGTGCATATACAGTGCTGTGAAAAAGTATTTGTCCCCTTCCAAATTTTATATTTTTGAACAAATAACAAAAGAAGTGTGTGTGTGTGGGGGGGTCGTCACTTTGAGCATCTGGCCCTACCTGGTACACCAACCACTCAATTCTCCCACTGTTACCAAGTGGGTTAAACAAAGCCTCTTTAGAAGCTGCGTTATGCCAGCAGCAAATTGTATGGCTTGAAAACAATAAAAGACTTGGATACAGCATAATGAATATGGGACCAGGCTAGGGAGGAGCTAGGAACAAGCTGTTTCTTAATAAGATCATAGTTGAAGAGAAGTAATGAGAACAAAGGAAGATTCCCTTACTTGCGACAGTCACTGAAGATCTCCTTGCAGGGGTGGAGCTCCAGGTTCTCTCTACACTGCTCAGCAAGGCTCTCTGCTGCCTCCACGCACTCTGACGACTACACACACACGCAAGAGCACACACACGCACGCACATACAAGCACACGCACAAACAAACAAGTTATATTTCTCTAATAGCTGTACATCTACATTCACCAATCCTCCTTTAGACTGACGAACCTGTTTAGACAGGAACTTCCCAATGATCTGATCTCCACTGCTTTTCCGTTTCTCATCAGGCACCAGCTCATAGTCATCCTAAAGAACACAACATCCCATTATTAAACACTGACAGTACATATCAGACCTGGTTCAACACAACATCCCATTATTAAACACTGACAGTACATACAGTATCAGACCTGGTTCAACACAACATCCCATTATTAAACACTGACAGTACATACAGAATCAGACCTGGTTCAACACAACATCCCATTATTAAACACTGACAGTACATATCAGACCTGGTTCCAAATAATATCATTTTTCTTTGAAATACGTCATGCACTACCGATTTATCTTGGCCAGCATAATGCAACCAATGGAATAGTCCCAAAAGCGCAAACCAAATCCAACTGGCATGCCTGGTAAAGTAAGCTAAGTAAGTGTAGCATTTGATAGAAAACAATATACAATTTTGACCTAGGTCTGACTGGTACATACAATAATATTCCATAAGCAGGGCAATGTATGGACGAAACCATGCTTTGAATGATAGACATTATTGTGTGGCTATCAGTGTTGTGCAAACATGCAACATGCGACTAGACAGTGTGGACTGCCTTGACTTGAAAATGATCAGCCATTATCTATACCCTTAGTAGCTCAGATATAGGAGACGGAGAAGTGTATTGCTTGTTTAGTGTGACAAGGTGAAAACTGTACTTTGTTACGAGTGCTAATTATGCATTTAATTGTTAAATGCAATTGATTTGTTTAATGTAAAGGGAGATAACTAGTCAGTGATACTGAATGCATTCAACTGAAATGTGTCTACCGCATTTAACCCAACCCCTCTGAATCAAACATGTACTTTGTGTTTTGTGCACAGCACACATTCTTGATATTATGTCTTCTAAGCCCATACGGCTGGGCACTAACGGTGGTAAAGGTGTATACCGATGGAGAAATTCAGATATGATGTCATTGTTTTAGCAGTATAAAAATACATGAAGAGAGTGGCACACTCTATATAAATAACTCCCAGTCATTTATTGGGTAAAACACCAATAAATAATTGTTTTAGCACTACTCAGAGTTTCTAACCTACGGCGAGCAACGTGGTTCAATGTGCCAGTAAATCAGCAGTTCCGCCGTCTTGGAGCTAGAATCAGGAGCATGTATACTGCGCTAATGCCCATACAAAAAAAAGAGTAACAGAGAGCAATGTACAATACGGCAAACTGAACAAACAAGGCATTTGTAGTAAGTACACGGGGACCACCATCTTTATGCACCTTCGCCATTGGTGTACAACAATCAATCAATCAATCATATATCAGCCACGAGTATGAGAGTACTGAGTGTGGTTCAGCATCGCTAGGGCCAGGGGAGTCTCGAGGTGAGTAGGTCAGCTGATCTGGGCATCAGTGATTATCCTTCACTCCCTGATCATTCTCTCCCCTCTCAATCCCCATTAAACAAGACTCTCCACTAGCCCACCTGCCCTGAAACACACACACACCTCTTTAACCCACAATCTGTTATTAACAGACACTCTCTATACTCCATATGTGATCTTATGTTGCCTGGCAACCACATAGTCAACACGGCAGGATTCCATGAGGTCCTGGAGTGTCACAGTGTGTCAGACCAGCATCATCAGCTTTCCAACACACACACACATCTAGAGTTTCTCCCCTGACCCGGGCTGTGGCACACTCTGGAGTGATCTACTCTGCTCTGAGACACAGACAGAGAGAGAAACAGAGCCATAGAAAGAAAGAGAGAAATAGAGAGAAAGAAACAGAGCCATAGAAAGAAACAGAGCCATAGAAAGAAACAGAGAAAAAAAGGAGAGAGAAACAGAGCCATAGAAAGAAACAGAGAGAGAGAAACAGAGCCATAGAAAGAAACAGAGAGAGAGAAACAGAGCCATAGAAATAAAGAGAAACCGAGAGAAAGAAACAGAGCCATAGAAACAAAGGGAGAAACCGTGCCATAGAAAGAAACAGAGAGAGAAACAGAGAGAAACAGAGCCATAGAAATAAAGAGAAACAGAGAGAGAGAAACAGAGCCATAGAAACAAAGAGAGAAACGAAGAGAGAGAAACCGAGAGAGAGAGAGAAACAGTGCCATAGAAAGAAACAGAGAGAGAAACAGAGAGGGAAACAGAGCCATAGAAAGAAACAGAGAGAGAGAAACATAGCCATAGAAATAAAGAGAAACAGAGAGAAACAGAGCCATAGAAACAAAGAGAGAAACTGAAAGAGAGAGAAACCGAGAGAGAGAGAAACAGTGCCATAGAAAGAAAAAGAGCCATAGAAAGAAAGAGAGAGAAACAGAGCCATAGAAAGACAGTGAGAAACACACAGAGAAAGAGGGCCATAAAAAGAAAGAGAAACAGAGAGAGAAAAATAGCCATAGAAAGAAACAGAGAGAGAAAGAAAGAGAGAGAGACAGAGGGAGAAAGAAACAAAAAGAAACAGAGAGCGAAACAGAGAGAGAAACAGAGAAAGAGAAAGAAACCGAGAGAGAGAGAAACTGAGCCATAGAAAGAAAGGCGTGGGGTGAAAAGGCCAGACTTCTGTGATTAGATCTGTTCCTCTGACCTTGTGTGTGTGTGTGTGTGTGTGTGTGTGTGTGTGTGTGTGTGTGTGTGTGTGTGTGTGTGTGCACAAGTCTGCCCAAAAGCCAAGGGGGCGTCTCCGTTTCCCTTCAGCTAACCCCTAGGGGTAACAATTGGGAAGTTCATTCTGTGTAGTTGTGTGTGTGTGTGTGTGTGTGTGTGTGTCTCAACGCATACAGACTTTGGCCAACAATAGCCAATCATAATTCGCCAGCAATCACACATACCCCCTCCCTCCCTCCCTCCCTCCCTCTGCACTGACGTCAGAGGAACCACAGGGACCCCAGGCACATTCCTTCCTTCCTTCCCCCTCTCTCTTGTCCTAGCTTATACAGTATAGTATCTGTTTCTCTCTCACAAAAAAACGACCCCACGAGTATTTGGGTGACGGAATCTAGATATCTGATTTCATCATCTCTTCTTTCTCATAACATTGTGTTTTACCCTCAGATCTAGTGTGTGTGACTACAAATGCATGTATTTTGTGTGTGCGAGGGTAATTTCTCTCTGAGCGCGTGATGGTCCTTTTTAGGTTGGTGGGAAGTGGTGCGGATGGGAAGGGGGGTCTGACCAGAAACAATCCTCTCATCCAGTCACATAATCCGGAGGAGGCTGCTGGCCACTGTTGATATTGGGCTTGATGGTTTCTTCTCTACAATGTAAAACCTGTCATCTGGAACACACTGTGTCACTGAGTAAAGGGGAGGCTGTTAGTATAATCACTTCTCAATTTGATTGTCTTCTCGCAGTCAACTGAACATGATCAGTCATTGTTTGAGATAGTGTTTAATCCAAGTGAGTGGATTTAAAAGTGTGTGCGTGTTTACCATGGCGTCCAGTAGGTGGATGCATCGCAGCAATTCAGGTCTGGTCTCACAGTACAGGCGGAACAGCAGTCTGCCGATGGGCTGCTTCTCACACAGGCTTATGTAGTCCCGATCTGCCAGAAACACACACACAAGTATAAACATTTGGATAGACCTAGGCACGTTTACAAACCCTTACAACACACCAGTAAAGTGGCACACAAGTAATACTTGCAAAAACACAGACACAGTAATGTACCGATGCTGTTGCCCAGCTCAGTGCACTGGCTGATGTGGGGGAAGCGAAGGATCTCCTTCCATTTCTTACTCCTCCCTTTCCGCTTCCCACCTCCACCTGCAGAGAGAGAAAACAAGGGACAATCAATTACAACACCAACAACTGAGGTTCTGTGCTTACACACACACACACACACACCCCAACAACTGATATATTCTATGATGAGGCGCGCACGCACACACGCAGTTTCAGAGGGCACAAACACACACTATTCGTTTCAGTACGTGAGAAAGAGAGCAAGAGATGGAGAGCTCTGCAACTGAAAAATGAGTGCAGCTCAGGGCTCTGAATGAACTCATAGCCATTGTGTTTATGTATCATTTATACATTACGTCTCACTTCCTCTCCAAATTCTCTCTCTCTCTCTCTCTCTCTCTCTCTCTCTCTCTCTCTCTCTCTCGGGGAATGTGGCCACCCCGAGGCAGAACAGTGTGCGTGTGTGTTTAACAGAGAATCCATCCCAGCCAGGCAGATTCCCGTCGGAACATAGAGCTTGGCCAAAGCAGATTCCATCACTAAATAACCCTGAATATGCTTCCAGCAGAGGGCTCTCACAAACACACACATCAATATCATATGATTAACAATGTTTGCTACTGAAATGGTGCCAATGTTCGCTAGGTTTGCCCTTCCCTGTCTCACACTCACATTGTGTGGGATAGTCTGGTATGAGAGTGATGGAGAGAGATGGAGAGTGAGAGCGAGAGAGCGGTAGAGGAGAGAGCGAGGGCTACAGACAGACGGACATCTTTAAGCAATAATCCAGAAACGCTCCAACAAGTATGTAATGTGTTAACCACTCACTGTGTGTAAACGCTTTAGCAGCTTTCACATCCCTTTCCTCTTTACTACCCCCAAACTCTTTCTTGCATACCGACTGCTGCCACAGACCCTCCCCTCAGACCTCAGTCTAACCTGGGTTACACAACGGGCCTCCCTCCTCCCCTCAGACCTCAGTCTAACCTGGGTTACACAACGGGCCTCCCTCCTCCCCTCAGACCTCAGTCTAACCTGGGTTACACAACGGGCCTCCCTCCTCCCCTCCTTCACCTCACTGAACTGACATTGACTTGATAGGTGAAAGCAATGTAGTGGAACCCTTGCAGAAGGGTTCCACTACCAGGCAACACATGCCTTTCAGGCAACACATGCCCTGACCAGGAAAAACAGGCTATAACTAGGAGCCAGAGATGTTCCTGGTTGGGTCACATGGAATATAATGGATGTAACTCCAACAAGTCAACTGGTGTAACTAGTGAATTATTAACCCTGACCTTAAACATCCTAAAATAACTATTGGGCCTAAGCAACAGCAACTATGACATTCATACCCCAACCCACTTCCCTAGCTACCTTCACACAACTTCTCAGAGAACAGAAACACAACACTTTATGATTCAATGGGGGAAACTAATGAATAAGTGACAGACAGGTGAGACGCAGTCAGGCTTATCATAAGGCTAGGCTGGTTAGAGCAAGAGACTATGGTGGACATCATATCATAGATGGTAAACATACGGTCTACGAGGCTCATAGCTGAATGAGGCCCATCAAATAGAGAATTACAACATATCCGATTCTCTCTCTTCTCCACAGTGTTTTCTCATTCATTCCCTTCATGGATTTACAACGAATAGACAGGTGTAAGAAAGATAGTCCATTACACCATTTTAAAATGGTGTAAATAGCTTGGTCCTCCACCCTGTCTTTCACTACAACACGATGCTGCTGTTACACTGCAACACCACTGTAAGAGCAGCATCAACAACCTCTGCATAATCAAAATAGTTGCTTTGTGAGATGTTAAAGTTCACAGTTAGCCAGTGTTATGGAAATGCAAGCTTAAAAGTACCAGTGGCCTGGCTTTGGCCTCAGGTGAGAGCAGGTCCACCGGAGCCATGACCCAGACGGCAGAGGTGTCGGCCTGCGTAGGTGGAAACATAAAAGTCTGAGCCTTTTGGGTAAAACACTAGGGTAAATCCTGTATGGATGTACTTGAGCACAATACTGCTTCTTCTTCCCTCTGCATCTACCGTACCAGGGGTGGGCAAACTTTTTGGCTCGTTTTCGAAATTAAAAGGAGGGCCGCACAGATTTTTGTGGATTGATTTGTTTGCAGGCCAGAAAAAAGGGCAATTATTAAAAAATATTGAATGGGCTCGCAGGCCCAGATCCGGCTTCCGGGCCGTAGTTTGCCCACCCCTGTACTATACCCTATTCTCTCTGTCTCTCCCTCCCACTCTTTTTCTCTCTCAGTCTGTCTGTCAATCAACTGCCTCTTTCTTACTTACCCTTCTCTCACTTTTCCTCCCTCTCTTAATCTCTCCCTCTTTACAGTTACGGAGCTGCATTCCTGCATTCATGGCCAATCAGTGACCTCTTTCCCTTCTGCTGGCCAATCAATTATCTCCATCTTGGGTCATTTGAGGTCACCGGTTTATAACTTGTTGTTTACTAGATTAACAACCTTCCCGTTGTTTTCGTGGTTGATAAAATACATTTTGGTTTAGCATAGACATATCTGAGATGCAGTAAAGAATGGTGCAACTTGAACAGAGTTTTTACTCATTCGATGTGCAATTGTCAGGAGTCAAATTTTTATGTTTTATATTTAGCATATCAGTCCATTGTTTTTGAAAAAAATAAAATAAAGGACCCCATAAATAGATTTATAATTCTATGGTCAGGACAATGCAAAATAACCATAAACTTGCCCTTTAAAAGTCATTGAGAAAACCTACTGATCAAAGCACAATGAACAAGTGTGTCTGTGGGCAAATGAAACCTGAAATGTATCTGAGTGACTTTTACTTTGGTGTTCAGCTGAAACTAACAGGGACAAAGTCTACATGAAGAAACAGGCTCAGGCCTGTGTGTGTGTGTGTGTGTGTGTGTGTGTAGTTTGAAAGAACGCATTTATAACTGCTTAGCAGTACTCATGTCAGTGCAGTTAATTGTTAGCAGTAACAAACAGTCTTAGGAGGATCCCATCTAACAGCACAGGTGATGCTATAAATCTTAAGAAACAGCAGAACCAGGGACGAACACTTAGAACATTACTTGCAAGCCAGTACTGCCATCGAAGAGAGCCCAAACTAAATATTGTGTTGAGGGGTGGGCTCCATGAATTCACTTTACAGATTCCAAACAACAATAAAACAATGACCAAGTCAGGCACACACAGAGCATCACAGAAACACAGAGAGGAAGCTATTAGGGGGGTCCCACAATAGATGACACACTAAAGTGTGACAAAGAGACTTTAAAATACATTAGTATAATGTACATTAGTATAAAATACACCAGTATAATTCTAGTGTATAGTATATGTCATTACAGCATGAAATTAAACTACATGCTAGCAGTGTAACTAAAGAATGGTTTCAAACTAAAATCCATTCTGGGGAGAAACATTTTTTTTACAGTAGCAACCTCACCAGGAGTGTGTATAGCATTCAATGCTACCTCCAGCATGTAGACAGGAAGACAAAATAACCTTACTTTTCATGACAATAAGTCTGCGCCATAGTGGGAGCAGAAAACATGACCCCATTACTTTCACATGAGTTATCATTTTATTTTACTTCCATGCCAGGCGGCCATTGCTGTTTAATGAAGAGGAAACATTGACATGAACATTCCAAGACCGTCTGCAATGGAATGCATCTGGCACTGTGTGATAGTGCTAAGCCTGTGGAAATTATGTGAAACTATAATAAATTAATATGCTCAGATTTCTAACCATAGTATAATGTTTAAGTTAAGTAAAAGCCTGTGTCGAGCAGCACAGTGTCTGGGTTCGTTACTGTAGCTTTCTGTTTGACAAAGTTGGGTTGTAAAAGTATGAATAGAGTCATAAAGGTCTTGTGTAAACTTTCTCCTCTCCCCTTCCTCTCTCTCCCTCTCGATCACTCTATTCTGTAGCTCCCCTTCTCACAGTGTGTTACTCTCTCACTCACTCGCTCTTAGACACACACACAAACTCACACATTCCGGTGCGAGCTCATTGCATACAGGAACCCATCAGTGTAATTTGTTCCATGCGGGTTATGCGGACTACTCCCTTTGTTTCATGTTTCTGGTTTACAGCTCTGACATCATCAGCGCGAGCCGAGCAAAGTAAAAATAATGTCAGAGAGAACTACATCCGTCTGGAGAGAAACCAGGGGGTTACCATCATCATACTCATGTGTGCGTTTTCAGTGTTAGTTAAATAAAAATAAATAAAAATGTAATTAGAGAGGAGGGTGTGTACCATCATCCTACTGTCCTGAGTAATGGGAACTTTGTGAAGAGTGTGTGTGTGTGTGTGTATGTGTGTGTGTGTGTGTGTGTGAGAGAGAGAGAAAGTGAAGTTTGAGGAGTACTGCGAGCGAAGAGAGCTCCACTGTGGACTTTGTGGCGATGAGCTCATCCTGACAACGTGGGCTGGAGAGGCCAGGAGAGGCCTCGGGCACAGTAGTACTGTACTGGATCTGTCACACACGTTAACAAAAAACATAGTTATGGCAACATAGGTCAACAAAATATATATATATATATATATATATATCAGACACACACGATCAACACAATACAGACCTCACAATCTAATGTAAAAGTGATTGCTAGAAAACCACATCCTGACATTTAGACCAGGGGAAGGCTAGATTCAGCCACGGGACGTTTTTTTCTGAGCGGATCGTCGGGGGACCGGAACATAATTATAATCATTTGTACACTGCAAATTGACAACAACTAAGCCCCCATTTGTAAATAACAATAACTTCCTACCTTGATCACATTGAGACACGATCACAACTCTTTTTCTATTCGTGGGAATAGATTTCCTAAATTAAACAATTTATTTGCTCTATTCCTGGTGACTGTATATGCTGCCATAGAAATATGATGAATATACCACACATCCCTATTCAAGTCAATGATGGCATAATGGGTGGACTGGAGGCTATTGTGAGTGTACCCATAGGAGCAAAGCAGGAAGTAAAAGCAGGAAGTAAAAGCAGCAAGTGTACCCATCAATATAGATGCGGTAAAGAGGTCACTCAAACTCGATCAAAACAATGGATTTACTATGGAAACACATGGGGAAAGGGCCGGGGTGGAATCCAGTCTCCTCATTGCCCCCCTGCAAAATGTCTGTATGCTAGATATGCTAATCAGCTTAAACCAATGGGAGCATTCACTTCTAAACCTGAAAAAGGACAACTTCTGTATGTTATGGAGCGAAAACAGCCTAATATATCCAAATCGGACTTAAAAAAACACATTGTGGGCCTATTAGAATGCATGCAGTGCCTTTAGAAAGTAAACACACCCCTTTCATTTTTTTCATATTTTGGTGTGTTACAGCCTGAATTTAAAATAGATTACATTTAGATTCTACACACAATAACCCATAATGTCAAAGTGGAATTATGTTTTTAGAAATAAAACATGAAAAGCTGAAATGTCTTGAGTCAATAAGTATTTAACCCCTTTGTAATGGCAAGCTTAAATCATTTCAGGAGTAAAAATGTGCTTAATAAGTCACATAATAAGTTGCATGGACTCAATGTGTGCAGTAATAGTGTAATTGTGAATGACTACCTCATCTCTGAACGCCACACGTAAAATTATCAGTAAGGTCCCTCAGTTGAGCAGTGAATTTCAAACACAGAAACCAGGAAGGTTTTCCATTGCCTCGCAAAGGGCACCTATTGGTAGATGAGAAGGAAAAAAAACATACATTGAATATCCCTTAGAGCAAAGAAAAGTTATTCATTACACTTTGGATGGTGTATCAATACACCCAGTTACTACAAAGATACAAGCGTCCTTCCTAATTCAGTTGCCGGAGAGGAAGAAAACACCATGAGGCCAAGAGTTACATTGTAGTTACACGGCACGGGGATGAAGACCAAACAAACACGTATACCAAACACAGGGTTGAGACACAAACAAAAGAGCGAGGAATACCTCAATTAAATACACAATCGCACAATGATTATCACACGGGACGAGACCCGTAATCACCTGCACAATCCACGTGGCACGAAAGCCAAAACAACACAGCACAGGTACTCACACGACCAACGGACATTGGAACAATAAATCGCCAGGACAACGGTGAACAAAGGGCACACTTATACAATTGATTAGTAATGGGAATAGGGGCCAGGTGTGCGTAATGACAGTTCCGGAGGGATCCGTGACAAGAATACAAATATTACAAAACATACATTCTGTTCGCAACAAGGCACTAAATAAATACTGCAAAAAATGTGGCAAAGCAATTCACTTTTTGTCCTGAAAACAAAAGTGTTATGTTCAGGGCAAATCCAATACAACACATTACTGAGTACCACTCTCCATATTTTTAAGCATAGTGGTGGCTGCATCATGTTATGGGTATGCTTGTAATCATTAAGGACTCCAGCGTTTTTCAGGATAAAAATAAACTGAATGGAGCAAAGCACAGGCAAAATCCTAAAGGGAAACCTGGTTCAGTCTGCTTTCCACCAGACACTGGGAGATTAATTCACATTTCAGCAGGACAATAACCTAAAACACAAGGCCAAATCTACAATGGAGTTGCTTATCAAGAAGACAGTGAGTGTTCCTGAGTGGCCGAGTCACAGTTTTGACATAAATCTACTTGAGAATCTATGGCAAGACCTGAAAATGGTTTTCTAGCAATGATCAACAACTAATTTGACAGAGTTTGAAGAATTTTTGCACAATCCAGGTGTGGAAAGCTCTTAGAGACTTACCCACAAACACTCACAGCTCTTAGAGACGTAACAGGAAGATTCACAGCTGTAATCGCTGCCAAATGTGTTTCTACAAAGTATTGACTCAGAGATATGAATACTTATGTAAATACTATATTTCTGTTTTTAATTTTCAACACATTTGCAAACATTTCTAAAAACATGTTTTCACTTTGTCATTATGGGGTACTGTGTGTAGATGGGTGAGAAACGAATAATATTTAATACATTTTGAATTCAGGCTGTAAGAACAAAATGTGGAATAAGTCAAGGGGTATGAATACTTTCTGAAGTCACTGTAAATAAATAAAATAATGATTTGTCACATGTGCCGAATACAACAGGTGTAGACCTTACAGTGAAATGCTTACTAACAAGCCCTTAAACAACAATGCTTTGAGCAGTTGAGCAGCAAAAATAAGTGTTAAGTAAATTTTTTTTAATTAAAGTTACAAATAATTAAAGAGCAGCAGTAAAATAACAATAGCGAGGCTATATACAGTGGGTACCGGTACAGAGTCAATGGGGGGGCGGGGGGCACCAGTTAGTCGAATTAATTGAGGTAATATGCACATGTAGGTAGAGTTAAAGTGACATAGATAATATCAAGAGAGTAGCAGCAGCGTAAAAGAGGGGTCTGGGTAGCCCTTTGATTAGCTCTTCAGGAGTCTTATGGCTTGGGGGTAGAAGCTGTTAAGAAGCCTTTTGGACCTAGACTTGGCGCTCCGGTACAGTTTGCCGTGCAGTAGCAGAGAGAACAGTCTATGACAAGGGTGGCTGGAGTCTTTAAAAAAAAAATTGGCCTTCCTCTGACACCACCTGGTATAGAGGTCCTGGATGGCAGGAAGCTTGGCCCCGGTGATGTACTGGGCCGTACGCACTACCCTCTGTAGGTCCTTGCGATCAGAGGAAGAGCAGTTGCCATACCAGGCAGTGATGCAACCAGTCAGGATGCTCTCGATGGTGCAGCTGTAGAATCTTTTGAGTATCTGAGGACCCATGCCAAATCTTTTCAATCTCCTGAGGGGGAATAGGTTTTGTTGTGCCCTCTTCACGACTGTCTTAGTGTTTGGACCATGATAGTTTGTTGGTGATGTGGACACCAAGGAACTTGAAGCTCTCAACCTGCTCCACTACAGCCCCATCAATGAGAATGTAGGCGTGCTCGGTCTTCCTTTTCCTGTAGTCCATAATCATCTCCTTTGTCTTGAACACGTTGAGGGAGAGGTTGTTGTCCTGGCACCACATGGCCAGGTCTCAGACCTCCTCCCTATAGTCTCATCGTTGTCGGTGATCAGGCCTACCACTGTTGTGTCATCGGTGTTGGAATCGTGCCTGACCATGCAGTCATGAGGATAAAAATAAGTACAGGGAGTACAGGAGGGGAATGAGCATGCACGCCTGAGGGGCCCCCGTGTTGAGGATCAGCGTGGCGGACGTGTTGTTACCTACCCTAACCACCTGGGGGCGGCCTGTCAGAAAGTCCAGGATCTAGTTGCAGAGGGAGGTGTTTAGTCCCAGGGTCCTTTGCTTAGTGATGAGCTTTGAGGGCGCAATGGTGTTGAACGCTGAGCTGTAGTCAATGAATAGCATTCTCACATAGGTGTTCCTTTTGTCCATGTGGGAAAGGGCAGTGTTGAGTGCAATAAAGATTGCATAATCTGTGGATCTGTTGGGGCAGTATGCAAATGAGTTGGTCTAGGGTTTCTCGGATAATGGTGTTGATGTGAGCCATGACCAGCTTTTCAAAGCACTTCATGGCTACAGACGTGAGTGCTACAGGTTGGTAGTTATTTTAGGAAGGTTACCTTAGTGTTCTTGGGCACAGGGACTATGGTGGTCTGCTTGAAACATGTTGGTATTACAGACTCAGTCAGGGACATGTTGAAAATGTCAGTGAAGACACATGCTATTTGGTCAAAGAGCTGTCAAAGGACACCAGAAACAAAATTGTAGACCTGCACCAGGTTGGGAAGACTGAATCTGCAATAGGTAAGCAGCTTGGTTTGAATAAATCAACTGTGGGAGCAATTATTAGGAAATGGAAGACATACAAGACCACTGATAATCTTCCTCGATCTGGGGCTCCACGCAAGATCTCACCCCGTGGGGTCAAAATGATCACAAGAACGGTGAGCAAAAATCCCAGAACCACACGGGGACCTAGTGAATGACCTGCAGAGAGCTGGGACCAAAGTAACAAAGCCTACCATCAGTAACACACTACACCGCCAGGGACTCAAATCCTGCAGTGCCAGGCGTGTCCCCCTGCTTAAGCCAGTACATGTTCAGGCCCGTCTAAAGTTTGCTAGAGAGCATTTGGATGATCCAGATGAGGATTGGGAGAATGTCATATGGTCAGATGAAACCAAAATATAACTTTTTGGTAAAAACTCAACTAAATCGTGTTTGGAGGAAAAAGAATGCTGAGTTGCATCCAAAGAACACCATACCTACTGTGAAGCATGGGGGTGGAAACATCATGCTTTGGGGCTGTTTTTCTGCAAAGGGACCAGGGCGACTGATCCGTGTAAAGGAAAGAATGAATGGGGCCATGTATCGTGAGATTTTGAGTGAAAACCTCCTTCCATCAGCAAGGGCATTGAAGATGAAAGCGTGGCTGGGTCTTTCAGCATGACAATGATCCCAAACACACCGCCTGGCAACGAAGGAGTGGCTTCGTAAGAAGCATTTCAAGGTCCTGGAGTGGCCTAGCCAGTCTCCAGATCTCAACCCCATAGAAAATCTTTGGAGGGAGTTGAAAGTCCGTGTTGCCCAGCGACAGCCCCAAAACATCACTGCTCTAGAGGAGATCTGCATGGAGGAATGGGCCAAAATACCAGCAACAGTGTGTGAAAACCTTGTGAAGACTTACAGAAAACGTTTGACCTCTGTCATTGCCAACAAAGGGTATATAACAAAGTATTGAGATAAACTTTGTTATTGACCAAATACTTATTTTCCACCATAATTTGCAAATAAATTCATAAAAAAATCCTACAATGTGATTTTCTGGATTTTTTTTCCTCATTTTGTCTGTCATAGTTGAAGTGTACCTATGATGAAAATTACAGGCCTCTCTCATCTTTTTAAGTGAGAGAACTTGCACAATTGGTGGCTGACTAAATACTTTTTTCCCCACTGTACACATCCTGGTAATCCATTTGGCCCTGTGGCCTTGTGGATGTTGACCTGTTTGAAGGTCTTACTCACATCGGCTACGGAGAGCGTGATCACACAGTCGTGTTACTTGCCTCGAAGTGAGCATAGAAGTAATTTATCTCATCTGGTAGGCTTGTGTCAATGGGCAGCTTGCGGCTGTGCTTCCCTTTATAGCATGTAATAGTTTGAAAGCCCTGCCACTTCCGACGAGCGTCAGAGCCGGTGTAGTACGATTCAATCTTAGTTCTGTATTGACACTTTGCCTGCTTGATGGTTCGTCGGAGGGCATAGCGGGACTTCTTATAAGCTTCCGGGTTAGAGTCCCTCTCCTTGAAAGCGGCAGCTCTACCCTTTAGCTCAGTGCAGATATTGCCTGTGATCCATGGCTTCTGGTTGGGGTATGTACGTATGGTCACTGTGGGAACCGTACGTGACGGATTTGACGAATATCCTCTTTGTTGGATCATATTTGTTGAATGTGCGCCAGTCTGGTCAATGGAACGTATGTGTTCCATTGACTCCTTTATCGCATCTACTGTATGGGGAAAAGACCCATCAATATGTGCTGTGATTCAACTCAACTGACATTCCACTGCACGAGCCACGTCAATTAACATCATTTGAATGAAAATTCTACATTACCAAAGAAACTATTGCATCACAATACCAGGCAGCCACTGCGAGTGTACATATGACTTTACCAGTCATGGGTACACTTGCCAGGGTAATTGCCAGGGTTAGAGGTTCCAAGCCCGTTCTATTCATTCTAGGCAACCGAAGACTCGTTTGCAACAACAGGTTGTGAAGAGTCCATGTTTCCGCAGAAACGGACTCAACCACACCAATGCCAGGCCGTCCCGTCTTCAGCCAGCTGTTTGTTCCAAAAAACAAAACACATGACATTCTTCATCCATAACCATTGGTTACACAGTTATACAGTAACTGTGCCAGCTCTACCTGATAGTCAGACCATTGGTAGTAAATAGTGTGTGCAATGTGTAAGGTCCTGACCTGACCTCTGCATCGTTGGGAAGGGCTCGTAAGTAAGCATTTCATGTAAGAAAGGCTGCACCCGTTGTACTCGGCGCATGTGACAAATAACATTTAATTTAATTTGACAGAAACCAAGGACAAATTAATTCCCTGTGTTGAATGACAGTGGGCTAATACAGCTGAAAAAGTGGGCTCCTTCAATGTTCATTGAACGAAGGCACATTGTTGTTCAGTTCCACTTCTGTTCCAGTTCCCTTGGCCCTTAACCCTTCAAATGTTCCCCGATGTGAACCATTGAGACCATTAGGTTACTATGTTAGGTACTGAACCAAATGCCCAGCAGCAGGGCCATAAGCAGAGCTATAGGTAAAACTATCACCATAATGTCCCCACGTTAATATAAAACATAGCAATCCAGTCCTTTCCCTGGGCAGCACCGTGAGGAAGACATGTCAGTGACCTGCCTCCTTCTCACAATCAGGATGCAAACACTGTTTTATACTGAACAAAAATATAAAACGCAACAATTTAAAAGATTTTGCTGAGTTACAGTTTATGTAAGGATATCTGACAATTTAAATAAATAAATTAGGACCTAATCTATTGATTTCACATGACTGGGCAAGGGCGCAGTCATGGGTGGGCATAGGCCCACACACTTGGGAGCCAGGCCAATCCACTGGGGATCCAGGCCCAGCCAGTCAGAATGAGTTTATCTCCACAAAACGGCATTATTACAGACAGAAATACTCCTCCCCCTTCTGACGATACCGCAGGTGAAGAAGCCAGATGCGAAAGTCTTGGGCTGGCGTGGTTACACGTTGTCTGCGGTTGTGAGGCCAGTTGGATGTACTGCCAAATTCTTTAAAACCACATTGGATGTGGCTTGTGGTAGAGAAATTAACATTCAACTATCTGGAAACCGATCTAGTGGACATTCCTGCAGTCAGCATGCCAATTGCACACTCCATCAACACTTGAGACATCTGTGGCATTTTGTTGTGACAAAACTGCACATGTTAGAGTGGCCTTTTATTGTCCCAAGCACCTGTGTTATGATAACGCTGTTTAATCAGCCTCTTGACATGCCACACCTGTCAGGTGTATGAATTATCTTGGGAAAGGAGAAATGCTCACTAACAGGGATGTAAACAAAATTGTGCATAACATTATAGAGAAATAATATTTTTGTGAGAATGGAACATTTCTGGGATCTTTTATTTCAGCTCATGAAACATGGGACCAGCACTTTACATGTTGCATTTTTATTTTTGTTCAGTGTAAATACGAGATGTCACAAATTATAACAGCCTACCAAATGTTGGAAATTATAAGCAGAAACGTGTCTAAATTAGGGGTGAAAGTAGCTAGTAGGCTATACAGTCCAGTACGGAGTATCAGCAAAATAAATAATTATGGCATTATGGTGGATCGAACTGAGCAAGTAGTCAACTTAAAATGCTTTGCTTGACAATCAGATGAAAACATCACACAACACCCATGATATGCAAAACTGAGCCTGCGCAGACCGCGAAAAACAACAGTAAACGGGATAAGATATTTACAAGCCACAGTATCCGGTCTAAGATCAGCATAACCCAGGAATCTTATCTGGGTTTCTCATAACCGGGATAGAAGCTTTTTCGGATTATTGTCAGCGGGATATGATGTTTATATGCATTAACTCACAAACTGAATACCTGAATTTCCAGAATAATAAGGGGATATTGGTGCGCCTGTAAATGTGGTCAGTGTTATCCTGAGAAAGTACGTGCATGGAGGTCAGAGGATAGAGAGGTGTTCTTTCAGGTCTGTGCTTCACACACTGCCAAGTCAAAACTAACAGGCTGAATTACCAGGTAGGTAAACTGGATTAACTTGATATCAAGGGAGGATTGTTGACTCTGAAAGAGCCATTGGTTAGCCAAAACAAACAGCATTTCAATTTCTCCTCAGAAGGACATTAGGCAGCGATAAGAGATCTTTATCCTTCCACTGAAACAAAGAGCACACTGAGTGCACCGGGCTAACACAGGCGTACTTGGAAATACACGTCAGACTGTTTCCAGCACACATGCTTTAGGCTATGTGTTAGCCAGGTGTGTGTGTGATATTGAGAAATGCTCTGTCCCGCAATCAGAGTGAAACGGGGGACTATGGGAGGAAGAGCTAGCTATGTGTTGCCCAGTTCCTCCGTGGTAATGTCTTTGTTAGTATTTTGGGGGGTTATAAAAATGGACCTGGTGATAAATTGTCTTTTAGTAATAATGGGATGTTCCAAGCAGCTGTAACATCTGTTAGTGCGCTTTAAGCAAACATCAATGACGTACGTATGGCCGTAGCATTCACACGGTACTATTCTTCAGAGTGTCTTTTGCCACATTGTAAACTACTTAGTGGGGAGTCATATACTTAATATTTTTCATAGCTAGGGCTAGGAGTTTTTTACTGCTCATGCGAGGTGAGCAGGAAAAACTCTGGACTGACCAGTCCCATCTACTTTTAGCCTGAGTATGTGACCTCACCAGACTAGGAAAAAATCCTGGCTTTGCTCATAGACGATTAATGAACACAGAATGACATACACAGTGTACAAAACATTAAGAACACCTGCTCTTTCCATGACATAGACTAACCAGGTGAAAGCTATGATCCCTTATTGATGTCACGTGTTAAATCCACTTCAATCAGTGTAGATGAAGGGGAGGAGACAGGTTAAAGAAGGATTTTTAAGCCTTAAGACAATTGAGACAAGGATTGTGTATGTGTACCATTCAGAGGGTGAATATTTAAGTGCCTTTATACGGGGTATGGTAGTACGTGCTGGGCTTTTCATGCTCAACAGTTTCCTCTATGTATCAAGAATGGACCACCACACAAAGGACATACAGCCAACTTCACAACTGTGGGAAGCATTGGACTCAAGATGGGTCCATGCACCAACGAATTGAGGCTGTTCTGAGGTTAAAAGGGTGCAACTCAATATTAGGAAGGTTATCTTAATGTTTTGTATGTTCCATGCAATACACATGTTGCTACAACTTAAAGCTGTGGTCACCAACCTTTTTGGAGTCGAGATCACTTTGTGAGTCAAAATGCAAGCCAAGATCTCCCGTCATTCTTTTTAAACATTAACCTATTTAAAAACAGTACTTTAGTATCAAATCTAAGTTTATTTGTCACGTGCACCGAATACAACAGGTGTAGACCTTACAGTGAAATAATGCAAATAGTCCAGGGAGCCTGTTCAGGAGTCTTATGGCTTGGGGGTAAAAACTGTTGAGAAGCCTTTTTGTCCTAAACTTGGCCCTCCGGTACCGCTTGCCATGCGGTGGTAGAGAGAACAGTCTATGACTGAGTTGGCTGGGGTCTTTGACAATTTTTAGGGCCTTCCTCTGACACCGCCTGGTGTAGAGGTCCTGGATGGCAGGCAGCTTAGCCCCAGTGATGTACTGGGCCGTACGCACTACCCTGTGTAGATCACTTTGTGAGTCAAAATGCAAGCCGAGATCTCCCGTCATTCTTTTTAAACATTAACCTATTTAAAAACAGTACTGTAGTAATGAGGTGTGTGCAGTAGGCTATAGGCCCAAAACATTATCACGGCATATTGGCTTTGCTTGAATTGCCCTGCCAATGTTTTAAATAATATTTCAACCTTTGAGGTAGGCTATATGAGGTAGGCTATATGATCACACCGGTAATGTATCAGTTGTTGTATTACTTGTGAGGCACAGCTGAGTGAGCATACATTTAAAACAATTCTTTTTTTCTTTTACTGGGCGGAGGGAAAGCACAGCAGACTGACGCTCCGCCTATCAACATCCCTCCCCTCTGCTGACACTGATCAAAAGGGGACACCGTCTTCTAGCTGATGGCAAAACTCAAGTCACACCGCATTATTTCTGCCTCGTGCACAAATTCATGTTGTTATTCCTATGACCAGAGAAAGTGAAATATTCCTGTATATAAAAAAAGACCCAACCCGCTAATAATAACAATGCAAGCCTATGGATCCACTTTCCTACTCATTCATTACAGCTGCATTGCTGCTTGTAGTGCAAGTAGGAAGAACGCACATTTTATGGCTTATAAAAGTGTTGAACACAAAGTGTTGACAGTGCTGAGTAAGAACTTAAGCATGAACTCAGTCAAAAACAAAAGCTCTTTTCTGTATTCGTTGACAGTCTCTCTAGTCATGGTTTTAAATGTTTAGAAATCACAGTATCAGCTTTGCTGTAACTTTCTTTTACGCCTGCTACATTGCTGCAGACACGGTCATCTGAGCCAGCTGATTGGCCAGTGATAGGTCTATTGTGCACTTGATTGGCTCCCCATGGGCCCGCCAGGAAGCCAGAGTTTGGACCTTCAGACATATGAAATGGTTAAAAATGGGAACACACATTTGGTGATCAACTAGGAAGGCCTTGGTTGGTGACCTTGGTTGGTTGAACAATCATAATCGGTCGACCTCTACTTACAACCTCATGCTTATCGCATTAGCCTACGTTAGCTCAAGCGTCCCGTGGAAGGGACACCGATCCCAAAGAAGTTTTGAGGTTAGAATTGGAGAGTGAGTGAAATAAAGAGGGGGGGCACACTGGGTGACAAATATATAAATATACCACACATGAAAAGTGAGAAAACAGCTGAGGGAACACTGGGTGACATACGCTATACATCTACAGGAGTGGAACAGAACAGTCCACCAGCACTAGGCCTACTGTTCTGAATCCTCCAAAAAGGAACAATAGTACAGACTAAACCTTTGACCTGATCCAATCTTAGGTCAAAAAGGTCAAATAGGGGGCACTTATATTTGCCCTGTTTCACACATGTGCATAACCTCTACAAGTGAGTGGGGAAATGGAAATTCATTTTTTTGCATATCCCATTCTCCCTGAGACACCCTCGGAGAGTGAGGTCATGGATCACCCAGATAATACATTAAGTTCATTGGAAGTTGTGGGTAGGTACGTTTTGGGTTCCACATTGTTTCTGGGAACAAAGCCATAAGCTTCCTGACCGTTAAAATAGTTTTCTAATGATGTCAATTTTGCCTGTTCTGGGAACATACATGTCTAGGTTGCAGGGATGTTCTGAGAACGTTTTACTATGGTTCCCTGAAAGTTTTCCTGTGAGGTTTTATTAACATTCTGAGAACGGAAATTCTGAGTTATTTTAAGGTAATTAAATAACGTTCTGAGAACATGTTTCATTTAGGTTAACTGTTTTGAACCCTTAGCACTGATAGGACACATGAAAATGTATTTGCTTAGGCATTAATCATGAAAACAAATTCCTTTTTTGATTGTGACATGGCATCAGTGAGATTTGAACCTACGATCTTCTGTTCTCTATTCCTGGAATTAGTCCACTGCGACACCAGGACAAGAGCTAGCATTCCATGTTTTTTTGTGTTTTTTTTTACTCATACAAAGCTGTTCATTACAGTCTATTCAGACAGACCCCATTTCAAAGAAAACAAGGCACAGCCAACACACCTGAACACACTTACCAAGATAGTGGATAGTGAGTTTTGTTGATGTTGACATTCTGAACGTTACAAATTTTTGTGTTTTTTTATGGAAAGTTTTATTCATGTGCTGAGAACATGACTTTAAATATCAAATCAAGTTTATTTGTCACGTGCGCCGAATACAACAGGTGTAGACCTTACAGTGAAATGCTTACTTACAGGCTCTAACCAAAAGTGAAAAAAAGGTATTATGTGAACAATAGGTAAGTAAAGAAATAAAAACAACAGTAAAAAGACAGTGAAAAATAACAGTAGCGAGGCTATATACAGTAGCGAGGCTATAACAGCAGTAAGGCTACATACAGGCACCGGTTAGTCGGGCTGATTGAGGTAGTATGTACATGTAGATATGGTTAAAGTGACTATGCATATATGATGAACAGAGTAGCAGTAGCAAAAAAAGAGGGGATGGCGGGTGGCGGGACAATGCAGATAGCCCGGTTAGCCAATGTGCGGGAGCACTGGTTGCTCAGGCCAATTGAGGTAGTATGTACATGAATGTATAGTTAAAGTGACTATGCATATATGATAAACAGAGAGTAGCGGCAGCGTAAAGAGGGGTTGGGGGGGCACACAATGCAAATAGTCCGGGTAGCCATTTGATTACCTTAAATAGAACCATGAGGAAACCTGTAGAAAACGTTATGCTGAAGTACTGATATTTTCCACATAAGAAAGTAGTTTCTTAACATTCTCTGAACAATGAGAACATTACTTTAAATAGAACCATGAGGAAACCTGTAAGAAACATGCTGAAGTACTGAAATGTCCACCTACGAAAAACATGGTTCTGAGAACATTATGTGCTAGCTGGGCAGCCATTATTGACGGCACTCTGGGAGCCATTAGGGCTAAGGTGGGAAGTTTGTTTTACAAAGTCGGTTCAAGGATTTGAATTAGTAACTTTTTGAGATCTGACCCAACGCTCTAAACGCTAGGCCGCCTGCTGCCCCAGGATAGGACTGATTCTGTCCAAAGGGCTATTGTCTCCAACACACACAAACAGACAACCATCAAACCACAACACACAAATAAATGCACAGCTCACGCGCATAGACACAGACACACAAAAATACAAAATCAAAGATAGTCGCCTCACACAGCAATCCCGGAAACAGGGTTAAAGTGATTACCATGGCCCTCTCTAGGCTCTCCACTTCCTCTACAGCTGTTCTCCATTTCCTGTCCTGTGTACACACACACTTTTCCTCCGTCCGAATGCTCATATCCTCTTCTCTCTATGAAAGCTCATCCATCCTCTTTCTTCAACCAAAGTTCACCCTCTCTTGGTTCACCCCCTCTCCTCCCCTGGTTCACCTCCTCTCCTCTCCTCTCCTCTCCTCTCCTCTCCTCTCCTCTCCTCTCCTCTCCTCTCCTCTCCTCTCCTGGTTCACCCCCCTCTCCTCTCCTGGTTCACCCCTCTCCTCTCCTGGTTCACCCCCTCTCCTCTCCTGGTTCACCCCCTCTCCTCTCCTGGTTCACCCCCTCTCCTGGTTCACCCCCTCTCCTCTCTCCTGGTTCACTCCCTCTCCTCTCCTGGTTCACCCCCTCTCCTCTCCTGGTTCACCCTCTCCTCTCCTGGTTCACCCTCTCCTCTCCTCTCCTGGTTCACTCTCCTCTCCTCTCCTGGTTCACCCCCTCTCCTCTCCTGGTTCACCCCCTCTCCTCTCCTCTCCTGGTTCACCCCCCCTCTCCTCTCCTCTCCTGGTTCACCCCCCCTCTCCTCTCCTCTCCTCTCTTGGTTCACCCCCTCTCCTCTCCTGGTTCACCCCCTCTCCTCTCCTCTCCTGGTTCACCCCCTCTCCTCTCCTCTCCTGGTTCACCCCCTCTCCTCTCCTGGTTCACCCCCTCTCCTCTCCTGGTTCACCCCCTCTCCTCTCCTGGTTCATCCCTCTCCTCTCCTGGTTCACCCCCTCTCCTCTACTCTCCTGGTTCACCCCTCTCCTCTCCTCTCCTGGTTCACCCCCTCTCCTCTCCTCTCCTGGTTCACCCCCTCTCCTCTCCTCTCTGGTTCACCCTCTCCTCTCCTCTCTTGGTTCACCCCCTCTCCTCTCCTGGTTCACCCCCTCTCCTCTCCTGGTTCACCCCCTCTCCTCTCCTCTCCTGGTTCACTCTCCTCTCCTCTCCTGGTTCACCCCCCTCTCCTCTCCTGGTTCACCCCCTCTCCTCTCCTCTCCTGGTTCACCCCCTCTCCTCTCCTCTCCTGGTTCACCCCCTCTCCTCTCCTCTCCTCTCTTGGTTCACCCCCTCTCCTCTCCTGGTTCACCCCCTCTCCTCTCTCGGTAGACCCCCTCTCCTCCCCTCTTCTCTCTTGGTTCACCCCCTCTCCTCTCCTGGCTCACCCCTCTCCTCTCCTGGTTCACCCTCTCCTCTCCTGGTTCATCCCTCTCCTCTCCTGGTTCACCCCCTCTCCTCTACTCTCCTGGTTCACCCCCTCTCCTCTCCTCTCCTGGTTCACCCCCTCTCCTCTCCTCTCCTGGTTCACCCTCTCCTCTCCTCTCCTGGTTCACCCCCTCTCCTCTCCTCTCTTGGTTCACCCCCTCTCCTCTCCTGGTTCACCCTCTCTCTCTCTCAGTAGACCCTCTCCTCCCCTCTTCTCTCTTGGTTCACCCCCTCTCCTCTCCTGGCTCACCCCCGCTCCTCTCCTGGTTCACCCCCTCTCCTCTCCTGGTTCACCCCCTCTCCTCTCCTCTCCTGGTTCATCCCCTCTCCTCTCCTCTCCTGGTTCATCCCCTCTCCTCTCCTCTCCTGGTTCATCCCCTCTCCTCTCCTCTCCTGGTTCATCCCCTCTCCTCTCCTCTCCTGGTTCACCCCCTCTCCTCTCCTCTCCTGGTTCACCCCCTCTCCTCTCCTGGTTCACCCCTCTCCTCTCCTGGTTCACCCCCTCTCCTCGTTCTCCCCCCTCTCCTGGTTCTCCAACCTCTCCTCTCCTCTCCTGGTTCTCCCCCTCTCCTCTCATGGTTCTCCCCCTCTCCTCTCCTGGTTCTCCCCCTCTCCTATGTGATTAATGGATACAGAACACAGTCAGATTGTTTGTTTGTTTGTTTGTTTGTTTGTTTGTTTGTTTATCTGAAGAGAGTAGGTGTTAACTGCCTGGTCATGCACTGCTGAAACCAAACACATTTGAAAGTCCAGTGTCACTGTTGCCATATACCAAATACCACACAAGACATTCCCTCACAGGAAAAACAACCAAGGCTATTTGATATTTGGCATATATGGTAGTGATCTCCTAAATAGCTAATTCTGTTGTGCCTTCCCCTGTCCTCCACTCTCTCTCTTTATATGCCAACATTCTCATTCAAGTATCGGACATGCAACCCTCCTCTTCTCCTTATTCTACCATTCTGTGTCGTGCTGGGGGCTCTAAAATTAGTGATATATCTGGGGCATACCAAGGGACTCAGGAATACCAAAAACAGCCTTTAAATAGATAACTCTAAGGTCTGGGAACTGGGAAAACAGCCCAAATTTAACAACACTAGGAGGCCACTAGGTCAACGTCTACCCCTTAACTACTACATGTTCATTCCCTTTTCTGGTGTGTGTGTGTGTGTGTGTACACAGTGAAAGTACACAAGCCAAACTCAGAGATGAGTAGTCCTATAGATATTGATAATTTTCCTATTAATATTCATTGGGTTTGTCTAAAGAGATTCAACATAGATGCACGGACAGACACTAAAATAACAAAAGACAATTCTCCTATACAAGGCAACACATGACAGCACAAAGTATAGAACCATAGCTACCTTTCAGCTTCATGAGGGTGGGGGCTTGTTCATGAGGGTGGGGGCTTGCTCTGTAGCTATGCGTGAGCGACAGCTAGTATGTAAAACATTTTCCGTCTTCTCTGTGTCCACACAAACAAACAGAAGCACACAGAGAGGAAACGGGCTGGCCTGGGCCTCTCAACTCTCCTCTCCTGGATGGGATTCTCCCTCCCATTAATGATCTTCAGTTCTCCTCAATAAAACTCCCCAGCATTTTGTCATGGCTCAGCCCTCTGAGAGAAGCCCTGAGGGAACACACTCCAGGCCTTACACACAAATGCACTGCATAGTGGATAGGTGTTCACCATGCTTTTCCCTGACATGTCCTGCCAGATCAGTCACCATGGAAGTCAGGACACTAGAAGAGAATAAGCTTTTTTAGGAAAAACTACTGCAAAGGTAGCCAATGATGTCTGAAACAGAAGTGAATCTTTAGGGAGCATAAATCCAGTTTTTTTTTGCTCCTGTGGCTTGCTGAGACTTGTGCTATAACATGATCGAGCAGCATTTTTTTCTCGCCTTACAACAAAGGCTCCTCACAAAGTAAGCCTGAGGTGAGATCCATCCACATTTCCTTTGTATTATTCTATATTTTTTAAACTCTGCATCGTTGGGAAGGGCTCGTAAGGTAAAGTCTACATCCGTTGTATTCGGTGCATGTGACAAATAAGAAAAAAACTAGATGGTGCATAGATGACAATCTAACCACAGTTAGCTGGAACACGCATGGTGCTTGCAGTTCTACAGTTGTTTGATTCCTGCATGAGCCACAGTTACTCCTCTGAATGTGTTGATTGTGCATCTACTACCATTTACCACTTTGAGGGTACATTTTTAAGACAAATCACTCTCACTTGCAGTAATAACTACTATCCCAACGTTTTATCAAGGATTTTTTAAGGTTTTTTACCTCTGCCATGTTCACACACCCTACACCTTCCAGCACCAGCAGCAATGTTCCCTCTAAACTGTGCGTGCGCGGCCGCGCAGCAGCCCCGAGACTACTGCGCAGACCCCAGAGAAGCATGAGATTTAACTTCACTCAACTTTCTAGAGTATTCCCTGTCAGTGAACACTATCAACGTTTCCCTTTACAGTGGCAATTGTGATCGAATCAGCTCAATATTAGACATTTCCCATGCAACATACCGAAACAAAAATGAACTATGCAAGAGATTTTGCTGTAGGCTGAACACATCAGAGTAGGATTCTCAGCCCGTACCCTACACAGAGCGTACTCTACACAAACAGGTGCAGCATAACTAATTAAAGCTGCAGAAGGCCTATATGCAAATAGACCATTGCCATTTACGGATCTGTGCCATACAGCTGTGGTCGTGAGTAGTTTTGCTTGTTTTGAGATCAAAGCAAGAGCTGCACATAAGCCTCGAGTGCACATTTTGTTTATATCCTGCTAGTTAGTGAGTTATAAGCCCAGTTATAGATGAAGGGGCAGTGTTGTGTTTTGAGACAGGCTTGAATAAGCTAAGTAGCCAATAGGCAGAGGGTAGCATAATTTGTCTGATTCTCTGTAATAATGGTATGGGAATCGCCCTCCATTTGGTAAATCCGACCACAACTCAATCCTCCTGATTCCTGCTTACAAGCAAAAATTAAAGCAGGAAGCACCAGTGACTCGGTCTATAAAAAGTGGTCAGATGAAGCAGATGCTAAACTACAGGACTGTTTTGCTATCACAGACTGGAACATGTTCCGGGATTCTTACGATGGCATTGAGGAGTACACCACATCAGTCACTGGCTTTATCAATAAGTGCATCGAGGACGTCGTCCCCACAGTGACTGTACGTACATACCCCAACCAGAAGCCATGGATTTAAGGCAACATTCGCACTGAGCTAAAAGGGTAGAGCTGCCGCTTTCAAGTTGCGGGACTCTAACCCGGAAGCTTACAAGAAATCCTGCTATGCCCTGCGACAAATCATCAAACAGGCAAAGCGTCAATACAGGGCCCAGACTGAATCATACTACACCGGCTCCGACGCTCGTCTTATGTGGCAGGGCTTGCAAACTATTACAGACTACAAAGGGAAGCACAGCCACGAGCTGCCCAGTGACACAAGTCATTGCTCGCTTCGAGGCAAGCAACACTGAGGCATGCATGAGAGCATCAGCTGTTCCAGACGACTGTGTGATCACACTCTCCGTGGGCCGACTTGAGTAAGACCTTTAAACAGGTCAACATACACAAGGCTGCGGGGCCAGACGGATTACCAGGATGTGTGCTCGAGGCATGTGCTGACCAACTGGCAGGTGTCTTCACTGACATTTTCAACATGTCCCTGATTGAGTCTGTAATACCAACATGCTTCAAGCAGACCAACATAGTCCCTGTGCCCAAGAACACAAAGGCAACCTGCCTAAATGACTACAGACCCGTAGCACTCACGTCCGTAGCCATGAAGTGCTTTGAAAGGTCGGGCATGGCTCACATCAACACCATTATCCCAGAAACCCTAGACCCACTCCAATTTGCATACCACCCAAACAGATCCACAGATGATGCAATCTCTATTGCACTCCACACTGCCCTTTCCCACCTGGACAAAAGGAACACTTATGTGAGAATGCTATTCATTGACTACAGTTCAGCGTTCAACACCATAGTACCCTCAAAGCTCATCACTGAGCTAAGGATCCTGGGACTAAACACCTCCCTCTGCAACTGGATCCTGGACTTCCTGACGGGCCACCCCCAGGTGGTGAGGGTAGGTAGCAACACATCTGCCACGCTGATCCTCAACACTGGAGCTCCCCAGGGGTGCGTGCTCAGTCCCCTCCTGTACAGTCATTGCCAAAAGTTGACAATGACAGAAATATTAATTTTCAAAGTCTGCTGCCTCAGTTTGTATGATGGCAATTTGCATATACTCCAGAATGTCATGAAGAGTGATCAGATGAAAAGCAATTAATTGCAAAGTCCCTCTTTGCCATGCAAATGAACTAAATCCCCCAAAAACATTTCAACTACATTTCAGCCCTGCCACAAAAGGACCAGCTGACATCATGTCAGTGATTCTCTCGTTAACACAGGTGTGAGTGTTGATGAGGACAAGGCTGGAGATCACTGTCATGCTGATTGAATTCGAACAGACTGGAAGCTTCAAAAAGAGGGTGGTGCTTGGAATCATTGTTCTTCCTCTGTCAACCATGGTTACCTGCAAGGACATACGTGGCACCATCATTGCTTTGCACAAAAAGGGCTTCACAGGCAAGGATATTGCTGCCAGTAAGATTTCACCTAAATCAACCATTTATCGGATCATCAAGAACTTCATGGAGAGCGGTTCAATTATTGTGAAGAAGGCTTCAGGGCGCCCAAGAAAGTCCAGCAAGCGCTAGGACCATCTCCTAAAGTTGATTCAGCTGCGGGATCAGGGCACCACCAGTACAGAGCTTGCTCAGGAATGGCAGCAGGCAGATGTGAGTGCATCTGCACGCACAGTGAGGCGAAGAGTTTTGGAGGATGGCCTGGTGTCAAGAAGGGCAGCAAAGAAGCCACTTCTCTCCAGGAAAAACATCAGGGACAGACTGATATTCTGCAAAAGGTACAGGGATTGGACTGCTGACTGGGGTAAAGTCATTTTCTCTGATGAATCCCCTTTCCGATTGTTTGGGGCATCCGGAAAAAAGCTTGTTCGGAGAAGACAAGGTGAGCGCTACCATCAGTCCTGTGTCATGCCAACAGTAAAGCATCCGGAGACCATTCGTGTGTGGGGTTGCTTCTCAGCCAAGGGAGTGTGCTCACTCACAATTTTGCCTAAGAACACAGCCATGAATAAATGGTAATAACACATCCTCCGAGAGCAACTTCTCCCAACCATCCAGGAACAGTTTGGTGACGAACAATGCCTTTTCCAGAATGATGGAGCACCTTGCCATAAGGCAAACGTGATAACTAAGTGGCTCGGGAACAAAACATCGATATTTTGGGTCCATGGCCAGGACACTCCCCAGACCTTAATCCCATTGAGAACTTTTGGTCAATCCTCAAGAGGTCGGTGGACAAACAAAAACCCACAAATTCTGACACACTCCAAGCATTGATTATGCAAGAATGGGCTGCCATCAGTCAGGTTGTGGCCCAGAAGTTAATTGACAGCATGCTAGGGTGGATTGCAGAGGTCTTGAAAAAGAAGGGTCAACACTGCAAATATTGACTCTTTGCATCAACTTCATGTAATTGTCAATAAAAGCCTTTGGCACTTATGAAATGCTTGTAATTATACTTCAGTATTCCATAGTAACATCTGACAAAAATATCTAAAGCAAATTTTGTGGAAATTTATATTTGTGTCATTCTCAAAACCTTTGGCCACGACTATACTCCCTGTTCACCCACGACTGCATGGCCAGGCACGACTCCAACACCATCATTAAGTTTGCAGACGACACAACAGTGGTAGGCCTGATCACCTACAACGACGAGACAGCCTATAGGGAGGAGGTCAGAGAACTGGCCGGGTGGTGCCAGAATAACAACCTATCCCTCAACGTAACCAAGACTAAGGAGATGATTGTGGACTACAGGAAAAGGAGGACCGACGGGGCTGTAGTGGAGCAGGTTGAGAGCGTCAAGTTCCTTGGTCTCCACATCAACAACAAACTAGAATGGTCCAAACACACCAAGACAGTCGTGAAGAGGGCACGACAAAGCCTATTCCACCTCAGGAAACTAAAAAGATTTGGCATGGGTCCTGAGATCCTCAAAAGGTTCTACAGCTGCAACATCGAGAGCATCCTGACTGGTTGCATCACTGCCTGGTACGGCAATTGCTCGGCCTCTGACCGCAAGGCACTACAGAGGGTAGTGCGTACGGCCCAGTACATCACTGGGGCTAAGCTGCCTGCCATCCAGGACCTCTACACCAGGCGGTGTCAAATTGTCAAAGACCCCAGCCACCCCAGTCATAGACTGTTCTCTCTACTACCGCATGGGAAGCAGTACCGGAGTGCCAAGTCTAGGACAAAAAGGCTTCTCAACTGTTTTTACCCCCAAGCCATAAGACTCCTGAACAGGTAATCAAATGGCTACCTGGACTATTTGCATTGTGTGCCCCCCCCAACCCCCCTTTTTACGCTGCTGCTACTCTCTGTTTATCATATATGCATAGTCACTTTAACTATACATTCATGTACATACTACCTCAATTGGGCCGACCAACCAGTGCTCCCGCACATTGGCTAACCGGGCTATCTATCTGCATTGTGTCCCACCACCCGCCAACCCCTCTATTACGCTACTGCTACTCTCTGTTCATCATATATGCATAGTCACTTTAACCATAGCTACATGTACAGTGATGGAAAAAAGTATTTGATCCACTGCTGATTTTGTACGTTTGCCCACTGACAAAGAAATGATCAGTCTAAAATTTTAATGGTAGGTTTATTTGAACAGTGAGAGACAGAATAACAACAAAAAAATCCAGAAAAACACATGTGAAAAATGTTATAAATTGATTTGCATTTTAATGAGGGAAATAAGTATTTGACCCTTCTGCAAAACATGACTTAGTACTTGGTGGCAAAACCCTTGTTGGCAATCACAGAGGTCAGACGTTTCTTGTAGTTGGCCACCAGGTTTGCACACATCTCAGGGGGGATTTTGTCCCACTCCTCTTTTCAGATATTCTCCAAGTCATTAAGGTTTTGAGGCTGACGTTTGGCACTCGAACCTTCAGCTCCCTCCACAGATTTTCTATGGGATTAAGGTCTGGAGACTGGCTAGGCCACTCCAGGACCTTAATGTGCTTCTTCTTGAGCCACTCCTTTGTTGCCTTGGCCATGTGTTTTGAGTCATTGTCATGCTGGAATACCCATCCACGACCCATTTTCAATGCCCTGGCTGAGGGAAGGAGGTTCTCACCCAAGATTTGACGGTACATGGCCCCGTCCATCATCCCTTTGATGCAGTGAAGTTGTCCTGTCCCCTTAGCAGAAAAACACCCCCAAAGCATAATGTTTCCACCTCCATGTTTGACGGTGGGGATGGTGTTCTTGGGGTCATAGGCAGCATTCCTCATCCTCCAAACATGGCGAGTTGAGTTGATGCCAAAGAGCTCCATTTTGGTCTCATCTGACCACAGCACTTTCACCCAGGTATCCTCTGAATCATTCAGATGTTCATTGGCAAACTTCAAACGGGCATGTATATGTGCTTTCTTGAGCAGGGGGACATTGCGGGCCCTGCAGGATTTCAGTCCTTCACGGCGTAGTGTGTTACAAATTGTTTTCTTGGTGACTATGGTCCCAGCTGCCTTGAGATCATTGACAAGATCCTCCCGTGTAGTTCTGGGCTGATTCCTCACCGTTCTCATGATCATTGCAACTTCACGAGGTGAGATCTTGCATGGAGCCCCAGGCCGAGGGAGATTGACAGTTCTTTTGTGTTTATCCTTTTGTGAATAATCGCACCAAATGTTGTCACCTTCTCACCAAGCTGCTTGGCAATGGTCTTGTAGCCCATTCCAGCCTTGTGTAGGTCTACAATCTTGTCCCTGACATCCTTGGAGAGCTCTTTGGTCTTGGCCATGGTGGAGAGTTTGGAATCTGGTTGATTGATTGCTTCTGTGCACAGGTGTCTTTTATACAGGTAACAAACTGAGATTAGGAGCACTCCCTTTAAGAGTGTGCTCCTAATCTCAGGTCGTTACCTGTATAAAAGACACCTGGGAGCCAGAAATCTTTCTGATTGAGAGGGGGTCAAATACTTATTTCCCTCATTAAAATGCAAATCAATTTATAACATTTTCACATCCGTTTTTCTGAATTTTTTTGTTATTATTCTGTCTCTCACTGTTCAAATAAACCTACCATTAAAATTATAGACTGATCATTTCTTTGTCAATCAGCAGGGGATCAAATACTTTTTTCCCTCACTGTACATACTACCTGAATCAGCCTGACTAACCGGTGTCTGTATGTAGCCTCGCTACTTTTATAGCCTCGCTACTGTATATAGCCTGTCTTTTTACTGTTGTTTTACAGTGGGGCAAAAAAGTATTTAGTCAGCCACCAATTGTGCAAGTTCTCTCACTTAAAAAGATGAGAGAGGCCTGTAATTTTCATCATAGGTACACTTCAACTATGACAGACAAAATGAGGAAAAAAAATCCAGAAAATCACATTGTAGGATTTTTAATGAATTTATTTGCAAATTATGGTGGAAAATAAGTATTTGGTCACATACAAACAAGCAAGATTTCTGGCTCTCACAGACCTGTAACTTATTCTTTAAGAGGCTCCTCTGTCCTCCACTCGTTACCTGTATTAATGGCACCTGTTTGAACTTGTTATCAGTATAAAAGACACCTGTCCACAACCTCAAACAGTCACACTCCAAACTCCACTATGGCCAAGACCAAAGAGCTGTCAAAGGACACCAGAAACAAAATTGTAGACCTGCACCAGGTTGGGAAGACTGAATCTGCAATAGGTAAGCAGCTTGGTTTGAAGAAATCAACTGTGGGAGCAATTATTAGGAAATGGAAGACATACAAGACCACTGATGATCTTCCTCGATCTGGGGCTCCACACAAGATCTCACCCCGTGGGGTCAAAATGATCACAAGAACGGTGAGCAAAAATCCCAGAACCACACGGGGACCTAGTGAATGACCTGCAGAGAGCTGGGACCAAAGTAACAAAGCCTACCATCAGTAACACACTACGCCGCCAGGGACTCAAATCCTGCAGTGCCAGGCGTGTCCCCTGCTTAAGCCAGTACATGTTCAGGCCCGTCTGAAGTTTGCTAGAGAGCATTTGGATGATCCAGATGAGGATTGGGAGAATGTCATATGGTCAGATGAAACCAAAATAGAACTTTTTGGTAAAAACTCAACTCGTCGTGTTTGGAGGACAAAGAATGCTGAGTTGCATCCAAAGAACACCATACCTACTGTGAAGCATGGGGTGGAAACATCATGCTTTGGGGCTGTTTTTCTGCAAAGGGATCAGGACAACTGATCCGTGTAAAGGAAAGAATGAACGGGGCCGTGTATCGTGAGATTGAGTGAAAACCTCCTTCCATCAACAAGGGCATTGAAGATGAAACGTGGCTGGGTCTTTCAGCATGACAATGATCCCAAACACACCGCCCGGCAACGAAGGAGTGGCTTCGTAAGAAGCATTTCAAGGTCCTGGAGTGGCCTAGCCAGTCTCCAGATCTCAACCCCATAGAAAATCTTTGGAGGGAGTTGAAAGTCCGTGTTGCCCAGCGACAGCCCCAAAACATCACTGCTCTAGAGGAGATCTGCATGGAGGAATGGGCCAAAATACCAGCAACAGTGTGTGAAAACCTTGTGAAGACTTACAGAAAACGTTTGACCTCTGTCATTGCCAACAAAGGGTATATAACAAAGTATTGAGATAAACTTTTGTTATTGACCAAATACTTATTTTCCACCATAATTTGCAAATAAATAAATTACAAATCCTACAATGTGATTTTCTGGATTTCTTTTTCTCATTTCGTCTGTCATAGTTGAAGTGTACCTATGATGAAAATTACAGGCCTCTCTCATCTTTTTAAGTTGGAGAACTTGCACAATTGGTGGCTGACTAAATACTTTTTTTGCCCCACTGTATTTCTTTACTTACCTATGGTTCACCGAATACCTTTTTTGCACTATTGGTTAGAGCCTGTAAGTAAGAATTTCACTGTAAGGTCTACACCTGTTGTATTCGGCGCCACGTGACAAACTTTGATTTGATAATGCATTTTATTTTGTAAAGTGGTTTCTTGCATCAAACAACAACAAAAACATTTTCAGTCACCACCTTGTCTGAAGGACAAGTGGATAAACAGGTTAATGCCAAGCCCTGCAAGTTTTTCCCCAAATGTCTCATGGAATGCAGGCCTACATTACCTAAAAAACTGTCCTTTTCCAATATTGTTAGAATGTATTAGTAATAGTCTCATAATGTTCAACTTCCTTCGTGTGCACTGCCAGTATAACCAATGAACCACTCAGCACAAGTCAGCCAACAAGACAGCGTGGACATGGTCACACAGTAGTCAGTCGGCTATGGCATGCAGGACTACATCGGGTTTAGCGAGTTAGTGGCTCACACTATTTTACAACGCCCAGTGCCCACTGTGTAGCCTCTCTCTTTTTCTCTGTCTGTCTTGCTTTCCTTCAAAACCATCTTAAAGATCAGTCATATTGTCTGTGTCTCTCATTAAATATTGCTGAAGTAAAACCCACTGATTCAGCAAACAGCCATATTATCTTGTGCCTGGAAATAAATGGTGATGAACTTTCCAATAACATTCATCTGCATAGATGTAACCGTTATTTAACTAGGCAAGTCAGTTTCGAACAAATTCTTATTTACAATGACGGCCTAGGAACAGTGGCAGAACGGCAGATTTTTACCTTATCAGCTCGGGGATTCAATCTAGCAATTTTTCGTTTACTGGCCCAACGCTCTAACCACTAGGCTACCTGCCGCCCCAGAGTGGCATAGGTGGGGTGAAGTACACGTCAGAGGTAGCTGTTGGCTTTAGAAAGACAGCTGCCATTTTCTCACCATGTTTCTCCTCAGTTCACCTCAGTAGAAGTGAGGGGAATGCTTGTCTGTGTTTGTGACCTTTTAACGACAGACAGATGGTGTTGTTTGTACTACAATGTTTGGTTTATTGTCTGTTTTGACAGTTTAAGATAAAGCCCTAAAATCTGCATGTTTGTTTTCATCAGACGATCCATCAATCCATTCCTTTTCCTCCATTCTAGAAAACTTCTCTCAGTTTAAGAACATGTTCGCATTTCATTCTAGATAGAACACTCAACCCCTTATTCTAGAACATTTGTTCCTTCGCTCTAGAACACCTTTTATTCTAGAACAGAGGCTGAACAAGATAATTGCCTCAGGTAAGAGGAGGCCATCCATCCAACATAGCTTGGTTACCACCTTCCTCAATTAAAAAAGGGCAACAGTATCTGAAAACAGGGAAGACATGGATCGGCAATGCTATTCTCTTAGCCTGTTCTGTTGGCCAACAACGGAAGCGTGAACCTACAATTCACAGGCTGGCACCTAGGCTACAATTCTGTTGCTACACGCCTGCTATGCCAAAAACGCATTTGAATTCAACAACACACTTTTCCCTACTCTCCTTCATTTAAACCGCTGATGACGTTCGTTCAGGTGGCTTGGGTTCCACGGCTGCTCAGGGTCTACTGCAGGATGTTGCCCTCGTCAGAGCTCAGATTACACACACACACACACAGGAATTCATACGCTCCTTACACACACGTAATGGAGATGCCTCCCTTCCACAGCTCAGCGAATAGAGGAAGCGGATCTCAGAGGAAATGCTTCCAAAACATCAAGTACAAGTGACGCGTAATATTTTAACAGGAAGAAACACTGCTGCTCTCGCTGTTCTATAACTCTTCCAGGGTAGTCTGATATGTAAAACACTGCTGCTCTCGCTGTTCTATAACCCTTCCAGGGTAGTCTGATATGTAAAACACTGCTGCTCTCGCTGTTCTATAACCCTTCCAGGGTAGTCTGATATGAAAAACACTGCTGCTCTCGCTGTTCTATAACCCTTCCAGGGTAGTCTGATATGTAAAACACTGCTGCTCTCGCTGTTCTATAACCCTTCCAGGGTAGTCTGATATGTAAAACACTGCTGCTCTCGCTGTTCTATAACCCTTCCAGGGTAGTCTGATATGTAAAACACTGCTGCTCTCGCTGTTCTATAACCCTTCCAGGGTAGTCTGATATGTAAAACACTGCTGCTCTCTCTGTTCTATAATCCTTCCAGGGTAGTCTGATATGTAAAACACTCCTGCTTTCCCATTGTTGAAACTAGCATTTAAGGCACAATGCGGACGCTCAACTTCCAGTTACTTTGTTGTCTCAAGATGTTTTGGAGGACTGAGGGGAAAGGTCTTTGTGAGTGCAAAGGCACAAAACGCAGAGGAACAGGACAACAAGCGCAGTAATTGTGTGTTTTCATTCCAATTGCACTTTCCCCACTGTCACAAGAGAAGTTGAACTTATGGATTGCACATTCATTATATCTATGTTCAACACATCAGCATCTTCCAACGCTGTGGGCTGTGACTGGTAATATGAGCTGTTAGGTGATCCTAAGCAGAGATGAGATGGCTGAATGGAGGTTTGGATTTCACTGCATCATCCCCTCAGCATTCTCCACAAAAACAAGATTACTGGATACCAGGGAGAAACGGAGGGAGATTTCCTGATTCTGAATTATACTCAGGTCTTACTAGCTACTCTGTTGTTCGTTGGTATTTGAGACAGCGCAGGTGAGATAAACTTCCTCAACTGTGATGTCATCAAAGGTCCTCTTCAGCAGGCCTGAATATGTTCTACTCCATCCTCTTGCCCCTTAACAAATCCTCCCTTGTAATCACTTACCTAACATGTCTGAATTGGCTAACGTGAAGTTGCGCTTAGACCAACTCAGTCATGTCAGATTAGTGATGATTACTTACTTCAAAGGAATAAAGGGGAACAGAGGGATGCATTTACCAAGCACTGGAAGAGGGCCTCTCTCTCCCTGGTCAGCTCTGCAGAAGGCAGGGGATATTATTGATGGCTTTTTATTTCTCTGCTTGGCTACAGTTCACTTTATTCTAGTGATTTGGGAAGTGTGAGGACCCTAGCGTAAACACTGGGAGCTGAGTGTAAACTGGGCTTTCCTGTTGTCTCTCTGATTCTGGGAGCATTCGGACAGAGAATGCAGATCTCTGCATTCAGCTCTGGCTGAGACACACTTGCATAAACAAACAGGAATAAACATGGTTCTCTCTTCTCCATTCACATTCTCGCTATGTCCCTGGTCTGTGACCTCAGCCAGCCTCGGCATACAGCGTAAGTACACAGCACACACACACAGATAGGAGCATCCCTGTACACCCCGGACTTTGACAAAATCTCACAGGCATTCATACAACCGTTGGCACCCTGGGCTCTGTCAGATACGGCCCCTAGTCATTCTAACATTACCAGGCAGAATCTAAACAACTAAGCACTCATTAGACTCAATACACAACACACTCCCATCAGCAATGAATCACAAAAGATTTGTTGACAGTTGATCACTTGTTATGGAGCCATCTTCAACAAGATCCTATAAATCAGCTATCAGCTCTTCACAGTTCAAATCTCTGTTGATCATGTCTGCCTTTTCACTATCAACTCTGAGCAAAAAGCAACAGTGAATCCACTGATGACCAATGAAAACCCCTTTCAGTTTTTGGGACGTACCAGACCATGGTTTACACACTGTTGTGCCAACCCAACCCGTACTATGTTGGCTCGGGTATAGAGCAGCTGGGACAACAAGGATCTGTCATGGGTCGCCTTGTCATATTCTTATTTCATCAAGTTTTAAATGGACACCACCAAAAATGACTTCAAAATATGTTATTTTCATTATCTTGCACATATCTGAACATGACAGCTACATGTTATTCAGATTAGAGAACAATATACCACTCCTGGCCCAGCAGTGGTTCACAATCACGACTAAACTATTTTAATCTTCTTGGATCACCTGAGGAGGACTTTTTGCCAAATACTGTACCTGTGCTATAGAGACTATGTTTGATGCTCTGATTTTCTTTGGAATCATCTGTGATCTGGCAGTTTTTATTTTACACTGTAATAGGTTGGTTTCAAGCTGCATCTCAAAACAACAAAGGACCCTTGCATGGCAGTGGTATACACTGACAGCAAACATCAGTCTCTCTCTTTCTCCTGGTCTGTCTGATCTTTGACCCAGTGCAGCCAATCCATAAGTATGTAATTATTACTGTGAGATAACCACTAGGCCAGCCATAGGAACACTGCCTTCTCCTGCGTCACTGCTCAACTCCACAGAGAGCCTGTAGCCACATTACACCATGCACAACTATGTGTGTGCGTGTGCATGTGTATGTGTATCTAACGGTGCATTTCTCAGAGTGAGAGGAACACAGCCTTCTCGTTTTTTTATGTATTCAAATAGACAAGACGCTGTATCTTATGGCATTAACATGACATAAGAACCATAACATTCTCATTAGTAACGTACTGCAATGACAATCATTTGGATCCTTGGTTGAGTCTGAAGTGAAGGGATAGGCCTATGTGCACGTGAAAGGATGTTTCCTTAAAGATCAATGAAGGTCAATAACAAAACAGCTCGTCTCCGAAACTCTCCACCTGCCGAACACAAATTATGACCTAACAAAAACAGACGGTAAAGATGAAATTGACAGAACCTAAGTGCCCAATCACACGGTTGTTTGGGGTATCGAAGTGTAAAAGGCTGCATTTTGCTGCACGGAGACCACCATAGACATTTAGATTCCGATCACGTCATAGATCATAAAATGTGCCACTGCCAACTGTAGCAAATGATCATCAGACCAGAGTTTGACCCCAGTTCTAGTAATACTGTCTGAACATGTCGAATGTTGCGAAATAATTGTTACGGTTTCACTGGTGGGCTCTACTACAGTCTATTCATAATCACGGAGTTAACAATTTGTTAAACAAAACTTAAAGCTGATGTGCGGGGTTGATATTTTATTACATTTAGAGGGACCTTTGTTCAAACGTAGGGACTGTCAAACGATATTAAACTACAGACCTGAACATACATAGGCTATATTGGATATCAGTTGAGCTAGGGATAGGTAAATTGAAGGGTTTAATAGCCTAGCATAAGCAATAAAACATGTTTGGTGATGATGGTGGTGGTGTAAAGTAGATTTTAGAGCAGCATAGCATCTGTAAATATCATGTTCAGAGACAATTTAGATTGCATCACTGTAGCATTCAACACACAATGGAATTCGAACCCCCTTCTACGCGTTAAAATGGTTCATTCATTTTATTAGGCTGTTTGAAGACCTACCTTCTCTTGCTTTTAACAGTACCGTATTGGCCACAATATTCTCCAGCTCCATCTAAAATCCTTTGATTTTGCTGAATAGATTTGTTGTTGTTTTTACGTCGGCACAGCAACACCTTGCTCTTCACGGCTAAATTGCTTTTCGTTTTACTCCAAATCCGAATAAAATGTATACATTTCAAATTCCTTGAAAGTCTATACACAGGCTATCGAGGAAATCCTTGTAATATTAACTAGGGCATGGTTCATATTGTCGGCTCCGAATACAGCGTTCGGAGGGCTTTTCCATTCCAATTCCAGAGACCGTTGTGTGTTTCGTGCGGAATCAAAGAAGGATATGACTGTTGAGCCATCAATACATCCCGAAACAGCCCGAGACCTCGGCAAGACCTACATCCTTTGGTAACGCATTCCTAACAGCGGCTGAAGCACAGACCAGTAGCACTGGTGAAGTGTACTAGACTCAACGTGCTCCACCTCTTGGTGCATAATAAAAAAAAAAAAGGGCTGGGTTTTTTATCTTGGTTGTAATGTTTGGCGGAGCTCTAAGCGGTTTCTCCCGTGGTTCTGGTCAATATTTCGGTTAAATGTGGATACCGTGCAGGGGCTAAGTGCACAGCCTATGGAAGTTTAATGATTTATAGTAACAGTTCACAAATCTTGATCCACCAAGTTGGTGGTTCCAATATTCCTATTCCATCGCCCGTGGAACACACATCGAGTCGGAAGGGGCGTGTTCATATCTGGCCCATGACGTATGCGTGTCTGGCTGTCATAGACATCTGATAGCGGCACATTCTTGACATCCCCTCCCAATGCAATGCCTAGCGGTAGAACTGATGAAAGACCTTGGGAGAAATAATGATATTGATAAATGTGACGTTCCCCATACATAGGCTATTGGTCCGTTGTTCAAATGCTATTTTTCATCTGACATGGAAAGCCTAAGAACCGCGGTGCACAATATTATATTTTAATTATAAAAATGACACAACATCCAATTATCTCAAGTTCTCGTACAAGGCCTACCAGTAGACGTAATGCCATTGGTGATGCTCTGCCTTTCATCTTAGGTTCATATATACTGAACAAAAATATTAATGCAATATGCAAGAATTTCAATGGTTTTACTGAGTTACAGTTCATATAATGACAGCAGTCAATTGAAATGAATTCATGAGGTCCTAATTATATGGAATTCACAAGACTGGGCATAGGCCCACCCAATTGGCAGCCAGGTTCACCCACATGGGAGCCAGACCCAGCCAATCAGAATTCGTTTTCCCCACAAGAAAAGTATTATTAGTAACAAACATACTCCTCAGTTTCATCAGGTGTCCAGGTGGCTGGTCTCAGACGATCCCGCAAGTGAGGAAGCTGGGCTGGCGTGGGTACACGTGGTCTGCGGTTGTGGACGTACTGCCAAATTCTCTAAAACAACATTGGAGGCCGCTTATGGTAGATAAATTAACATTCAATTATCTGGCAACAGCTCTGGTGGACATTCCTGCAGTCAGCATGTCAATTGCACGCTCCTTCAAAACTTGAGACATCTGTGGCATTGTTTTGTATGACAAAACTGGAGCACACACCATCACTCTCCTTCTTGGTCAAATAGCCCTTACACAGCCTGGAGGTGTTGGGTCATTGTCCTTTTGAAAAACAAATGATAGTCCCACCAAGCGCAAACCAGATGGGATGGCGTATTGCTGCAGAATGCTGTGGGAACCACACATGCAAAGATCATCCGTTCACCTACTCTGCATCTCACAAAGACACGGCGGCTGGAATCAAAAATCTGTCAGAGTCAGACCAAACGACAGATTTCTACCAGTCTTATGTCCATTGCTCGTGTTTCTTGGCCCAAGCAAGTCTCTTCTTCTTATTTGTGTCCTTTAGTAGTAGTTTCTTTGCAGTAATTTGACCATGAAGGCCTGATTCACGCATTCTCCTCTGAACAGTTGATGTTGAGATGTGTATGTTTCTTGAACTCTGTGAAGGATTTATTGGGACTGCAATTTCTGAGGCTGGTAACTCTAATGAACGTATCCTCTGCAGCAGGGGTAACTCTGGGTCATTCTTTCCTGTGGTGGTCCTCATGAGAGCCATTTTCATCATAGCGCTTGATTGTTTTTGCAACTGCACTTGAAGAAACTTTAAAAGTTCTTGACATTTTCCAGATTGACTGACCTTCATGTCTACAAGTAATGATGGACTGTCATTTCTCTTTGCTTATTTGAACTGTTCTTGCCATAATATGGACATGGTCTTTTACCAAATTATTTTTTTATTTTTTTATTTATTTCACCTTTATTTAACCAAGTAAGCTAGTTGAGAACAAGTTCTCATTTACAACTGCGACCTGGCCAAGATAAAGCAAAGCAAAGCAGTGCGACACAAACAACTACACAGAGTTACATATGGAATAATAACGTACAGTCAATAACACAATAGAAAAAAGAAAGTCTATATACAGTGTGTGCAAATGGCGTGAGGAGGTAAGTCAATAAATAGGCCATAGTAGCAAAGTAATTACAATTTAGCAAATGAACACTGGAGTGATAGATGAGCAGATGATGATGTGCAAGTAGAAATGCTGGTGTGCAAAAGTGGAAAAAATTAAATAATAACAATATGGGGATGAGAAAAGAGTTGGCCCGAGAATTGAACCCTGTGGCACCCCCATAGAGACTGCCAGAGGTGCAGACAACAGGCCCTCCGATTTGACACACTGAACTGTCTGAGAAGTAGTTGGTGAACCAGGCGAGGCAGTCATTTGAGAAACCAAGGCTGTTGAGTCTGCTGATAAGAATATGGTGATTGACAGAGTCGAAAGCCTTTGCCAGGTCGATGAAGATGGCTGCACAGTACTGTCTTTTATCGATGGTGGTTATGATATCGTTTAGTACCTTGAGCGTGGCCGAGGTGCACCCGTGACCAGCTCGGAAACCGGATTGCACAACGGAGAAGGTACAGTGGGATTCGAAATGGTCAGTGATCTGTTTATTTACTTGGCTTTCGAAGACCTTGGAAAGGCAGGGCAGGATGGATAAAGGTCTGTAACAGTTTGGGTCTAGAGTGTCTCTCCCTTTGAAGAGGGGGATGACAGCAGCAGCTGTCCAATCTTTAGGGATCTCGGACGATACAAAAGAGAGGCAGAACAGACTGGTAATAGGGGTTGCAACAATGGCGGCGGATAATTTTAGAGAGGGTCCAGATTGTCTAGCCCAGCTGATTTGTACAGGTACAGGTTTTGCAGCTCTTTCAGAACATCTGCTATCTGGATTTGGGTGAAGGAGTAGCTGGGGAGGCTTGGGAAAGTAGATGCAGGGGGTGCGGAGCTGTTGGCCGGGGTTGGGGTAGCCAGGAGGAAAGCATGGCCAGCCGTAGAGAAATGCTTATTGAAATTCTCGATTATCGTGGATATATCAGGGGTGACAGTGTTACCTAGCCTCAGTGCAGTGGGCAGCTGGGAGGAGGTGCTCTTATTCTCCATGGACTTTACAGTTCCCAAAACTTTTTGGAATTAGAGCTACAGGATGCAAATTTCTAGTCTTTGCTTTCCTGACTGCGTGTATTGGTTCCTGACTTCCCTGAAAAGTTGCATATCGCGGGGACTATTCGCTGCTAGTGCAGTCCGCCACAGGATGTTTTTGTGCTGGTCAGGAGAAGTCAGGTCTGGAGTGAACCAAGGGCTATATCTGTTCTTAGTTCTACATTTTTTGAAAGGGGCATGCTTATTTAAGATGGTGAGGAAATTACTTTTAAAGAACGACCAGGCATCCTCGACTGACGGGATGAGGTCAATATCCTTCCAGGATACCCGGGCCAGGTCGATTAGAAAGGCCTGCTCGCAGAAGTGTTTTAGGGAGTGTTTGACAGTGATGAGGGGTGGTCGTTTGACTGCGGACCCATAGCGGATGCATGCAATGATGGCTGAGATCCTGATTGAAAACAGCAGAGGTGTATTTGTTGTTGGTCAGGATAATATCTGAGGGTGCCCATGTTTACGGATTTAGGGTTGTACCTGGTGGGTTCCTTGATAATTTGTGTGAGATTGAGGGCATCTAGCTTAGATCGTAGGACTGCTGGGGTGTTAAGCATATCCCAGTTTAGGTCACCTAACAGTATGAACTCTGAAGATAGATGGGGGGCAATCAATTCACATATGGTGTCCAGGGCACAGCTGGGATCTGAGGGGGGTCTATAACAGGCGGCAACAGTGAGAGACTTATTTCTGGAGAGATTAATTTTTTTAATTAGAAGCTCGAACTGTTTGGGCATAGACCTGGAAAGTATGACAGAACTTTGCAGGCTAAATAGGGCCATCTTCTGTATACCATCCCTACCTTGTCACAACACAACTGATTGGCTCAAACGCATTAAGAAGGAAAGAAATTCCACAAATTAACTTTTAACAAGGCACACCTGTTAATTGAAATGCATTCCAGGTGACTACATTAAGCTGGTTGAGAGAATGCAAAGAGTGTGCAAAGCTGTCATCAAGGCAACAGGTGGCTACTTTGTAGAATCCAAAATAAATGTTGATTCGTTAAACACTTTTTTGGTTACTTACATGATTCCATATGTGCTATTTCATAGTGTTTATGTCATCACTAGAATTCTACAATGTAGAAAATAGTAAAAATAAAGAAAAACCCCGGAATGAGTAGGTGTGTCCAAACTTTTGACTGGTACTGTATGTGATATACGATTTAATGTTCATGTGTTCATGCGTCTCAGTGTGCCTATACCCTTATGGGGATTAAAACTTTATGACTTGCGCCTACCTATCGACAAGCATAGGCTATTACAGTTCTTCAGGTCCCATTGATGGGACAGTCTTGAACGAAGCTCGTCTAGTTTGTACTCCCATGATTAAACATTCACCAATAGAACAGAGGGTAGAGACTGGTTATTCTCTGTTTCGCTGTCTTTTCCTCTTCTGTGTTGGGGATTAGGGCCTGGTCCCAGGTGAGCAGTATGTCCTGCGCAGTCGAATTATTGAAGTAGAATTCTTCATCCAAATTGAGGTTAGTGATCGCTGTTCTGATGTCCAGAAGCTATTTCCAGTCATAGTAAATTATGGTGGAAACATTATGTACAAAAAAACTTTAAGATCAGCACAAAAAGAAAACACACAAAATAGAATATTTGGTCAGGAGACCGTAAAACGAACGCTATACATCCCAGCGCCATTCTCCGTCAGATTGGCTGATCCCGCCTGATGACCCGGTTGGACATGATTTCAACAGGGTCGCCAAGAGGGATGAGCCAATGAAGTTGGAAGTCCCACCCAGTTGACTATATTAAAATGATGGAAGCCCTCAGTGGCACTGCCCATGCTAATATACTAGAGGCCTCCATCACTCTATGGGAGACCACAGTGCCTTCTGCAGTTGAGCAGTGTTCCATAGTCAGGCTCAAGTGAAAATTCCCATTTACAAATTAAACAAAGCCAAAAACCTTTATGGAAAACAAATCTTGCCATTACAATGTGTCTGCTTACAATAACAAAGAGTTCATCACTATATACTATTGACTTAGTTCTCAGTGCTGTGGTATGAAAATTATAATTGATTTCTCATCAAATGTAGTCTTGTAGACAATCTAGGTTGTGTGGTCTACCCTCAATTAATGCATCACTTAATTCATTGTTTGCTTTCAAATCAATGAGTCATAATCAAAATGAAATCAGTACAGTATTTAGTGTGAAGTTGCGTCCCCTACAAAGCACACATTCTTCTCAGTCTTCAAAATAATCCCCTATTCAACATATAACTGAGGAGTCCAGTATTATGGAAGAAAATGGACCAGACGTGCCTTCAGTATTCATCGAGATTATCTGCTTTTGGGATGGATAGGCCTCTGTCCTTCAGTGCGGTCACCTTGGCTTTCTCTGTCTTCTGCTTGGCTTGCTGTTGCAATCGCTGCTCCTCCAGGATCTCCTCTATAGAAACTTGCTGCAAGACGTGGTCACACAGCTTATCAATGTCCTAAAGAGGGATCATATTAGACCTACTGTCAACGTACATGTCATGCATGTCCTTCTGGAGAGTAATAGCAGTGGCACACGTGTAAATCCCAGCAACTGATTGTTATCAACTGATCCAATCAAACTATGTCACATGCGCCGAATTCAACAGGTGTAAACCTGAGTGTAAAATACATACAAGTCCTTAACCAGCAATGCGGATTTTTTTTAATAAATAAATATTTGCTACAAAAATGTATCAAATATAAAATAAAGTACGTAAAAAGGTAACAATAAAATAACGAGGCTATATACAGTGGGGACCAGTACCAAGTCAATGTAGCCTAGTGGTTAGAGCGTTGGACTAGTAACCGGAAGATCGAATCCCTGAGCTGACAAGGTAAAAATCTGTCGTTCTGCCCCTGTTCCTAAGAAAGCTAAGGTGACTGAGCTAAATGACTATCGCCCCGTAGCACTCACTTCCGTCATCATGAAGTGCTTTGAGAGACTAGTCAAGGATCATATCACCTCCATCCTGCCAGGACCCACTCCAATTTGCTTACCGTCCCAATAGGTCCACAGACAACGCAATCACACTGCCCTAATACTTATGTAAGAATGCTGTTCATCAACTACAGCTCAGCATTTAACACCATAGTTCCCTCCAAGCTCGTCATTAAGCTCGAGACCCTAGGTCTTGACCCAGCCCTGTGCAACTGGGTCCTGGACTTCCTGACGGGCCTGCCCCAGGTGGTGAGGGTAGGAAACAACACCTCCACCCCGCTGATCCTCAACACTGGGGCCCCACAAGGGTGCATTCTCAGCCCTCTCCTGTACTCCCTGTTTACCCATGACTGCGTGGCCAAGCACGCATCCAACTCAATCATCAGGTTTGCTGACGACACTACAGTGGTAGGTTTGATTACCAACAACGACGAGACGGACTACAGGGAAGAGGTGAGGGCCCTTGGAGTGTGGTGTCAGGAAAATAACCTCTCACTAAATGTCAACAAAACAAAAGGAGATGATCGTGGACTTCAGGAAGGAGCACATCGACGGGACAGTAGTGGAGAAGGTGGAAAGGTTTAAGTTCCTCGGCGTACACATCACGGACAAACTGAATTGGACCACCCACACAGACAGCGTGGTGAAGAAGGTGCAACAGCGCCTTTTCAACCTCAGGAGACTGAAGAAATTTGGCTTGTCACCAAAATCACTCACAAACTTCTACAGATGCACAACCGAGAGCCTCCTGTCGGGCTGTATCACCGCCTGGTACGGCAACTGCTCCGCCCACAACCGTAAGGCTCTCCAGAGGGTAATGAGGACTGCACAACGCATCACCGGGGGTAAACTACCTGCCCTTCAGGACACCTACACCACCCGATGTCACAGGAAGGCCAAAAAGATCATCAAGGACAACAACCACCCGAGCCACTGCCTGTTCACCCCGCTATCATCCTAGAAGGCGAGGTCAGTACAGGTGCATCAAAGCTGGGACCGAGAGACTGAAAAACAGCTTCTACCTCAAGGCCATCAGACTGTTAAACAGCCATCACTAACACTGAGTGGCTGCTGCCAACATACTGTCTTAAATCTCTAGCCACTTTAAAAATAGGAATTGGATGTAATAAATGTATCACTAGCCACTTTAAAAATTTTGTATATAATGTTTACATACCCGACATTACTCATATCAAATGTATACACTGTACTCTAAACCATCTACTGAATCTTGCCTATGCCGTTCGGCCATCGACTAAAATCTCTAGCCACTTTAATAATTGGATGAAATAAATGTATCACTAGCCACTTTAAACGATGCATTTATATAATGTTTACATATCCTACATCACTCATCTCATATGTATATGCTGTACTCCGTACCATCTACTGCATCTTGCCTACGCCGATCAGCCATCGCTCATCCATATATTTATATGTGCATACTCGTATTCATTCCTTTACTCTTGTGTGTATAAGGTAGTTGTTGTAAATTTGTTCGATTACTTGTTAGATACTACTGCATGGTCGGAACTAGAAGCACAAGCATTTCGCTACACTCGCATTAACATCTGCTAACCATGTGTATGTGACAAATAAAATGTGATTTGAACAAGGCAGTTAATCCACTAGGCCGTCATTGAAAATAAGAATTTGTTCTTAACTGACTAGTTAAATAAAGGTTAAAAAAATTATAATGTGCGGGGGTACCGGTTAGTCGAGGTAATAATATGTACATGTAGGGAGGGGTAAAATGACTATGCATAGATAATAAACAGTGAGTAGTAGCAGCATAAGAAAGGGGGTCAATTTAAATAGTCCAGGTATTCATTTGATTAACTGTTTAGCAGTCTTATGGCTGTAAAAGCTGTTAAGGAGCCTTTTGGACCTAGACTTGATGCTCCGGTACCACGCGGTAGCAGAGATAACAGTCTGTGATGAGGGTGGCTGGAGTCTTTGACCATTTTTAGGGCCTTCCTCTGACACTGCATGGTATAGAGGTTCTGGATGGCAGGAAGCTGAGTGAGTTCAAGCAAAGATCATCTTAGAATTATAGGATCCTATGTTTCTAACGATGAACATAGCCTTAAGATGCTTTTGGGAAACTGGGCCCTGTGTGTGAATCAACCACACTACGTAGGGGACAACTAAAGTTTGTGCTGAAGTACTTACTAATCATGTGAGTATATTGAAGAACTGCTACACATTCAACTGAGGGGTATAACACAAAGCAAAATCAACAAGGTAGTCAGCTAACTTGCCTGAATATTCTGAAATAACATTTTAGTTTAAGAAAGATAACCTTGAAATGGGCATGGTCTAATTGACCCAACAACCAAACACACATATCTATGTTCAGCTTTCTTAAATGAAAAAGAAAATCAGTTATTATTTCTGGTTGTGTATTATTCTCTATGATCCTAATTTGTAGTATACCCCCTGGTCTAATCAACAGGCTTACTTTAGCACAAACAAATGACTGTGTAGACCTACTCTACTAAGGAAAGCTAAAGCAACCTTGAAGTACTGATAAAGAACAAGAGGGTGGCATGGATGAATACTTACTATTTCTCCAAGCAAAACAACATTCTCTCCTCTCACAATGAAGATTCCTCTGGGGATGTCTCCAAACTTCTTGCCCACATGGATGCGCTCAACTGTTTGATGAAAAACTAGGTTGGCTGAAAGAGAAGTTACATTATTGACAACATCAAAGTAAGCTAAGAAGGCTAGTGTTTAAACTGCAATATGATTATTAGTTTGTTAATTTGCCATACCAAATTGGTCAATGCTTCTCAGAAACCCAATTAGCGTTCGTCCATCTCGAAGAAGTACAAGATGCTTTTCTGCAAGAAAAAAAAGGAATGTTTATAGTTGAGCCACCGCACGTGGTTACAATGTATCCACTCGTTGCCTCCCACTCAGTTTTGGATACAATGTTTCAAGGTCGCCGCCTGTCGAATGATGAATAGTTAACAAGAAGAGGTTTATAATTTAACAGTGACTGTATTTGATCATTATCATCATCACTGTTTTCGATCGTTGGAAATGTTGTGGGCTTTTCACTCACACTTCTGTCTCAACTCAGCCTAACCTTCGCTATCCCAACTTACTGTCTATATCATCGATGAGACTCGCGGTCCCTGGCATGTAGTTCATTTTGATCGTCCGTAGTTAATCTCTGTGTATGACATGTGCCAAGAAAAATCGTTCAAAAGTATATCTATATTTTCTCTACAGGAAGAGCAGGGAACGCACGCTCAGGGAAACACTTCCTGTAGAAATGTAACCCATTAAGCGCCGATAGCACCGCACATTGGAAAATGTTATTTTGTAATTTATTTCGATATCGTATAATATATACAATAATGATGTTGCATTTCGATTGAGTTATTAAGTGACCATTTAGGCTAATATAACTTTAATAACTGATGTATATTTAGGACTTTGCATTTGTCTAATAATGTAATACTTTGATTGAACATGCATTTGATTTTTAAGAAGACACAAATATTAGGCCATTCAAACAACTACAACGAATTGTAACAATCGCCATTTGTTTAAACAAACCATTGGTTTAATTCCACGCATTTGATGAGATCTGCTCTAAACTCTGAGCGCCTATTGGTCAAAATACCAAATATTCTACACACGTGGGGAGAAAAAGGAAAAGGAAGGGGCAAACAAGAATATATTTAGCTGCCCATGATCAATGCCTTCAACAACTAGACAATTTCAATAAAGCATTTGTTTTTCATAGCAGCCAGAGGGCTCCGATTTGACAGTCCATTTTATCACGATTTATTTGAATGACAAACGACAGAAGTGCTGGGGACGCTGCTTGGGTTATGCATCATCAAATGCAGTCGAATCCCAAATCCGCCTGGCCCTCAAATTTAAACTCGGAAAATAATAACGTGAACTGGAATAACGCTATGGTACGACACATTGTATTGCAAATTCATGTCAACACGTAGCTAGTTAGTTATGTTAATCACATTTTAGAACATACGATTTAATGTTTGTCAACACGCGTTAGTGTTTTTGTACTGTATACAGTTTAGCGTTCATTAGCTAGCTAGCAAGTTAGCCTGCGTTCTAGCCAGATACTTTTAGCTAGCTAGCCGTCTTCTGATTGTTTGTCCCATCTACCTGACTAGTAAGATGTCCTATATTGCTAGCAACATAACTTGTTTAGTTTGTTATATTTGACATGAAGATTGTCTAGTTATGTAGTTTGTAGTGTATGATAAATATCCTAGTTAGATCCTAGCTAGTTAATGGCTACTGTTGTGTGATACTTCTGCTGCTAGCTAACCTTAGCTAGCTATTATGTAATACAGTAGGAAATGTTTTTGCATTCGGTCAGTGTCTTGTCTTGTTGCATTACTAGACGATTGGATACTTTAGTCAAACAAGTTATTGAAGTGACGTGGCAATAGAGGTCTAGGGTTACTGTTTACTCATGTCAATATAGTTGACTATTTAAACATTGCGGATTTTGAGGCCAGGTAAAATCTCTGATCATATGCCTACAGGACGCTTCCCAATACCCAGGTTACTCCTCAAACTACTGGTATCCCCAGACACATTCCACAGCAGGGCACTATCCATATCCTTCAGGATCTGATGTGCAGCCACCTTACAACCCACAGGTACAGTATGGCCTCATGTTATGTCATAGCAAATGCCCTCTAAATCCACTGCTATACATGGGGATTAAGTCCTAATCTGTAGTCTCAAGGGCTCTCACCCTTCCTTGACACTTTGTTACTCACGCACACATATTTTCACAGACTGGCAGTCTGTCACTCGCATTCAAACCCTTACTGATGTATGCACACAATCCCTTTCTCTCCCTATCCAGGCAATGCAAGCATATCCAAATGGCCACGGCGTCTATAACCCTGGTCCAGGCCAGTATCCGGCAAATTCTTTCCACCCATCCAACCCATTCTACTGTGCAGAGCAGATGTCTCCTAGGCAGGCCACAGGCCAGTACCCTAGCCAGGGCTGCCCAGGACCAGAGCAGAGCACAGGCGGGTCAGGACAACCCCACACCCAGCACCAACATCAGCACCACCACTACCCTGGACCACACTGTCAAGGGGTAAGTGCATTCAACCAGGGCAGGGCAGTGTTTAACAGTATCTGAGGTAAAGTCAGTTGGGTATAATGGCGCTTGTCTATTTTCTCCCAGGCCCCTAGCTATCCTCCTGGGTCTTACACACACTATGGGGAAGGTGGTCCTGCATTGCCCGCAAACCCCCAATACCCCACTGGACAGGCCCTTCACTCTAGGCCACAGGCTGAGGCTTGGGCCCCACCGGGTGGGTATGGGCCCTCACAGCAGCAGTGGCAGCCAGGCACCCAACCTCTACACAGCAACTATGGGAACCCTGTCCGCCCACAACACCCCCCAGCCTGGCCAGGCACTGGCACTGGAGCCCCACCCCCCTATGAAGCCAAGGTATGTGTGGAACACAAGGGAGGCATCTCAATGACCTAATTTGGCCTTTGGTCGTCTCGTCTCCTTTTTTTGAACATATTGTTTCTAAAATACCCTCTATGTGGTACTAATTTTGTTCTTCTTGGAAGAAAGGGGATAGTTCAGATAAAAGCTCATACCCTCATCTGGTACTATAGTGGTCTTGGGTCTGAATTAATTAGATTTCTATTCATTACACACTAATTGTGTAAGACAATCTTTTTTACCTCCTCAGGACCAGCACTACCCAGGACCCCACCAGCACCAGTGTGCCCCACAGGTGGGACCCAAACCCAGACCAGCCCCCTTCCCTAACCCCACTAATGGCAAGCCTGTCGACTTCAGCTCACCTCCCCAGATGTACAACAAACCAGGACGAGGGGCGGTGCAGGAGCCAAAGCCTTCCCAGGGTGAGCCTCCAACCCAGCCCCAGGGTCCGATCGGGCCCCAGCCCCTGAGCGACAACCCCAGCTTGGCCAAAGTCCAGCAGGTCATGGCCCGGGTGCTTTTGCTCCATGAGGATGTGGATGAGTTTGTGGGTAAAAAATCTGACAAGAGTTACCGGTACCTGGAGGAACTGCTGACCAAGGAGCTGCTGGTTCTGGACTCAGTGGAGACTCATGGACAGGAAGTGGTCAGACAGGCCCGGAAGGAGGCTGTTCAGAGGATCCAGGTCATACTGGACCGGCTGGAGAAAAAGGCCTTCTGAATTGGACCGGTTCTGGTTCTAAGGGTCTTACTGTTCTTTTGTGACATTTGAATCTTCCATGGTCAGATGTGGGCCTTATTTCAGATCCAAACCGGTCCCTTGGAATTAAATGCCCAATTCTGTTTGTTGACTACATCTCCTGGATCGTAAAGGTTTAGATAGACTGGTTCTCGACAAGGAATTAGGGTTTGGTTTGGAATCAGGCCAGCTTAGGCTACTTCATGCAGGTGTGATCAGGAACATAAGAGATGCCATGTCAAAGTATTCATGATGGCAAATGTAATGGTTGTACATATCAAGTCATGACTAAGTTATGGTGTTGTCGGGTTAGTTGTCTTAACCTGACATTAGTGTCCATGATGGCTTAAAGCATCGGTTATGTCATGCTTGTGCCAGTGTAATGTAGTCTTATAATGGTGGTTTCATATAGTGTCACCATGTTCCTTTCGAACTAGGTAAACATTGCCCCTTAATCACTGACAGGGTGAGATGTTTTTGCCTGGTTGTTAAGGATAGGATTTGGCATAGGCTAATCTGATCCTAGATCTGTTCAAAGGCCACTTCTACCATGAGTGTTCCATTCACCATGTTTTCTTACATGTTGCGAACCATTTGCACTACCATGAGATTTTCCCTTTATCACTCACCCTAACCTTATCACCCACTTGTCATTGTAAGCAGAATGCAAGCCTTCCAAATCGCCGCAGGGATTGACATTAAGGGTTGCCCTATTGCCTTTGTCAAGATAACTGAGCAGTCATGCAAGTTGAGCCTGCTCTGAGGTTGTTCCATTAGTCAGGTGATATGTTTTTAAAAAGTGAATACAACCAAACTGAAAATAATTCCAATAGCCTAAAACTGATATTCCTTTTTATTGAATTTATGGCAGTTGGGCAAGTCACACTTTTTTTTTTTTTTTTTTTTTTTACTGATTTAAAAAAAAAAAGTGAAAGGCAGGCAATATGGCACTTCTGCTTAATTTACATTTGAGCAAGTGATCATAATCTTTGAGCAACCAAAAAATGCTCCTGACTTGCCTTTTTAGACTTTAATATCAATCCCTGGGTGGGTGACGTTACGCACTTATGTTCATTTACACTTCAGTATCTACAAAGGTAGGGTCAATTGCTTTTCAATGTGGTCGATGGAATTCAATTAATGACATAGTTGCTCAATGGAAATATTGAGGAAGTTTCAATTAACTTCCTGAATAAATTTTTATTTCATCTATCCTAACCCTGGTATGTTCTGTATAGTAGTTGATCGACAATTCCTCCACAATGCTTTTGCCATTGATGGGTGGTAGACATTGTAATTAAGTGCAGGCCTAGGATCAGTTTAGTGTTATTTTTTGAAGGACGAAAAGGAAAACTGACCGTAGACCCTGTTCAATCACTTCCTTCTTTAGAGTAATCTCTGACCTTTATACCGCAGTTTTACCATTCAAGTTCATATCAGACCAGGACCCATATCCACAGATCTTCTCGGAATAGGAGTGCTGATCTAGTATCAGGTCCACCCTGTCCATATAATCTTATTCATTATGATCTAAAAGGCGAAACTGAACCTAGATCAGCACTCCTACCCTGGGAGGCTTCGTGGATACGGGCCCAGTGATATTTTAAGGAAGAAGGATGTATTGAAACAGGTGGTTGGGGTCAGCTTCATCCTACAGCTCTGATTGGATGTTTTTTTTTTTTTTTCAAAACAACAAATCAAATGCTTTTCTTATTTAATCTAGCACCAAAAATCACTTTCTTAGAAGACTGTGCTAATTTCTTAGAAATCAGCTACTTTGTTGCTAAAAATAATAATCACGAGTGCCATAATATCGGCAGGTGCTTTTTCAAATCGTTATAAAAAATGAACTTTAAATCTCTTAAGCTTTGCATGGATCAAAATGTTCTGTGTCATATTTGTTTTTTCCTGTGATGTTATTTTTTGTAATCAGAGAACCATTCACTATTAACAAAAATATATATATTTGTAACATAGAAGACACCTTAAATACAGGCACAGGGACCAAGGTCCTGTCTACAGCGGTTTCTGGCGTAATGCATGTTTCCAACATGAGATGGGAATATTTTCCTGACTGATTCAGAAATGACTACACCTCAAACAGAGGAATTGCATTAAATGTCAGTAAATTTTTCAAATGTGTTATGCATGTTATTGTATAGTCTTTTGGAAAACGTACCATAAACACTCAAAATTAACAAGAGTTTGTCATATGATAGGTGGGAGAGAGAAAATGAAAGACGTTTGAATGAAGTGAGGGGTAATGAAAGTGAGACAACACACTGCAAGCTGATATACAGTACCAGTCAAAAGTTTGGCCACACCTGCTCATTCCAGGTTTTTCTTTATTTTTACTATTTTATACATTGTAGAATAATAGTGTAGACTTAAACTATGAAATAACATATGGAATCATGTCGTAACCAAAAAACTGTTAAACACATCAAAATATATTTTATATTAGATTCTTCAAAGTAGCCAACCTTCGCTGAGTGGCGCAGCGGTCTATGGCACTGCATCTCAGTACTAGAGGTGTCACTACAGGGCCTGGTTCGATTCCAGGCTGTATCACAACCGGCCGGGATTGGGAGGCCCATAGGGCAGCGCACAATTGGCCCAGCGTTGTTAGGGTTTGGCTGGGGTAGGCCGTCATTGTAAATACGAATTTGTTCTTAACTGACTTGCCAAGTTAAATAAAAAATGACAGCGTTGCACACTTGGCGCTCTCTCAACCAGCTTCACAAGGTAGTCACCTGGAATGCATTTCAATTAACATGTGTGCCTTCTTAAAAGTTAATTTGTGCCAATCAGCCAATCAGTTGTCTTGTGACAAGGTGGGGGGGTATAGAAGATAGCCCTATTTTGGTAAAAGACCCAAGTCCATATTATGGCAAGAACAGCTCAAATAAGAAAAGAGAAATGACAGTCCATTACTGTAAGACATGAAGGTCAGTCAATCTGGACATTTTTTTATAACTTTTTTATAAAAGTTTCTTCCAGTGCAGTCTCAAAAACCATCAAGCGCCATGATGAAACTGGCTCTCATGAGGACTGCCACAGGAAAGGAAGACCCAGAGTTACCTCTGCTGCAGAGGATAAGTTCATTAGAGTTACCAGCCTCAGATTGCAGCCCAAATAAGTTAAACATACACATCTCAACACCAACTGTTCAGAGGAGACTGTGTGAATCAGGCCGTCATAGTCGAATTGCTGCAAAGAAACCACTACTAAAGGACACCAATAAGAAGAGACTTGCTTGGGCCAACAAACATGAGCAATGGTCATTAGACCAGTGGAAATCTGTCCTTTGGTCTGATGAGTCCAAATTTGAGATTTTAAACTTCAGTTAGTGCTAAACACGGCTGCTAGAATCTCGACTAGAACCAAACAAGTTGATCATATTACTCCAGTGCTAGCCTCTCTACACTGGCTTCCTGTTAAGGCAAGGGATGATTTCAAGGTTTTACTGCTAACCTACAAAGCATTACATGGGCTTGCTCCTACCTATCTTTGATTTGGTCCTGCCATACATACATACACATACGCTACGGTCACAAGACGCAGGCCTCCTTACTGTCCCTAGAATATCTAAGCAAACAGCTGGAGGCAGGGCTTTCTACTATAGAGCTCAATTTTTATGGAATGGTCTGCCTATCCATGTGAGAGACGCAGACTCGGTCTCAACCTTTAAGTCTTTATTGAAGGTCCTCATCTCTTCAGTAGGTCCTATGATTGAGTGTAGTCTGGCCCAGGAGTGTGAAGGTGAAAGGAAAAGCACTGGAGCAACGAACCACCCTTTGCTGTCTCTGCCTGGCCGGTTCCCCTCTCTCCACTGGGATTCTCTGCCTCTAACCCTATTACAGGGGCTGAGTCACTGGCTTACTGGTGCTCTTCCATGCCGTCCCTGGGGGTGTTGCTTGAGTGGGTTGAGTCACTGACGTGATCTTCCTGTCCGGGTTGGCACCCCCCTTGGGTTGTGCCGTGGTAGAGATCTTTGTGGGCTATACTCAGCCTTGTCTCAGGATGGTAAGTTGGTGGTTGAAGATATCCCTCTAGTGGTATGGGGGCTGTGCTTTGGCAGAGTGGGTGGGGTTATATCCTGCCTGTTTGGCCCTGTCCGGGGGTATTGTCAGACGGGGCCACAGGGTCTCCCGACCCCTCCTGTCTCAGCCTCCAGTATTTATGCTGCAGTAGTTTATGTGTCGGGGGGCTAGGGTCTCTAATATCTGGAGTATTTATCCTCTCTTATCCGGTGTCCTGTGTGAATTTAAGTATGCTCTCTCTAATTCTCTCTTTCTCTCTCGGAGGAGGACCGGAGCCCTAGGACCATGGCTCAGGACTACCTGGCCTGATGACTCCTTGCTGTCCCCAGTCCACCTGGCCGTGCTGCTGCTCCAGTTTCAACTGTTCTGCCTGCGGCTATGGAACCCTGACCTGTTCACCTGACGTGCTACCTGTCCCAGACCTGCTGTTTTCAACTCTCTATGAAAAGACAACTGACATTTACTCCTGAGGTGCTGACCTGTTGCACCCTCGACAACCACTGTGATTATTATTATTTGACCCTGCTGGTCACCTATGAACATTTTAAAATCTTGGCCATGTTCTGTTATAATCTCCACCCGGCACAGCCAGAAGAGGACTGGCCACCCCTCATAGTCTGGTTCCTCTCTAGGTTTCTTCCTAGGTTCTGGCCTTTCTAGGGAGCTTTTCCTAGCCACCGTGCTTCTACACCTGCATTGCTTGCTGTTTGGGGTTTTAGGCTGGGTTTCTGTACAGCACTCTGTGACATCAGCAGATGTAAGAAGGGCTTTATAAATACATTTGATTGAACCGCCGTGTCTTTGTGAGATGCAGAGTAGGTGAACAGATTAGCTCTGCATGTGTGGTTCCCACCATGAAGAATGGAGGTGGTGGTGTAATGGTGCTTTGCTGGTGACACTGTCAGTGATTAATTTATAATTCAAGTCACACTTAACCAGCATGGCTACCACAGCATTATGCAGCGATACACCATTCCATCTGGTTTGCGCTTGGTGGGACTATAATTTGTTTTTTCACAGGACAATGACCCAACACACCTCCAGGCTGTGTAAGGGCTATTTGACTAAGAAGGAAAGTGATGTAATGCTACATCAGATGACCTGGCCTTCACAATCACCCAAGGAAAAGCAGCCAACAAGTGCTTAGCAAATGTGGGAACTCCTTCAAGACTGTTGGAAAAGCATTCCTCATGAAACTGGTTAAAAGAATGCCAAGAGTGTGCAAAGCTGTCATCAAAGCAAAGAGTGGCTGCTTTTGACGAATCTAAAATCTAAAATATATTTCGATTGATTTAACACTTTTTTGGTTACTACATGATTCCATATGTGTTATTTCATAGTTTTGATGTCTTTTCTACAATGTAGAAAATAGTACAAATAAAGAAAAACCCTTAGGTTTGTCCAAACTTTTGACTGGTACTGCATTTTCTCTATGGATTTAATTAATTCTGTGAATAGTTTACCTCCCTAAAGAAACCCTATCTCAGAATGACTAGCCATGAGAAATGAAATGAATGTATTTTGGTGAAGTTGAGACGGTCGCACATACACCCTTGCCTGCCAGCTAGCGTTCAGATCTTTAAATAGGTAGCTATTTTGATGCGAAAGCATAACACAGTCTCTCCGAGTCTTGTGGAACACGCATTGAATTTGATTTGTGGGACAGGGCATCAGATGGCTCTGAAGACTCCCAGAGCGAGCAACTCTGAAGCAAAGCACCCTTATAAAACCTACACCTGTTCATGATTCCTGTGAAACAAACCTACAATCATTACTTTTGCTGCTCTAGAAAGAAGTATGGAGATATAGTTCGTCTGTCTCCCTTGCATGGTGATAGACAAGATCCTTTATACAGTAGGGCTCATTTACACTGCTTTTTCCAAGGACCGGTTCCAGCAAAACACAGCAGCTGCAACATATATATTTTTTTATTATCTTCTTTCTCAGACTGGGCTTCAAACCACTTTGAAGAATAACTGGATTTGTATGTAACCTGCGGAGGTATTGTAGCAGAGATTTATCAGATATTTTAAAAGCAGAACAAAATGTCTTTTACCTCCAAACTCCCCGCGTCCTGGAACGACAGACCCCCTCCTCGTAAGGTGGAGATTGACCTGAGTTCACCGGGGCTGGCTGTGTTTGAGCTGGAACGACTCCTGTTCACTGGGAAAGCCATCAACAGCCATGCAGACGAAGTGTGGCCCAGACTTTACATTGGAGACCAGTAAGTGCAGTGACAATACTTTTCTTTCATATTGGTTGACACTGGAATTTAACATAGGGTCACTAAGTGGACAAGAATTTTGTATGTCGTCGGATCCAGAGACTAATCCAAGGCATCATTTGGACAAGACTCCTATGTGTGTAAGGGGAGCTGATCATAAATCAGTTTTTAAATGCTTGGGCCCTCTAAAGTAACTTGAGTGCTGTGTTCTGTGTTGGGAAAGTGCATAGGTTTATCTGATAATAGTTCCCAATGTGGTAGTGTGTAGTGTGAATTCTTCAAGTCAGATTGGAAAAGAGAAAATATCTGGCAATCTATATAGATCTAGCATAAACGTCAGGCCTCAGTGTCCAGAACTTTGACCTGGAAATGATTTGTTACTTGTTCATGGTAAACTGCATTTATTTGTTTATTCTAGTCTTGTCCTCAACATGTGCAAACATCTATTTTCATAGTTATGCGATAATGTTCTTGAATAATCTTGAAACTTGTTTTCATAGGGACAGTGCTACGAATGTCCGCCAGTTGGCCAACCATCGTGTCACACACGTCTTGAATGCAAACCACAGTAAACGGCGAGACGGGGCGGAGACATACCTGGGAATGAACATCAAGTACTTTGGCATCGAGGCTCATGACTCCTGTAACTTTGACATGAGTGTCAACTTCCAGACTGCCGCAGACTTCATCCACAGGGCCCTCAGTAAAGGAGGTGAGTGAAAGTCCAGACCAGGGGCTTGTTCAGTGGAGGAGGTGAGTGGAAGCCCAGACCAAGGGCTTGTTCAGTGGAAGAGGTGAGTGGAAGTATAACGAAATTCCACAAATTAACTTTTAAGAAGGCACACCTGTTAATTGAAATGCTTTCCAGGTAACTACCTTGTGAAGCTGGTTGAGAGAGCGCCAAGTGTCAAACGCTGTCATTTTTTATTTAAATATGATAAGAACAAATTCTTATTTACAATGACAGCCTACCCTGGCCAAACCCGGACGACGCTAGGCCTACGGGACTCCCAATCACGGCCAGATGTGATTCAGCCTGGATTCGAACCAGGGACTGTAGTGACACCTCTTGCACTGAGATGCAGTGCCTTAGACCGCTGCGCCACTCGGGAGTCCACAGGTCCCTCAGTAAAGGAGGTGAGTGAAAGTCCAGACCAGGGGCTTGTTCAGTGGAGGAGGTGAGTGGAAGTCCAGACCAAGGGCTTGTTCAGTGGAGGTGGTGAGTGGAAGTTCAAAAAGGGAGTTTAAAAGTTAAGTACTGCATCATTTGTTGTATGTACTAGCTTGTTACAGAGTAATACATTGTTCCAATGGAAAATGCCTGTATAATGTTAAAAGTGTGGTATGGCCAAGTGTATGATGAAATGTGCATTGTACATTTCGAAGAATTGTTTCCTATACAAACATGACATTTCTATCTGCAACGCAGTGAAAGGTCACACTGAAAGGAAGCAGAAGTTTCCAGAGGGGAAGTTACAGTACCACACTGTGCTTAATGGGAAAAATCCATGTTCTCTACCCCTCCCTCTTTCTACCCTCTACCGCCCACCTCTCCCTCTTTCTACCCTCTACCCCTCACCTCTCCCTCTTTCTACCCTCTACCCCTCACCTCTCCCTCTTTCTACCCTCTACCGCCCACCTGTTTCTACCCTCTACCGCCCACCTGTTTCTACCGCCCACCGCTCCCTACCCTCTACCCCCCCATCTCTCCCTCAGGTATAGTGCTGGTGCACTGTGCAGTGGGGGTGAGTCGTTCAGCCACCCTGGTTCTTGCCTACCTGATGCTGAGACAGAACCTGACCCTGGTGGATGCCATCTGCGCCGTGAAGGACAACCGCGGTGTGATCCCCAACAGAGGCTTCCTCCGACAGCTCATCAACCTGGACACCAAACTGTATGGCCAACTCCGCAACACTACCTACACCTAGAAGACTGATTATATCAGCTTCTGTTCTATTCTCTTTCGTCTATTTTGGGGGGAAACATTTACGCAAAAAGAATCCTACTGTGACACATTCTGTATTTTGAAAGTTCTAGATCTTGAAAACTTAATTGCTGACATGCAAACATTTTGGTACTGAACCAGCAGTGGACTAATGAAACAAATACCAAAATATAGTTTTGGAGTGTAATTTTCCTTTAAGATGGTGTAGGCTATGTGGGAGACTTGCATTCTAGTTCCCAGTATTCAAAGTTAAGCTGTATTCCATGTTCTGCTTTTCCTAGCAGTGTCTGTCTGTAGAATTATTTTGACGTACCTCCCTTTAGAGATGAAACCGCTGAAGGTTTGGAAGTCAAACTTGAGAAATCTGTCTTACTGGGAAATAAGTGGCAATATTATGTAGCCTACTTAAGCTTGTGTCGTATACATTTTTGGCAACATACAAAATACTCAAAAAAATGTATGTTTCAAGCTGATATGAGTATGCAATTACTACAAATCATCTGTATAGGCCTATTAAAGTATGTCTGAAGACATTTTCCTAGTACTTCCCTGTTTCTTCCTCGTGTTGCAGAAGCTCCAGGTTCCAACCACAGAACCTGTGACTTCTCTAGCATGACACCATGCCCTATAGCATAAATACTGTACCTCCATATCATGGCATCGGTTCACCTGTATAGGCCTTGAATTTGCATGTAATTTAACATTTCAATGCAAGTCTCTAATTCTACAGGGTTAGCCTATATGAAAAGGTGACACCTTAAATTAATATCCTATTCACTCAGGTTAAAATTCAGTCTTGTCTGGAGCCTATCCTCTACTAGCCTTTAAAAAAGGTCCAATCCAGCTGTTCTCAATATCAAATCATTTCTTAGTCAAAACTAACTAGCTTACTGTGATTGTTTTCAATAAAAAATGTTGTCAAAAATAGATCTAATCAAAGATACATTTCTCAAGCAATAATTTGGCTAGGACTGTCTGGGAGTAGTCTGAGTGGGGAGGGGGAAACTGAAAACGAGTTGTCATTGGCAGAGAGGTTTGGAACTCTTTCTTATTGGTATATTAACTAATTTACCGCCTGGAAATGACACTAGGCAGGCCAAAACTCCATCCCACCAAAACGGGCAGAAATTTCAAGCGTTCCTTTCAAACAGTTCTTACACTAAAAGGGCATCATCATAATATTATTCCAACCTCAGTGTGGCAATATAGTGTATATAAATACAGGAAAATCAGCACTGGGCCTTTAAAACAGAATTACCTGGATCCACTGCCAGATATGATGTGGCTCATTAATGTATCATTGTAACGTCCGTGGTTCAGTTGTGGAAAAGAGTCAGGTGCAGGAGGTAGTTCACGTGTGAAAAGGTATTTTAATTGAGTCACCAGTCCACAAACAATAACTCTGGCGAAAACAAAATACCCACATGAATTCCAAAAATAAACGGGCGCAATCCAGCAACCACAATACAATAGCCCTCAGTACAGAACCGGCTGGTACCCCAACACAACCTGGAAGGGGGAGAGGTTAGTGGACGAGTGGCGAAGCGAGTTCTGTGCCATTTCTGCCCAGGGTACGAACGCCACCCACTCCCCCGCCCGGTCCTGGCAATAGGACCGCAGAAACCTGCCCACATCCTGGTTCATTCTCTCCAACTGCCCATTACTCAGGGTGAAAACCCAAGGTAAGGCTGACCGAGACCCCCGAATGTTCCATGAACGCCTTCCAGACTCTCGACGTGAACTGGGGACCTCGATCAGACACTATATCCTCGGGCACCCCGTAGTGCCGGAAGACGTGGTTAAACAGGGCCTCCGCAGTTTATAGGGCCGTAGGGAGTCCAGGCAGAGGGAGGAGACGACAGGACTTAGAGGATCGATCCACAACGACCAGGATCGTGGTGTTCCCCTGAGAAGGAGGGAGATCAGTTAGGAAATCCACTGATAAATCTGACCACAGCCGTTGTGGAATGGGTAAGGGATTTAGCTTACCTCTGGGTAGGTGTCTAGGAGACTTACACTGTGCGCACACCGAGCAGGAGGAAACAAACCATCACGTCCTTAGCCAAGGTAGACCACCAGTACTTCCCAGTCAGGCAGCGCACTGTCCGACCAATCCTAGGATGACCAGAGGGTGGTGACGTGTGGACCCAATAGAGCAACTGGTCACGGACAGCAGTCGGAACGTAAAAACGCCCGACGGGACACTGGGGGGCAGCGGGCTTCGTACGCAACGCCTGCTGAATGTCCGCGTCCAGCTCCCACACAACCGGTGCTACCAAGCAGGAAGCCGGGAGTATGGGAGTCTGCTCCATGGGCCGCTCCTCTGTGTCATAAAGCCGGGACAGCACATCTGCCTTCTGGTTCTGGGAACCTGGTCTGTAAGATATGGTAAACACAAAACGAGTAAAGAACATGGCCCACCTTGCTTGACGAGGATTCAATCTCCTCGCTGCCCAGATGTACTCCAGGTTACGGTGGTCCGTCCAGATGAAGAAAGGGTGTTTAGCCCCCTCAAGCCAGTGTCTCCATGCCTTCAGGGCCCTGACCATAGCCAACAACTCCCGGTCCCCCACATCATAGTTGCGCTCCACCTGACTGAGCTTCTTAGAGAAGAAAGCATGGGGGAGAAGCGTTGGTGGGGTGCCAGAGCGCTGGGAGAGCACGGCTCCTATCCCAGCCTCGGACGCATTCACCTCTACTATGAATGCCAAAGAAGGATCCGGGTGAGCCAGCATGGGAGCCGAAGTGAACAACGCCCTTAGTTGCCCAAAAGCCCTGTCCGCCTCAACTGACCACTGCAGACGTAGCGGACCCCCCTTCAGCAGTGAAGTAATGGGAGCTGCTACCTGACCAAAACCCCGGATAAATCTCTGGTAATAATTGGCAAACCCTAAAAATCGCTGCACCTCCTTTACCGTGGTGGGAGTCGGCCAATTACGCACGGCAGCAATGCGGTCACTCTCCATCTCCACCCCGGACGTGGAAATGAGATACCCTAGGAAAGAGACGGCCTGCTGGAAGAACAAACATTTCTCAGCCTTGGCGTATAGGTCATGCTCCAACAGTCTTCCACCAAAAAGACATGCTCGGCGCGTGTAGCGGAGTATATCAGAATGTCATCGATATACACCACTACACCCTGCCCGTGCAGGTCCCGGAAAATCTTGTCTACAAAGGATTGGAACACTGCGGGAGCATTTATCAGCCCGTACGGCATGACGAGGTATTCATAATGGCCTGAGGTGGTGCTAAACGCTGTCTTCCACTCGTCTCCCTCCCGGATACGCACCAGATTGTATGCGCTCCTGAGATCCAGTTTCGTGAAGAAGCGCGCCTCGTGCTCAGTCGCCATAGCGATAAGCAGCAGCGGGTAACTGTACCTTACTGTGATCTTATTGAGACCTCGATAATCAGTGCACGGGCGCAAACCCCCATCCTTCTTCTTCACAAAAAAGAAGCTCGAGGAGGCGGGGGAAGTGGAGGACCGAATGTACCCCTGACCCAGGGATTCTGAGATATGTCTCCATAGCCTCCTCCGCTTGTGACAGGGGATACACTTGACTCCTGGGAAGCGCAGCGTCTACCAGGAGATTTATCGCACAATCCCCCGTCGATGGGGTGGTAACTGAGTCGCCTTCTTCTTACAGAAGGCGAGAGCCAAATCGGCATATTCTGGGGGGATGTGCACGGTGGAGACCTGGTCTGGACTTTCCACCGTGGTTGCACCAACGAAACCCCTATACACCTCCCGAGCACTCTCGACCACCCCGTGAGAGTCCTCTGTTGCCAGGAAATGGTGGGGTTATGCAAGGCTAACCAGGGAAGGCCTAATACCACAGGAAACGCAGGAGAGTCAATGAGGAAGAGTGATTCTCTCCTCATGCTTCCCCTGCGTCACCATGACGAGAGATGGTGGCGTCCCTGATTACCCCGGACCCTAATGGTCGACTATCTAAAGCATGAACAGGGAAAGGTCTGACCACAGGGTTAATGGGAATCTCTAACCTAAGTGCAAGCGCTCTGTCAATTAAATTCCCAGCTGCGACTGAATCGACGAGCGGCCTATGCTGGGAATGCAGGGAAAAATCCAGAAAACATAGACACAAACAGTTGATCAACAGAGGACTCTGGGTGTGTGGTGCATCACCAGAGGTGACGCCAGAGTGCTCTGCCTACCGTCTCTCCTCCCAGAAGAACCACCCCTGCACCGACCAGCAGTGTGCCCTCTGCGGCCACAACTGGTGCAGGTGAAAGATCCTCCAGCCTCCCTACGCGTTGCCCCTCCTAGCTCCATGGGCTCTGGAGAGGGGATGTCGGAGGGTGGTGTTGACAGGACCAGCAGGTTATCCAACCAAATGGAGAGATCTACCAGTTGGTCAAAGGTCACGGTGGCGTCCCTGCATGCCAGTTCCCGCCGGACGTCCTCACGTAGGCTGTGCCTATAGTGGTTGATGAGGGCCCTGTCATTCCAGCCCGCTCCTGCGGCCAACGTCCGGAACTCAAGGGCGAACTCCTGGGCGCTTCTTGTCCCGTCTCAAGTGGAAGAGCCGCTCCCCGCCGCTCTCCCCTCGGGAGGATGGTCAAACACAGCTCGGAAGCGACGGGTGAACCCTTCAAAGTGGTCCAACACCGCGTCTCCCTCTCCCCACACGGCGTTGGCCCACTCCAGGGCTCTCCCAGTGAGACAGGAGACAAGAGCGGACACTCTCTCCCTTCCAGAGGGAGCTGGATGCACGGTGGCCAGGTAGAGGTCCAGTTGTAGCAAAAAACCCTGGCACCGTGCTGCTGTCCCATCATACTCCCTGGGAAGGGAGAGACGAATCCCACTGGTTCTGGATTCCGGAGGGCTAGGTGGGGACACCCCTGGTTGGGGTGGTCGAGGCTCTGGGGAGACCACTATAGGTGCAGCCTACGCGAGGACGTTCAGCGGGAATTGGCATGCAGGGACGCCACCGTGACCTTTGACCAACTGGTAGACCTCTCCATTCGGTTGGATAACCTGCTGGCCATCCAGAGTTTGGACAACGCGATCCATAGCGGTCCCAAGATGCTGTAACATGGCCGAGTGCTCTCGGACGCGTTCCTCGACTCCTCTGTTGGGTGTTGCTGCTCCTGCTGACTCCATAATATAGGTGCGTGATTCTGTAACGTCCGTGGTTCAGTTGTGGAAAAGAGTCAGGCGCAGGAGGTAGTTCACGTGTGAAAAGGTATTTTAATTGAGTCACCAGTCCACAAACAATAACTCTGGCGAAAACAAAATACCCACATGAATTTAAAAAATAAACGGCCTCAATCCAGCAACCTGGCATTACGGAACGACAATACAACAGCCCTCAGTACACAGACTAGGACACATACACGAACAAACGGTACAACCTAACAGTCATGCACAATGGGAAGAGGGGAAGGAAGGAATATAAACAGTTGCGCGATTGGGATAAATTGACAACAGGTGTGTACAATTAGACAACACCAACAGAACACATGAAAAAGGGGTGCGGTGATGGTCAGAAAACCGGTGACGTCGACCGCCGAACACCGCCCGAACAAGAAGAGGGACCGACTTCGGTAGAAGTCGTGATAATCATCTGGGATTTACCAGCTAATGCAAATAATGACCACATACACATTTTGCAACAAAGGAGTCTCCATTTCCAATTATGTTATGGCTCAATTAACCACCCGATGAATATGTTTGTCTGGTGGAATTACAGATGTTCTTACCTCAAATACAATAGTGCACAGGGCCGTGTGCTTAAAGAAATCTCACATGTCAAACTGGAATCTCCTGACTTCCTCCTAGGGGTTGTCTTGCAGGCTTTTTCTATAAGCGCTTCCTCCTTTTTAGTTTTTAATAACACACTGTCATACAGGGAGACAGATCTGTTCGAACTGAACCGTGAGAAAATGTTACTCACAGTGGTGTTGTGTTTACCTGTAATTTTCGTCCCGTGGAGCGACTCATTACCGACGAGACGACAGCCGGGTCCAGTCAACAACCGACCGATTATTGGTGCGTATATATTTTTGTTGTTGTTTGTTGTTGGGCAAAACGATTCAAAATATACAATATACACAACGGTATACAAACATTACAAACAACAGTCAGGGGAATACAGACAATACATTATATAGACCTGTACAAAGATTGAGTTTTGATTGCTTTGTTATGAGAAGAGGAAATTGTGTTAATATATTGCTACATTTAATTCTCAAAAGTAATAAACAGAGGTTTTTGACTCAAATGTACATGTATGAATATGGAATTTTGCTAAAAATGACAATTAGGTTGCATAGAACAATAACTTTGTTTGAAGAGAAATAAAGTCAATACATGCAACATTGAAACTGTTATAGAATTTATATATTAATGAAAATGAATGGACTCTAAAGGCAGAAACTAAAGACCAGTGAATTACTTTTGCTCATTATGTAGTCTAATCAAACTTCACTGGAACTATTTGAAAAGTCCTAATGGAGGATACTGTTATGGACCGTAGCTTATAATGTCTGTGTGTCCCACAGGAATTTTAACTCAAGAAGTAGAAGATGATGTGATGAAAAGGTTTGGAAAGACCTACATCCCTGCTTCCTATGTAAAGTATATAGAGTCAGCAGGAAGTAGAGTGGTACCTATCAGGTAGGCCGATATAAAGTTCTATAAGTTCATACTCATTTTTGAGAAGTATCCTTTTTCCTGTTTCATGTTCAAACAAAGCGAAATCCAGACACTTTGAACCCCAAGGGGGTATATACCAATATTACATCTACACTGCCGTAAAAAACAGTATTTGCCCCCTTTCAGATTTTCTGTATTTTTGCATATTCTTGATACTGAATGTTATCAGATCTTTAACCAAAACGGAGCTGGGTCATAAAAGCAAGACAATGATCCAAAACACACAATCAAGTCTAGATGAAAATGGCTAAAAAGCAACACATTTGATGTTTTTGAATGGCCTAAGTCAAAGTCCATACCTTTTCTCAATTGAGATGTTGTGGCAGGACTTGAAATGAACAGTTCATGCTTGAAAACCCACAAATGTAGCTGAGTTGCATGGAAGAGAGGGCCAAAATTCCTCCACAGTGACGTGAGAGACTAATCAACAACTACAGGAAGTGTTTGGTTGGAGTCATTGCAGCTAAAGGTGGCACAACCAGTTAATGAGTGTAAGGGGACAATTACTTTTTCACACAGGGGCATTGGGCATTGCATAACTTTGTTTAGGAAATAAATAAAGTAAATGTGTAATTGTTGTGTTATTTGTTAAGTCAGGTTCCATTGATCTAGTATTAGGCTTTGGTTGAAGATCTGATAACAATCACTATCAAAAATATGCAAAAGTAGAGAACATTTGAGAGGGGGCACATCCTGTAAATAACTGGTTGAACATAGCAGCCTATAACTGTGCATGGCTGGTCATCCAAAAATGTATTTCTCAAACCTTTAGAACCTTTACCCCTTTAAATCAGTGCCTGTTCCTCTCCTATAGGTTGACTCAGAGTACTGCCGCATATGAGAACATTTTCAAGTCGATTAATGGGTAGGCTATCGTATTATCATTTTTTTACTGTGTAGGAATTGTGTGTATTTTTTTCGCCTTTATTTAACCAGGTAGGCTAGTTGAGAACAAGTTCTCATTTACAACTGCGACCTGGCCAAGATAAAGCAAAGCAGTTCGACACATACAACAACACAGAGTAACACATGGAATGAACAAGCATACAGTCAATAATACAGTAGGGGGAAAAAGGTCTATATACAGTGTGTGCAAATGAGGTAAGATAAGGGAGGATAGACCATGTTGGCGAAGTAATTACAATATAGCAATTAAACACTGGTATGGTAGATGTGCAGAAGATTAATGTGCAAGTAGATTTACTGGGGTGAAAAAGAGCAAGATAAATACAGTATGGGGATGAGGTAGTTGGATGGGCTGTTTACAGATGGGCTATTTACAGGTTCTGTGAGCTGCTCAGACAGCTGGTGCTTAAAGCTAGTGAGGGAGATATGAGTCTCCAGCTTCAGTGATTTTTGCAGTTCGTTCCAGTCATTGGCAGCAGAGAACTGGAAGGAAAGGTGGCCAAAGGAAGAATTGGCTTTGGGGGTGACCAGTGAGATATACCTGCTGGAGCGCGGGCTATTGGTGGGTGCTGCTATGGTGACCAGTGAGCTGAGATAAGGTGGGGCTACCTAGCAAAGACTTGTAGATGACCTGGAGCCAGTGGGTTTGGCGATGAGTATGAAGCGAGGGCCAGCCTACGAGAGCGTACAGGTTGCAGTGGTGGGTAGTATACGGGGCTTTGGTGAAAAAACGGATGGCACTGTGATAGACTGCATCCAAATTGTTTGAGTAGAGTGTTGGAGGCTATTTTGTAAATGACGTCGCAGAAGTCGAGGATCGGTAGGATGGTCAGTTTTACGAGGGTATGTTTGGCAGCATGAGTGAAGGATGCTTTGTTGCGAAATAGGAAGCTGATTCTAGATTTAATTTTCGATTGGAGATGCTTAATGTGAGTCTGGAAGGAGAGTTTACAGTCTAACCAGACACCTAGAATATGTGGACAACTACAAATACCTAAGTCAGAACCGTCCAGAGTAGTGATGCTGGGCAGGTGCGGGCAGCGATCGGTTGAAGAGCATGCATTTAGTTTTACTTGCATTTAAGAGCAGTTGGAGGCCACAGAAGGAGAGTTGTATGGCATTGAAGCTTGCCTGGAGGTTAGTTAACACAGTGTCCAAAGAAGGGCCAGGTGTATACAGAATGGTGTCATCTGCGTAGAGGTGGATCAGAGAATCACCAGCAAAAAGAGCGACATCATTGATGTATACAGAGAAAAGAGACTGCCCAAGAATTGAACCCTGTGGCACCCCCATAGAGACTGCCAGAGGTCCAGTCAACAGGCCCTCCGATTTGACACTGAACTCTATCAGAGAAGTAGTTGGTGAAACAGGCGAGGCAATCATTTGAGAAACAAAGGCTGTTGATTCTGCCAATAAGAATGTGGTGATTGACAGAGTCGAAAGCCTTGGCCAGGTCGATGAATACGGCTGCACAGTAATGTCTCTTATCGATGGCGGTTATGATATCGTTTAGGACCTTGAGCGTGGCTGAGGTGTACCCATGACCAGCTCTGAAACCAGATTGCATAGCGGAGAAAGTACGGTGGGATTCGAAATGGCCGGTAATCTGTTTGTTAACTTGGCTTTCGAAGACCTTAGAAAGGCAGGGTAGGATAGATATAGGTCTGTAGCAGTTTGGGTCTAGAGTGTCTCCCCCTTTGAAGAGGGGGATGACCGCGGCAGCTTTCCAATCTTTGGGGATCTCAGGGGTTGCAACAATTTCGGCAGATTGATTGATTGATTGATCTCACAGCCTGCTGCTCATCGGAGGTTCGTCAGATCTCGAGACGTCAGACTTTGCCAAGGTGGCAGGGATCTTCTACAGGCTTGCCCTCAAGGTCAGTGGTGCTGCTGAGCAAAGCTGGCTATTGTCTGTCTATCTAATGCTCTGTAGGCCTTTTTTTTTTTTTTTTACATCTGTCCATTTGATTGTATGTATGTTTACCATCAGTAAACATCTCACATTAACTGTCTAATAGCCTGATGTGTTCCCTTGTTTCAGGCCAATGATGCTGGAGACTCCTTCCCTATCTGGGGCACGTGTCTGGGGATGCAGCTGCTGACTTGTCTGGTGGCTGGAGAGAACCTGCTGACCAAAACCACAGCTGAGAACATGGCCCTTCCCCTGAACCTCACCAAAGGTATGGCCCAATCCTTTCACACCTCTGTAGGAGAGTCAAGTGCTAAGGATAAGGTCAAGGATACGGTTTGGGACTGGGTCTGAAGCATAGACCATATGGTCTGAAGACTTCCTTATGCTGCACATGCTAAAATTGACCACTGGAGGGCAGGGAATACTTCCGATCAAGACAGAAGAAGAGTGGTTTTATGTAAGAATCTCAATGAAGCTCATGAGGGAAACTACATCCTGACAACTCCCCTGCAAAACAGTTTCTATCTTCATGTAGTGCATTTATGCTTCCTCTTGACTGATGAATTTTGCTCCCTATGGTTGTAACCTAAAGAACTACATTGGAATCTTTCCTCTCTCCCTGCAGAGGCCCATTCCAGTCAAATGTTCGAGGGGTTCCCCAGTGATGTCATGGCGGCATTATCCCAGGAAGCTTTGACAGGGAATTTTCACCAATATGGAGTGACCATGAAGGTGCAATCAGATTTCAAATTAGTATTGCTTAGTGTACAGCTCTGTTGAACACAATATGACTCTGTACTGGTGTTGACTATCAACTCCTTTGATTATGGCCTTTGCTTACAGACATTCAAGGAAAATGAGAAGCTACAAAGTTTCTTCTCCATCTTGTCCACGAACACAGCTGAAAATGGTGCCATCTTTGTCTCAACCATGGAAGGTATAATCAACTACAAGTAGAACTACAGTTTTAATTGTGTCATCCATTCAGTTAACAAAATGGGCCTGTAACAGATCACAGTGATTTACATAGTTTTTTTGCATAACTGGGCTGTATAATCTGTATGAGCTATGCTGTACAAATTAATGGTTGTCATCATTGTAATAAATGTATTCATTAAATTGTATAGTGTAATAAAACTTTTGCTCTGATTGCTCACCACCAGGAAGGATGTCTAAGGAAATAGGATGTAGTCTGCTCACTGTCATAAGGTAACGTGAGATCCTGTGTTGAGTTTGGAACCGTCTTCCCCCAGGGAGGACCTATCCCTTCTATGGGGTCCAGTGGCATCCTGAGGTGAACCGTTTCCAGTGGGACCCCAAATTCAACTTCCCCCACTCCTCAGACGCTGTAGGCGTTGCCTCCCTACTGGCTGAGTTCTTTGTCAATGAAGGTGGGTAATCAGATCACACCTATTGAAGTTTAATCGTTGTTTTCTTTACAGTCGGACAGATACAGTATATTGTATTGTACATGTTATTTTACGACAGTGTAGTGTTAACTAGTGAGGTTTCGTAAATTTGCAAAATTTGGCCTTTTGGATGCACAATAAAGTTATATTCTATGTTAAAAGGAAGGAGAAGTTTGCATCACTTTGACCAGCCTGAGGAAGAGGCCATGTCACTCATATACAACTACACACCGACCTATGCTGGCAACTTCACTGGATACGAGCAGATCTACTTCTTCTGAGATGTTCTGCCGTCACAACTCTATAATTCATCCCTGATGTTATTATGGGATGTTATGAGAAGTTTACCATGGGCACTATGTTAGCTGTGACATGTGACATGTTCTGAAACTTCATATGCAGACTTTTAGAAATGTCGAGTGATCATTGCAATTTTTTTTTTTTTATCATATGTAGAATTGCACCGCATGAAATTATGATTTTCCTGTAGGCTAAATAAATAAACCCCTATAGGCCTAGTCACTGTATGGTGGTTTGGTAGCTGGCCTACTTTGGCATGAGATTGCTGTTGGGTGTAAATTATCAAATCAAATCAAATCAAATTTTATTTTGTCACATACACATGGTTAGCAGATGTTAATGCGAGTGTAGCGAAATGCTTGTGCTTCTAGTTCCGACCATGCAGTAGTATCTAACAAGTAATCTAACAAAGTTAAATTATCTTATTGTTGAAATGAATTCAACCTTCTGGCCCAATCTACACTGAACAAAAATATAAGCAACATGTAAAGTGTTGGTCCCATATTTCATGAGCTGAAATAAAATATCCCAGAAATGTCCCTTTGCCAATTTTCCTTTGCATTTCTCTTTTGCCAAGATAATCCATCCCTGACAGGTGTGACATCAAGAAGCTGATTAAACAGCATGATCATTACACAGATGCACCTTGTACTGGGGACAATAAAAGGCCACTCTAAAATGTGCAGTTTTGTCACACATCACAATACCACAAATGTCTCAAGTTTTGAGGGAGCGTGCAATTAGCATGCTGACTGCAGGAATGTCCACCAGAGCTGTTGCCAAAGAATTGAATGTTAATTCTCTACCAAAAGCTGCCTCCAAAGTCATTTGAGAGAATTTGGCAGTATGTGCGGTTGTGAGGGGGCGAGCGGTTTGCTGATGTCAACTTTGTGAACAGAGTCAAAGTCACCATTATTAGTCAGTTGTACAACCGAATGCCTTCAACTGAAATGTGTCTTCCGCATTTAACCCAACCCCTCTGAATCAGAGAGGCGCGGTGGGCTGCCTTTAATCGACACCCATGGTGGCGGTGGGGTTATGGTATGGGGTGCCCCATGGTGGCGGTGGGGTTATGGTATGGGCAGGTATAAGCTACAGACAACGAACACAGTTGCATTTTATCAATGGCCATTTGAATGCACAGAAATACTGAGGCACATTGTGAGACACATTTTGTTAAGGTATCTGTGACTAACAGATGCATATCTGTTTTCCCAGTCATGTGAAATTCATAGATTAGGGCCTAATGAATTTATTTAAATTGCATGATTTCCTTATATGAACTGTAACTAAAGTAACATCTTTGAAATTGTTGCATGCTGCGTTTATATTTTTGTTCAGTATAATAACATCGTATGCGAGCCTACGACCCATCCATCCAGTCTTAGGTCTCTCTTAATGTAGTGTTGTAGTGTATCTTGCCGTGATGTGTGTTTTGTCCTATATTTTTAATCTCCGCCCCTAGCCCCTTTTGCCTTTTTGTAGGCTTACATTGTAAATAAGAATTTGTTCTTAACTGACTAGCCTAGTTAAATAAAACAAATAAAAAATCCACCCGCGCCGTCAACACAACGAACGTGGTTACCAAAGGGTCGTCGCTAGTTACTACAGCTACAAAGACAAACCCCGCCTATTTCTACAATATGTCTTCTTAAATTAGATTTAATCCTAACCCTAACATTTACCCTAACCTTAACACACTACTAACCTTATGCCTAATCCTAACCTTAAATTAAGACCAAAAAGCAAGTTTTTGTTCTCCTGATTTTTTACAATATAACCAATCTTGACTTTATGGCTGTGCTATCTAGTGGAAACCTTCCAAGTGGGGACAGGGCAGGTAGCGATTGGAGCATCTGGATGTCTATCGCTGGGTTTTTCTGGGGGGGTAGGAATAAGTATTCCAGCGTTCTCTCCACAGATGCTGGTTCAGTTATATACAGTCATTGGTTTGAAGCAGCTTGCGAATAGATCCAATTATTGAAGGGTAAATCAGTGGTAGCCTATTTAATTGAACTGTGGAAGGGTGGAATTTATTTTCGTAGATAGCAACGACACCAGTATCTTAAAGATGAACCGCCGCGTAAATTATCGCTCCATTTTGCCTGTACGCCAACAACTTTACTGATAAGCTACATTTAGTGCCACACGGTGTTTTTACCGGATATATGCTATATTTTCTATTTTGGGCTGGATATCGAATCATAAGGTGGTTTGAAAACATCCAACTGCAAATACGGCGGACAGCCCTACGGCCACTGTAGCATCAACCGTTTGTTGATAAACACGAATCCTTTCTCATACAGGAACACCTCCGGTGCATTGATGCACCCGTTTCAGTGGTATAACGGTGAGCGTTAATTTCTCTCTGATGTTGACCCAAATTGTATGTGTTAAATGCGAAGCACTATTCCACTCTTATTTCAAGTGTTATCAGACTGTAAAAAAATACTTCATTTATTCTATTTGGGTTGATATTTAATTTGCCAAGAATGAAGGAGATTGAATACATACATATTATTTTGCAATACAAGGTATAGTCATTTTCTTTAATTGTATTAGCCTACAGTTGAATATATTTGTGCCACTCTGGCTTTCAAGTGGGATTGGTCAAATTTAAATGGCAATATTAAAACTGGTAGTCTAGGCTATCAATCAATTATTTATTCACACAGTCCTATTCTATTTATTCAGTGCTCTTGCTATCAACGTTTCTTGACTATAGGGGATCCACTCAAACTGGGCTTGACCTGTATTGCTATTTCAATAATTCATCCCTTCATTATTTGTCATGTAATCTCATTGCTTTCTTATTGCTGCTTGATGTTCCTTGTTCATGATTCTTACCATCCTCTGCAACTTTCATGTAATCTCATTGCTTCTCTTAGAAAGATCTATGGGGAACTTCAAAGTGGTGTGGTTGGAGAATGAAGATGTTTAGAATTCACCACATTTCTTCATTCTCTTAATGATCCAGTGTTTGGCTAGTTTTTGTACTTTTGTACTATTTGTACTTTTTTTTTTTACATTCATTTTGCAGCACTCTATTTTTTGAATTTTTAAACTATAAATATAGATTGGAGGGCACATGTTATTCTGAGATATATTGGACTGAATATCATGCCTAGATGCATTTTTTGGATGCAGTGAGGTCTATAAAAGATATGCAGCCACTGTTTGACAAAGATGGACGTTTGGAAGATGTTTAAAAAATAAAATAAACATGTTTCTGATTTAAAGGCTCCATCAGGGTGTAGACCAAGACAAGGTATGCCAGACCGTTTGGCCTGCTCTGAATGTCATGCCAAACTCTCCTCACAATATCAGTGTTGTTTCCCATGGCCTTGACACAACCTTTCGTGACATTTAATGTTGATTGAATTTGAGGAGGAGAATCTCCACACTCAGTAATAGATCCAGTTAAGGCCTGGTATTGACTCTTTAGGTCACAATACAGAGGTGATTTGTATTCCTGGAAAGTTACTGTATAACTCCATAGCCATAATAACATGACAATGACAAAGGAGCTGTAAGTGGAACCAGACTGGCAACCAGGCAAGTATATCCTCATTCTGTAGGTCAGGAGATTAGAATTCCATGCAACTACAAGAGGCCTACAAAATGTTAACTGCTGTGGCCAGGAACGATAGGATACAGAAAAAACATATGCTATTAAATTGGCTGATACCACATTACACGTATCTACTAGTATTCGGCATCACTAAATGCCATCTGTGGCAGTATACAGCTGGTTTAGAAATCCTAACGTGCTCCCCAAATGAGAATACTTATGATCGGAGGATTTTTAAGAGCAGGTGCAGAGGGTGGGCTAGATAAGTGGTTGTTTCTAGTGTCTTACATGTACTGTACACAGACTGATCTGCGTGTGGTTCTCATCTTTTATTTTTCTTGAAAGCACAGATGAATGCTTGTTTTCATGTGAGCTGATTAATATTTGATAAAAGATCTGTCTGTAAAAGGAGGCAGCAGTAAAAGCCTTGTGTGAGTGTAGTCCTCAAACCTCTCCTTAAATCTGCAAAAGTCATTACTACCCACTACCCAAGCCTTTACCTTTTATGAAAATGTTAATGGCTCATTGAGAAATCAGCTCAGTTCTAGAATGAGAACGTTAAGTGCCACAGTTCTAGATTTATAATGTTAGAATAGAGGAGCCGTTCTGGACTGAGAATGTTAGAGCAGGGGAACAGTTCTACATTCAGAAAATATAACAGCAGGAGAACAGTTCTACATTCAGAATATATAACAGCAGGAGAACAGTTCTACATTCAGAATATATAACAGCAGGAGAACAGTTCTACATTCAGAATATATAACAGCAGGAGAACAGTTCTGCATTCAGAATATATAACAGCAGGAGAACAGTTCTGCATTCAGAATATATAACAGCAGGAGAACAGTTCTACATTCAGAATATATAACAGCAGGGGAACAGTTCTACATTCAGAATATATAACAGCAGGAGAACAGTTCTACATTCAGAATATATAACAGCAGGAGAACAGTTCTACATTCAGAATATATAACAGCAGGAGAACAGTTCTACATTCAGAATATATAACAGCAGGAGAACAGTTCTACATTCAGAATATATAACAGCAGGGGAACAGTTCTACATTCAGAATATATAACAGCAGGAGAACAGTTCCACATTCAGAATATATAACAGCAGGAGAACAGTTCTACATTCAGAATATATAACAGCAGGAGAACAGTTCTACATTCAGAATGTTAAAGCAGGGTTCTCAATGCATCATCTGGCTCTGGTGCCATGGCAACGGGGGTCCCTCTGGAGAGTGCCAATATAGGTCATTGGTCATGGGGGGCTCCTCACAGTCAGTCAGCTAGTGCACACACACACACACACATACCAAGGCATTCATGTACGACCCACATTTGAGTCTGAGTGCAGAGGCATCACAGGTGATATGTTTTATCAACTGTGAACAGATATGAATACACAGACAAGGACGCTCTTTCTATTTCTCTCTCTCAATGAGACCGTGAAGAGCTTTCTCTCTTTACCTCTTTTTCTCTCTTGACTTTAGCCCCCTCATGAAACAACCTCTGTTACACACACACACACACACACACACACACACACAGAGGGCCATGTCTAATAGACGTCCCCTTAACAGAGGAATAAGATGGCTTTGTGAGTCACCTTGTGTGTGTGTTCAGAACTAGAACAACCTATAATTATCTTTATCCAGTTTACCACTGTTCTCTATGATTCTCCACTCTCCTTTTGACATGTCCAGATGCTATAACCACACAGAAACAGTGTCACGACACCAACCAAAAACAAAGAGACAATCAACCTGGTCTCATTCACGACAGTAACCCTAGTCCACCTAGTGTTCAGCTGTAGAGGAGTGTGTAGCTGGTGTGTGTGTGTGTGTCACTGGCATATTGCTCTAAAAACGTTGATGACAGTAAATCTCAGTAAGACAAAAATAATGGTGTTCCAAAATTCCATCTAGACACCGTTGCCCTAGTGCACACAAAAAACAATACATACCTCGGCCTAAACATCAGCGCCACAGATAACTTCCACAAAGCTGTGAACGATCTGAGAGACAATGCAAGAAGGGCCTTCTATGCCATCAAAAGGAACATAAAATTCGACATACCAATTAGGATCTGGCAAAAAATACTTGAATCAGTTATAGAACCCATTGCCCTTCATGATTGTGAGGTCTGGGGTCCGCTCACCAACCAAGAATTCACAAACTGGGACAAACACCAAATTGAGACTGCATGCAGAATTCTGCAAAAATATCCTCAGTGTACAACGTAAAACACCAAGTAATGCATGCAGAGCAGAATTAGGCATGTACCTGCTAATTATAAAAATGCAGAAAAGAGCCGTTAAATTCTACAACCACCTAAAAGGAAGCAATTTCCAAACCTTCCATAACAAAGCCATCACCTACATAGAGATGAACCTGGAGAAGAGTCCCCTAAGCAAGCTGGTCCTGGGGCTCTGTTCACAAACACAAACACACCCCACAGAGCCCCAGGACAACAACACAATTAGACCCAACCAAATCATGAGAAAACAAAAAGATAATTACTTGACACATTGGAAAGAATTAACAAAAAAACAGAGCAAACTAGAATGCTATTTAGCCCTAATCAGAGAGTACATAGTGGCAGAATACCTGACCACTGTGACTGACCCAAACTTAAGGAAAGCTTTGACTATGTACAGACTCAGTGAGCATAGCCTTGCTATTGAGAAAGGCCGTAGCAGACCTGGCAATCAAGAGAAGACAGGCTATGTGCACACTGCCCATAAAATGAGGTGGAAACTGAGCTGCACTTCCTAATCTCCTGCCAAATGTATGACCATATTAGAAACTCATATTTCCCTCAGATTACACAGACCCACAAAGAATTCAAAAACAAATCCAATTTTGATAAACTCCCATATCTATTGGGTGAAATACCACAGTGTGCCATCACAGCAGCAATATTTGTGACCTGTTGCCACAAGAAATAGGCAACCAGTGAAGAACAAACACCATTGTAAATACAACCTATATTTATGTTTATTTATTTTCCCTTTTGTACTTTAACTATTTGCACATAATATGACATTTGAAATGTCTTATTTTTTTGGAACTTTTGTGAGTGTAATGTTTATTGTTAATTTTGATTGTTTATTTCACTTTAGTTTTTTTATCTACTTCACCTGCTTTGGCAATGTTAACATATGTTTCCCATGCCAATAAAGCCCCTTGAATTGAATTTAGAGAGAGGGCTTACTTTGTTTTCGTTCGTTGATTAGTTATTATAAATATATCAGAGGTCAATGAATTAACAGTCTGTTTCATGGAACAATATCTCTGATTTAATTAAAATGCCACCAAATAAATTGCTGTGAATTGAAGTGGTTCTAGTTCTAACTTGTGTAGGGTTCATTTGACCTGGCTCACACAAAGACCTCTCAGTCAGCCTACCCGTGTCTCATTAATTCTCCACGGTCAGCTTTCCTCTCTCCCCCACAGTTCCTCTCCCTGTCCTGGTTCTATCTCCCCCCCTGAACTTAAACTGGTCATCAACCGACTTAAATGCTTCAGTGATAATGTGGTCTAATAGACACACACATACTGTACACACAGATGGGTTACAGACAACACACACACACGTGGGCGGACTAACCTTCTCTGCATGGATTTAATTGGTGAATATATGCGCATAAAAATAGAATCAAATGATCTCATAGTTCTATTTCTATGTAGATGCGTGTCTTTGATGTGTAAGTAGCAATTTAGGGGGAACGGCCAGAGCAGTCCCTCAACCCTGCCGTTGCCGGGCAAGCACACTACATCCTGAAACAGAAAGGTCTTGGCAGGAGCATTAGTACACTTCTCCGTCCTAATTAACAACTCATGTCCACCAGCCTTGGAATTGGACATTCTGTTTGTCTCCTTGCCCTGTTCTTCTGAGTTGATTTAATTTAAATGCAATTGACCCCAACCTTTCAGGACCATGTAGGTTTTGTCGGAGTATTCCCTTGTTTGTCTTTCTCAATCAAGGCTTCCTGCAGACATCAAGCCATTTTCTCCAAACAATGCTGTCAAGTAGAGGACTCAATATTGTCCTGAGAAATGTAAACCACTTTAAATTGATACCAAATAAAGGCCCTGATGTGTAAAACAGTTATAGAAATTTCTCTGTGTTTGATGAAAGAGTGTCTTCGGATATTTTGGGAAACATCAAAAGCTACATGACGTCATTCATGTCTTCCAAGACATTGTTCATTGTTTATAAATCAGTTAGTCAGATCTTATCTATATTCCCCTATTAATCTGGTTTATTTTATTGCAAAACAAGAAAGGAATTTAAATGAATTGAACAGCTTAAATTGCTTTTTCATCAATGCCATTATGTCTTATTTTCTCTGTTTTATCAAACAATTAGTTCTGTTGTAAGTCTTAGAAATCAGGTTATGCCTTGTATGATGTAGACTAGTTGCCTAGATACCGTTGTGTTGTGTACCATTGTCTTGGAGCGGAGATGCCATGGTCTTTCATGGAGCGGAGATGCCATGTTCTTTCATGGAGCGGAGATGCCATGTTCTTTCATGGAACGGAGATGCCATGGTCTTTCATGGAGCGGAGATGCCATGGTCTTTCATGGAGCGGAGATGCCACAGTCTTTCATGGAGCGGAGATGCCATGGTCTTTCATGGAGTGGAGATGCCATGGTCCTTCATGGAGCGGAGATGCCATGTTCTTTCATGGAGCGGAGATGCCATGTTCTTTCATGGAGCGGAGATGCCATGGTCTTTCATGGAGCGGAGATGCCATGGTCTTTCATGGAGCTGAGATGCCATGGTCCTTCATGGAGCGGAGATGCCATGGTCTTTCATGGAGCGGAGATGCCATGGTCTTTCATGGAGCGGAGATGCCATGGTCTTTCATGGAGCGGAGATGCCATGGTCTTTCATGGAGCGGAGATGCCATGGTCTTTAATAGAGTGGAGATTGCATGATCTTTCATGGAGCGGAGATGCCATGGTCGTTGTACTTTCTTTGAGAGAGAGTGAGGTATAGACAGAGATGTGTGTGGTGTGTGTGTGTGTGTGTGCTTTCGTCTGTATCAGAGGTGGACGCAGCTGCAGCACTGGCAACCCTGACCCTCAGCTGTGATGGCTGTGTGTGTGTGTGTGCCTATAGTCTAAACCCTATATTTATTACCTTTTTAACATGCCTCTGTGTTCGCAAAATTGTAGTTGTTGCCTTTGCAGGATGCCTCTTAATTCTTAGCACTGTGAGGGTGCTGAAAGTGCCAGATTATAACTGTGTGCTTTATCCCTCTGTAGGGTTTTATTTGTTTCTAACACGGTACACTGTGCCTCTTTAACACTGTACTTGTCCCAATGGTGTTTCTATGGTCATAACACTACACTTACTATGTTCTAAACCCTTTTCTCGTCCCCTGTGTAGGGTGCTTCTGTGGTCTGGGACTGGTCTACTCCAACAAGTCGTGCACCATGCCTCCCATCACCTTCCAGGACCTGCCCCTCAACATCTACATGATCATCTTCGGAACAGGCATCTTCATCTTCATCCTCAGCCTCATCTTCTGCTGCTACTTCATCAGGTGAACTTTGTACAGAGTGGAATAGAATAGTGGGTCAGGGAGCCTGTTGGCTGCAGATGAGGGTAAGAGACATCCACACAGACATGCTGTCAGAGCGGTCCACATGCTCACCTCTGTGATACCTTTTCCTGTTGAGAGAGAGAGAGGTGACATTTCCTTCTGTTGACCATGAACTCTCTGAAAACCTGAGGGGACAACTGTGAGGAAATGAGGCGGCAGGAAGCTGCCTACCACAGTGTGAGGACAGACGTCACTGGAGCTAGGGGAGCGGGGTTCAACGTAACATCCTTGAGAACACCAAAACCCACTGTATATTACTGTACATGTGACTTAAGTGTGTACCAGAATTGTATTTTCTGTATTGTCATATGGTGGTAGGTTATAGTATACAGTACCAATCAAAGGTTTGGACACAAGGTCATTCAAGGTTTTTTTCTTTATTTGTACTATTTTCTACATTGTAGAATAATAGTGAAGACATCAAAACTATGACATAACACATATGGAATCACGTAGTATTAAACAAATCAAAATATAAACTCAGCAAAAAAAGAAACGTCCCTTTTTCAGGACCCTGTCTTTCAATGATAATTTGTAAAAATCCAAATAACTACACAGATCTTCATTGTTAAGGGTTTAAACACTGTTTCCCATGCTTGTTCAATAAACCATAAACAATTAATGAACATGCACCTGTGGAACGGTCGTTAAGACACTAACAGCTACAGACGGTAGGTAATTAAGGTCACAGTTATGAAAACTTAGGACACTAAAGAGGCCTTTCTACTGACTCTGAAAAACAGCAAAAGAAAGATGCCCAGGGTCCCTGCTCATCTGTGTGAAAGTGCCTTAGGCATGCTGCAAGGAGGCATGAGGACTGCAGATGTGGCCAGGGCAATAAATTGCAATGTCTGTACTGTGAGACGCCTAAGACAGCGCTACAGGGAGACAGGACGGACAGCTGATCGTCCTCGCAGTGGCAGACCATGTGTAACACCTACACAGGACCGGTACATTCAAACATCACACCTGCGGGACAGGTACAGGATGGCAACAACAACTGCCCGAGTTACACCAGGAACGCACAATCCCTCCATCAGTGCTCAGACTGTCCTCAATAGGCTGAGAGAGGCTGGACTGAGGGCTTGTAGGCCTGTTGTAAGGCAGGTCCTCACCAGACATCACCGACAACAACGTCGCCTATGGGCACAAACCCACCGTCGCTGGACTAGACAGGACTGGCAAAAAGTGCTCTTCACTGACGAGTCGCGGTTTTGTCTCACCAGGGGTGATGGTCGGATTCACGTCAATAGAGAAGTGGGGATATTGTCATTGTTCTGACAACTCGGTTAATATTTGTTGAGCAAGTGTGAACGATGGACTGTTAATTAACTGCCATTTTGAATATGAACTCCTAAGAATGCACATTGGGTATGTGGTTCTCTGTATGGCTAAGTAAATATTTACCTGTAGATAATGAATCACATTGTCAAAGCCAAATTGTTACACACACACACACACACATAATGAGTGCACTGCACTTCCCAGGCCCCTAAATAATTTTCCAACTCAAACAATGGAGAGCAGATCTTTATCACTTCGCTAACTGTTTCTCTTATGTTTTGGGGTCCTTGCTATGGAAGTTTTTTTTACACTTGTGCACGTACCTGAATGTGTGTGTGTGTGTTACCGTGAGTTTGCGTGCATGCATTTAATGTGCCCCAAAATGACAGGACATTTTGACCACTGATCCATTACAACAGGATGTAGCCCAGCCAAGCACCGTAGTTGTTGTTTTGATCAATGTAGTGTTGTTGTTGATGACTGATAACATTGCACCATGTAGAACAATGTGAGGATACTTGCTTTATATACATTGAGTTTTCCCAGGCCTTAAAAAATGTAGTGAACTGGGTGGACACGTGCACACGGTACAGTGAAATGGTTGCTTGCTAACTCCTCAACAATGGAGTAAAATAACAATATCAATCAAGAATCACATTCCTAATACAGAAGTAAAAAAGTAACAAGTAGTAACAAAAAGTAGAAAGAAACTAGAATGTACACCAGTCGCGGTCAGTGCTGTTTAAGATGAGGGAGGATGATTCTTTTTTTTAATGAGCATGGCCTTATTTCTATTACAGCATATTGGATGACTGTCATTCAGATTCCATTCACCCTGTTCAATGTAACATCGATAGCTTTAGGCTTCTACATGATACTAAATGTTCCCTGTACCCATCATGAGGTTGCTACAACCTAGCCTATGACTGAACGTTTACAACGTAGGTGCACAGGTCGAGAGAATTTTGAGTAATCAAGGTGAGAGACATTGACATATTCAATACCGCGTTGAACAATCTTGCCTGCATCTAGCTGATCTAGGGTGTAATCATTAGTACAACAGTTGCAAATGTGAGTTTATTGGACAAATGCAGGTATGTTTATCTTTGTTCCGTTTGCTTCCATTTAAGAAATGTTTTTGAATAGAATCAGCTAAATGAATACACCCCTGATCACATGCAAACACAGTTCACTTTCATAACTGCCACAAAAAACAGACTGACCAATTTGCTCGTTGTATATATAATTCCTTCTCGCAACTATCTACTCCTCCTCTCACCTTTTCCCTTCTCTTGTGGACTTCAGTGCACAACACATCAGCTGTCTGTGACCTGGCGAAAAAAAACTTTCCAAGCTAAACATTCATGTCATGACTGCTAACCACTACACACAGCCTACATCATTGTCATAGTCAACATAGCTACTAGAACTAACACAGTGGTAAACCAGCTACAATCATGCAGTACAGTCAGCAAGCAGTTTACACCGGCAGGCCCCGGTGGCAATAAATACCTTGACTTGGAGAAGTTCCAGTGTTGGATAGCCATAGCCAGCTAGCTAGCATAGCATCCTTCTTTGTTTGAGCCGGGTGTTTGAGTAGGCTAAACTAGCTAGCTAAATTGTGAAACCAAATATACTCTTTTTTATCTTTTTTCTTTCTCTCGCCTCTTTTAAATTTTGTAAGAAACTTTTAAACTATTTTCTTTCTCTCTTTTTGAGTCAACTACTCACCACATTTTATGCACTGCAGTGCTAGCTATCTGTAGCTTATGCCTTCAGTACTAGATTAATTCTCTGATCTTTTGATTGGTTGGACAACGTGTTAGTTCATGCTGCAAGAGCTCTGATAGGTTGGAGGAGGTCTTCCGGAAGTTGTCATAATTACTGTGTAAGTCTATGGAAGGGGATGAGAACCATGAGAGTGGCGCAATGAATTAACATGTTGTCCACCCGTGTTGTCCTAGGTTTGTATTGAAGTCAGTGTACCCAGAGGAGGACAGAAGATAGCTGTCCTCCGGCTACACCATGTTGCTACCCTACAGAGTGCTGCTGAGGCTACTGTAGACCTTCATTGCAAAACAGTGTGTTTTAATCAATTATTTTGTGACGTGAATATATTTAGTATAATTCAATCTAAAAAGTAAACTTTTTTTATTTTTATTGTTTCGCTATTTTTATGAAATTCACTGAGGAGGATTGTCCATCCCTTCCTCCACTGATGTGCATAATATAATATACAGTATGATTGATTTATCAAAATGAAGACTGTTTTATACAAGTAAAGTCAAGGTTACATTCACTGATACCCATACCACCATTTGATACAAACAATTGTAAATCATTTTCTACTGAAGGTGTACTACCTTTACTGCTCTGACCAATAAAAGCACAGTGATTTATTTGATTTCTGGGTTTCTTGGGGGACTGGGACTGCTTGCAAAAAAATACTCTTACCAATGACATATAGTAGGTCATCTCTAATGGTTGTACTTTGTGTGTTTGTTCACCTACAGTAAACTAAGACACCAAGCCCAGAGCGATAGGTTTGGCTACAGAGAGGTGGTTTTAAAAGGAGATCCTAAGAAGTTGAATCTCCATGGGGTAAGAATACAATCTACTTTACGTTACTGATTGTGAATAGTTACGATGTCTTTCAATCTTAGTAACAATAATAGTAATAGTGGGACATAATAAAAATATCTGATGCCACTGCAACCTCCTCTCTCTCTCTCTCTGCCTCAATCTTTCCCTTCTTTTGTCTCCCTCAACCTATCCTTCCCTGTGTCTCCTCTGGTTCCTGTCTCTATCACTCGTACAGCAGACGTGTGCTGTTTGCCTGGAAGACTTCAAAGTCAAAGATGAGCTCGGAGTGTTGCCATGCCAACATGCCTTTCACAGGAAGTGAGTACCATATTAGGAGGAAGGAGGTCACCACCATTCATTTCAGGCTGCACACAGTTTTAGAATGGAGAGATTTGTCACTGACATAGCCACAGTTCTGAAATGTTTCCAGGTCACAGGAAGACAATACTTGCCTGACTAGAGAAGCACCTCTTGGTAAACACTGAATCCCATTTGAAGCCCTTTAATGTGCAACATTGTTTAACTTTTTTTAGATACTCTATCTTGCTCTGGAATTCCCTTTGTGAAGTCATCAATTAGACATAATTCAACTTAATTTTACAGATGTTTTCTTTGTGATAATAGTCATTTTGGAGGGTACTTATATTTGTGTCCCACCCTCCCCCAAAAAAAGTGCATATCACAACTCTCCCTGAGACATCCTTCGGAGAGTGGGGTCAGGGCCAGGTTAGGAACTGCCAGATGTGTCATAATAGCCTGGAAGTAAAGCCAAATTTGAAATTTAATATTTTTGTTAAGGACACATTGACAGGTTTTTCACCTAGTCAGTTTGGGGATTCGAACCGGCAACCTTTCGGTTCCTGGCCCAAAGCTTTTAACCACTATGCTACCTGCATTGGCTATGGCCACCATTCATGTAATACATTAAATATATACAATAGATGGTATTGAGGAGCAATTTCATAGTATGCTTATCTCTGTATGTTCCTAGGGGCCAGGGTCTGCCATAATTTTTCTCCTTGTCGGCTTATGGATTCAAACTAGCAACTTTCCGGTTACTGGCCTAACTAACGCTCTAATCGCTAGGCTATCTGTTGCTCTAAATGTCAACAATTACACTGAATTTGACAGATTCAGCCTTTGTGATGTCATCAATTATACTGAATTTTACAGATGTATCCTTTGTGATGTCAAAAATTACAGTTACTTGGAATGTTTAGCAAATTGTACAATTTCTGTATGTTTCTTAGGTGTCTGGTGAAATGGCTGGAGGTGCGCTGTGTGTGCCCCATGTGCAACAAAACCATCGCAGGACCCCCAGAACAGCGCAACAGCATAGGAACACTACTGGATGAACTGGTGTAACCTAACAACCAGCACGGAGTGGGCACTGTGAGCTGGTGTAACCTAGCAACCAGCAGAAAGTGAACGCTATTGTCTGGTGTATCCTAGAAACCACCCACAGATGACTGTGAAATGGTGTAACCTAGCTACCACCTGGAGAGGACTGTGAGAGCTTCTGTTACCTAGCAACCAACACAGAGCTGCATACATGAGTCTACACCACAGACAGTCTCCAGCAACCCACACTTCACCCCGTCACTCTTTCTCTTTGTCTCTGTCTCACTCTTTCTCTCTGTCTTTCTGCCCCTTTTTCTCTCACTAGCCTTCTCTGTCCTTTCTGTCATGCTCTATGTCTGACTTTCTTCTGTTGTCTCTGATCTCTCTCTCTCTCTCTGACACTCATTTTCTCACCTTCTCTCTTTTCCTCTTTTTCTGTCTTTTACTTCCTCAGAGGTGAGTTCTAGTTCCAAAGTCAACAAGAGGAAAGAGCTCCAGACAGTTGGAGAGTGGAGGAGCAGGCAGTTGATCTGAATGTGTAAAGACAAGAGTGGAACTCTAAGAACCATGTTGCTGAGAAAATACAAAGTGATGTTCTATGGGCATGTGTGTGTTGTGTGTGTGTGTTGTCGCACAGAGGAGTCTGTTTGGGTTTGTCCCTTGTTTATATTTATTTATTTGTTGATAACATGTTTATAACATGTTTATTTTCTATTGTTGTACATGGACCAAGGCAATGTGAGTGATGTGCATCACCCTCTCACCACAACATTTTTGTTCTTGGCTGAAAGGTGAAAGGTTTTTATGTATTGCACTCTGACACTCTGTGTTTTATATACCTCCTGCCAACCAATGTGTGTATCGCACTGCACAGGTGGTTTAGTGAAACATGCTCACATGTTTTATAACCTTGCCTGACACCTGAAGACTCGTTTTAGCTCCCAGCATTATTGCCTAGGCTTTAGCTCAGTAGACTATTGTGGTTCTGAGATGTGGAGACAGCCTGAATTTGATACCTAGCCAATCACATTAAAAGATTGAGGTATCTAAGAACTCAAAGGCAATACACCTGCTGTTTTCTGTCGTATTACTGGTGCAGTTAACCTGTGACATTACTTTTATAAAGCAAAGGGTTCTTCGCAAGTTACGGTAGTTTAGAGTTTCAATGTTGTTGTGTGATTATATTTCAAGAACAACTCCATCAGATGGAATACAGCATATGGCATTTTTCTCAGTATGTAATTCTCTCACTCTTTGAAGAATATGCTTTCAAATTTTTTTACGTGATGTTTAAATGGCTCCTTTTCACACATCTCTGTGAAATAATCTGTATTTTAAAACTGTTTTACCAGTTGAACACATACCAAGTAAGCACTGCTTAAATTGAGCACTACTCCTCCTTATGCAACTGGGGTCCTGGACTTCCTGACGGGCCACCCCCAGGTGGAGAAGGTGGGCAACATTACCTCCTCGACACTGATCCTCAACACAGGGGCCCAAGGGTGCGTCCTCATTCCCCTCCTGTATTCTCTGTATACCCAAGACTGTGTTGCCTCACACAGTTCCAACTCCATCATCAAGTTCGCTGACGACAAGACAGTAGTAGGCCTGATCAACAACAACGAGACAGCCTACAGGGAGGAGGTAGGCACTCTGACGGCGTGGTGCTAGGTAAACAACCCCTCCCTCGACGTTATCAAAACTAAGAAGCTGATTGTGGACTTCAGGAGGAACCAGGCTGGACACGCCCCCTTCCTCATCAATGGGACTGCCGTGGAGATGGTCAATAACTTAAAATTCCTCTGCGTACACATCTCAGAGAAGCTGAAATGATCTAACAACATGGACAAAGTAGTGAAGAAGGCACTACAGCAACTCTTCAACCTCAGGATGATGATGAAATTCAGCCTGTCCCCGAGGGCCCTCAGTGTTCTACAGGAGCACCATCGAGAGCATGTTGTTGGGCTGCATCACAGCCTGTTACGACAACTCCACCGCCGCAGACCGCAAGGCTCTTCAGAGGGTGTACATGCAGCCAAACGCACCATGGGGTGAACACTGCCTGCCCTACAGAACAACTACAACACCAGGTGTCGCAGGAAGGCCAAAAAGATCATCAAGGACCCCAGACACCAAACAATGGCCTGTTCTCCCCACTTCAGTCACTCAGACATGGCAGTACAGAAGCATCATGGCAAAAACTGAAAGACTGGCTAATAGTTTCTACCCTCAGACCACACACCCCACCCAAACAGACTTTTATTCTGCCCCCACACTAATGGCATTTTATCACTGTTGCTGTTGTTAATATGTATATTTTAAATTGTATTAAAATGTTGATTGCTTTCATTGTGCTCAATGGTCATGCTGCTGCTCCTCCTCAACAAGTCTTTACTCTACCTCCACCCCAATGGACATTTATTTATTCATCACTGCTACACTTATTATGATCTGTATATAGTGCTATTTATATTGTTGTTATTTCTATTTCATTATTTTATTCCGCTAGTCCTGCATGTTGGAGCTCAAAGCCTAGAATTTTCACTGTACCCTGCAATCCCACGTGCAAACCCACCTACAACCCTGTACATGTGACTATTAAACACCCTGAATCTGAATCTCTACCACTACCCTGTGGTCTCTGCATGTATCTGTAGTGGGGAAATTCAGAAAGTATTCAGACCCCTTCCCTTTATCCAGATTTTGGTACATTACAGCCTTATTCTAAAATTGATTAAATTACATTTTTACTCATCAATCTACACACAATACCCCATAATGACAAAGTGAAAACTGTTTTTATTTTATTTTAGCAAATGTATTAAAAATAAGAAACAAAAATACCTTATTTACATAAGCATTCGGAACCTTTGCTATGAGACTCTAAATTGAGCTCAGGTGCATCCTGTTTCCATTGATCATCCTTGAGATGTTTCTCCAACTTGATTGGAGTTCACCTGTGGTAAATTCAATTGATTGGACATTATTTGGAAAGGCACACACCTGTCTGTTTAAGGTCCCACAGTTGACAGTGCATGCCATAGCAAAAATCAAGCCATGAGGTCAAAGGAATTGTCCTAGAAGTCAGAGACAGGATTGTGTTGAGGCACAGATCTGGGGAAGGGTACCAAAAAATGTCTGTAGCATTGAAGATTTTTTTATTTATCCTTTATTTAACTAGGCAAGTCAGTTAAGAACAAATTCTTATTTACAATGATGGCCTATCCCAGACAACACTGGACCAATTGTGCACTGACCTATAGGACTCCCAAGTACAGCCAGTTGTGATACTGCATTCAGCTATTGGTCTGCCTGGGATTGAACCTGGGTCTGTAGTGACATCTCTAGCACTGTGATGGAGTGCCTTAGAGAGCTGCGCCACTCAGGATCCTAAAGAGTGCTGTCTTTTTTTTTAAATATATTTTTTTAGCCCATTTTCTCCTCGATTTCATGGTATCTAAGTGCCTTACAGTCTTGTCTCATTGCTGCAACTCCCGTACGGACTCTGGAGAGGCGAAGGTAGAGAGCCGCGCGTCCTCCGAAATCCAACCCAACCAAGCCACACTGCTTCTTGACACAATGCCCTCTTAACCCGGAAGCTAGCCACACCAATGTGTCAGGGAGGTGACCAAGATCCCGATGGTCACTGACACAGTTCCTCTGTGGAGATGGGAGAACTTTCCAGAAGGACAAACATATCTGCAGCACTCCACCAAATCAGGGCTTTATGGTAGAGTGGCCAGACGGAAGGCACTCCTCAGTAAAAGGCACATGACAGCCCACTTGGAGTTTGCCAAAATGCACCTAAAGGACTCTCAGACCATGAGAAACAAGATTCTTAGGTCTGATGAAGCCTAGATTGAACTCTTTGGTCTGAATGCCAAGCGTCACGTCTGGAAGAAACCTGGTACCATCCCTACGGTGAAGCATGGTGGTGGCAGCATCATGCTGTGGGGATGTTTTTCAGCGGCATGGACTGGAAGACTAGTCAGGATCAAGGGAAAGATGAACGGAGCAAAGTACAGAGATCCTTGATGAAAACCTGCTCCAGAGCGCTCAGGACCTCAGACTGGGGCGAAGGTTCACCTTCCAACAGGACAATGACCCTAAGCACACAGCCAAGACAATGCAGGAGTGGCTTCGGGACAAGTCTCTGAATGTCCTTGAGTGGCCCAGACAGATCCCGGACTTGAACCCAATCGAACATCTCTGGGGAGACCGGAAAATATCTTCCCATCTGACCTGACAGAGCTTGAGAGGATCTGCAGAGAAGAATGTGAGAAACATCCCAAATAACAGTGAGGGAAAAAAGTATTTGATCCCCTGCTGATTTTGTACGTTTGCCCACTGACAAAGAAATGATCAGTCTATAATTTTAATGGTAGGTTTATTTGAACAGTGAGAGACAGAATAACAACAAAAAAATGAAGAAAAAAAAAAACGCATGTGAAAATGTTATAAATTGATTTGCATTTTAATGAGGGAAATAAGTATTTGACCCCTCTGCAAAACATGACTTAGTTCTGGGTGGCAAAACCCTTGTTGGCAATCACAGAGGTCAGACGTTTCTTGTAGTTGGCCACCAGGTTTGCACACATCTCAGGAGGGATTTTGTCCCATTCCTCTCCTCTTTGCAGATCTTCTCCAAGCCATTAAGGTTTCGAGGCTGACGTTTGGTAACTCGAACCTTCAGCTTCCTCCACAGATTTTCTATGGGATTAAGGTCTGGAGACTGGCTAGGCCACTCCAGGACCTTAATGTGCTTCTTCTTGAGCCACTCTTTTGTTGCCTTGGCCGTGTGTTTTGGGTCATTGTCATGCTGGAATACCCATCCACAACCCATTTTTAATGCGGGAAGGAGGTTCTCACCCAAGATTTGACGGTACATGGCCCCGTCCATCGTCCCTTTGATGCGGTGAAGTTGTCCTGTCCCCTTAGCAGAAAACCCCCCCCAAAGCATAATGTTTCCACCTCCATGTTTGACAGTGGGGATGGTGTTCTTGGGGTCATAGGCAGCATTCCTCATCCTCCAAACACGGCGAGTTGAGTTGATGCCAAAGAGCTCCATTTTGGTCTCATCTGACCACAACACTTTCACCCAGTTGTCCTCTGAATCATTCAGATGTTCATTGGCATACTTCCGACGGGCGTGTATATGTGCTTTCTTGAGCAGGGGGACCTTGCGGGCGCTGCAGGATTTCAGTCCTTCACGGCGTAGTGTGTTACCAATTGTTTTCTTGGTAACTATGGTCCCAGCTGCCTTGAGATCATTGACAAGATTCTCCCGTGTAGTTCTGGGCTGATTCCTCACCGTTCTCATGATCATTGCAACTCCACGAGGTGAGATCTTGCATGGAGCCCCAGGCCGAGGGAGATTGACAGTTCTTTTGTGTTTCTTCCATTTGCGAATAATCGCACCAACTGTTGACACCTTCTCACCAAGCTGCTTGGTGATGATCTTGTAGCCCATTCCAGCCTTGTGTAGGTCTACAATCTTGTCCCTGACATCCTTGGAGAGCTCTTTGGTCTTGGCCATGGTGGAGAGTTTGGAATCTGATTGATTGCTTCTGTGGACAGGTGTCTTTTATACAGGTAACATGCTGAGATTAGGAGCACTCCCTTTAAGAGTGTGCTCCTAATCTCAGCGTGTTACCTGTATAAAAGACACCTGGGAGCCAGAAATCTTTCTGATTGAGAGGGGGTCGAATACTTATTTCCCTCTTTAAAATGCAAATCAATTTATAACATTTTTCACATGCGTTTTTTTTTTTTTTTCTTCATTTTTTTGTTGTTATTCTGTCTCTCACTGTTCAAATAAACCTACCATTAAAATTATAGACTGATCATTTCTTTGTCAGTGGGCAAACGTACAAAATCAGCAGGGGATCAAATACTTTTTTCCCTCACTGTAGGTGTGCCAAGCTTGTAGCATCATACCCAAGAAGACTCAAGGCTGTAATCGCTGCCAAAGGTGCTTCAACAAAGTACTGAGTAAAGGGTCTGAATACTTATGTAAAAGTATAATTTCAATGATTTTATTTTTAATACATTTGCTAAATTTCAAAACAGTTTTTGCTTTGTCATTATAGCCTATTGTATGTAGATTGACGAGGAAAATATATTTTTTTTATACATTTTAAAATAAAGCTGTAAACGTAACAAAATGCGGAAAAATTCAAGGGGTCTGAATACTTTCGGAATGCACTTTATGTAACGTTTGCCTGTGCCATGGAAGTACATCCCAGTATTGACCATGGGATGAAGACTGGAGAACTACTGTATAGCACCACCTACAGCACCTGCAATGTGCCTGAGGTTTGTAGAGACGTTTGTTTTTTACTACAACAGTCACATTGCACGTTTTTATATCAGTCGGCGTACATAAATGTGACTTGAATAAATGGAGGGGTTTACCCTTCATCTTAGTTTACTATTTTACAAGTTGTTTATTTCTTGACTACTTTGTCTAGTGTGCCTGTGCGAGCGCGTGTGTGTGTGTGCATACTGAGCATGATAGTGTCTCTAGCGCCACCCTCTGGTACAACATAAGAGTAACATCTGAAGTGTTATTTCTGTAATGGATACTCGAGGCGACATGCAATTCGGCCGCTTCCTCAGTCTACATCTAATATATGAATCTGATTATATCCTTATCTCAACAAAAACTATTCAATGGTCTTATATTATGAAAATTAAAGTCACTCTAGAACAAATATGTTTCATCTGGTAGAGCTCAATTGGAATGTAGATACAGCATGTACATTTCCATCACACTTAATCCTACAGCTACCAATGATCTAGTAAGAATTTAGGATAGCATGCATGTGTCAAATCATCATAAAGCTTCTAAAGCCAGTTCCCACTCGTACTACTAGTTAGACTTCACTGTCAAAGAGACTGAAACTTTTAAAAGGGGGGATTTCAAGAAGAGGATTAGGAGTTTGAGATTGGAGCTCAGGTTGTGTCCCAATAGTCTTTATAGTCCTATCTCCTTATCTCCTTTCCTAATCTCCTTTCCTTTAGTACCACTAATAGATGAACGAACTGGGTAGGAAAGGAAGTTACTTCATACTACTGATACAGCCCCACACTAACAAACACTGCTCTCATGGTGAGAATGAGGGAGGAGAGGGAGTAGTGGGGGAGGGGTGGGGGGTGGGGGGGTGATGGAAGAGGAAGGCTGAGACAGAGGGTGCACTCAGCAGCAGTGAGCTCAGCCAAAGATGGCCATTTCAGCTCTCTCTGTGTCCCCCCCCTCTCTCTTTTTCACTCTCTCTTTCTCTCTCTCTTGCTCTCTTTCTCTCTCGCTCTCAGGCGTCCTAATGAGAGAGAGACAGGGTAAGAGGAAGGGGAGAAAGAGAAAGAGAGAGAGAGAGAGCTCTGTCGTGGGCTAATATGAAGGAAGCGCAGAGCTCTGTGCAGTAAGTTTGCCAACTCTTAAAAGAGATGCATGGTGATTATTAAATCATGTTGGATCTGTCTTATCTCTACTATGTTGCATGCCGAGAGATGGAGAGCAGTTGGTGAGTAAAGTACACATTGTTTTATATTGAACAAGAAGTGTTTAGTTATTGAGGGTTTGTGGATTGCAGACTTGTTTGTCTGTTTCTCTGAGTAAAATCAGAAAGTTAATGTCAAACTGTGAATCAGAGAGAGAGAGATATGTTAGTTAAATATGAATCTCGGTATCAGTTTACTTATACGTGCGTAGATATGGTATTTCAGTGAAGATCCCTTCATCGGATACAGATCTGTATCTTCATTAAAATCATGGATTTTCAACTCTCTGGTAGCTATACTGCAACATGACCAAAGTTCATGTCACGGCTCAATGTTTCAACGCAAAGCTCAGCTCGACAAGATCGCTAGCATAAGCATAATAACTGGAGTAAAAAATACATCTGAAACGCAGTGCACTGCACAGTATCAGTGTAAGAAGAACATTGTTTTTACACATTTCTGAAAAAAACTGACACACACACACACACGTACACACACATACACATTAGCAGGCAGTATAATACCATATAGTGTGGACTGGATCTAGTACCTAGGATCTTAATTTGAGCCAGTTTGCTACAGCAGGAAAATAATCCTGCTGCAACAGCAAATGTAAATTATCATGTGGATTATAATTAATGGACATTTTTGTAGGGGTTGATATATTTTTCATAAGGGAAAATCAATTCTGAAATTTCAAAGTGGATATTACAAACTTCAGAAGCGTTTATAAACCTCAAATACAATACACTTTTTAAATGTATCCTGCAACAGGGTGATCAAATTAAGATCCTACATCTGTAGGCTGTCTGTATCCTTTCTGAGAAACACACACACACGGGTGTGTACTGCAGGCTATGTGTATCCTCTCTGACAGTTCGAGTGGACCTGGAAACATAAGCAGCTCTTTCATGAGTTCAACCTCTACCTGGTCTATAAAGGGCCAACTGTGCTGTGAGTTGACTAACAAAACACACCCACACACATACACACAGATATAGAGAGAGGTTTGTGCCCTGCATTTTCTTCTACAGCGCTGTGGTATGTAAGTTCAGGTGTTTCTCTGTATGTCTTATATTAGTACAGTCTATAACTATAATGCCCCACCACCCCCAAATATATATTATTATTTTTTACTAAAAACACTTGTGGGCCGGTTTCCTTTGGCTGACCACTGCTCGAAATCGAATCATCTTCCTTTCTGATACTGGAACATAAATATAACAATCTTCTCTCTCATTTGGAACATACTGTAAGTCATTCATCCACAGTCCACATGTTGTCAGTCATACAGCCGTCCTACTGATTGTAGGAGCCTAACAGGAACCTAACTTTTGCTTGGATATGTACTGTCCCATAGCCTGATTCTGTAATCAGGACTCGTGTTTTACTACAGTGTGTTTGTTAAAGCTGGAATTTACTATTAGAAACTTAATACATTTGTTTTCCATTTCAGGCAAGGAAGAATGCCCTTTAACTTTTAATATGGCATAAGTATGCTGTGATGGACTTAGTCTATTGGTGGAATGAGTGTCGTGGGACATTAAGACCATTCTGTCATGGGGGACTTGAGAGATGATGTTGGTGATCAACAGCAAGCTGAGTGTGGACAGTGAAGATGACGGGAAGGATGACCACTATAAGCTGAAAGCCCCTACCATGCTCCAGAGATATGCTGTGTAAACGCTAATGTGCTCTGAATCCACAATGCTCCGGAGGTGGCTGTTAGCTCTGGTGGCCCGTGTTGGTGTCATAGCACTAGTGGTGTGCTGCTGCCTGTCTCTACTCTACCTGCTGGCCTGCAAACCCCCCAGCAGCTACAGCCAGGAACAGGCCCAGGTCTGGGCTGGAGGAGCCACCAGTAAAGAGGGTTACCTGGCGCTACTGCAGGAGAGCGAGGACACACACAGGCACTATATTAACAGTCTCAGTAAGCAGATAGCCCAGCTCAAAGAGGCTCTCCAGATGAGGACCCAGCAGCTGCAGGAGTCTCTGGAAAAGGCCAGGGCCAAAGGGGTTCTAGCTATTGGGCTGGAGGGCCTGCGTAGGCCCCAGACACACACCGACCTCCAGGTGAGTGTATGTGTGTGTGTGTGTGTGTGTGTGATTGTGTGAGTGTGTGCATGCGCATGTGTGTGTGTGTGTGTGTGTGTGTGTGTGCATCTTTATCAATCAGTATGCCAACTCTTCCGGCAGGAGTTCTTCAAGGCCCAATTGAGCCGGGCTGAGGTCCAGTCTGGTGAGAAGTTGCCCAGTGAGTACGCCGTGATTCCCTTCGAAAGCTTCACCCTGCACAGGTAAGTCAAGTGACCTTTAACCTTATTTATTTCAAAGACCTTATAATTAGACCACTGAGCTTTACAGTAACCACATCACCTGACATTGGAAACCTCCTGACCATACTCATAACCATAAGCACGTTGCCATTTTGAGGTACAGTATAAATGCAGTGCTACTCAGGATGGTTGTTTTCCAGGGTGTACCAGCTCGAGATGGGGCTGACCCGTCACCCAGAGGAGAGGCCTGTGAGGAAGGACAGGAGAGACGAGCTGACAGGCACACTAGAGTCAGCCCTGCAGGTCCTCAACGGACCCCGGAGACACGGGGAGAGCCGCTGACGCTCCTATTCACCATCGGACTTCATAGAGGGTGAGCGTGTTGGGCACAGCCAAGTGTACTTTGCCCTCCTATTATCTAGGTGGAATTTTAATATGAAAAAGGTGGAATTTTTCAACAAATTGCTTACAAGTATGACATCCTCTCAGATCTCCAGAGGGCCATGAAGAATATTTGCGATTGGCTAAATTATTTGTACTTGCCGATGTTTGTCTGTTGTCTGTCCGTCTGTCCGTCTGTCCGCCGTCTGTCTGTCTGTCTGTCTGTCCGTCCATCCCTAACAGGGCTGACCCGTACAGAGCGTGACAAGGGGACAGTGTATGAGCTGATGTTCAAGGGCGAGGGGCCGCAGGACTTCAGACAGCTGGTGTTCTTCAGACCCTTCGGCCCGGTGGTCAGTGTGAAGAATGAGAGGGTGGACACACGCCACATGCTCATCAACATCATAGTACCACTGTCCAGGAGGGCTGACACATTCAGACAGTTCATCAACAACTTCAGGTTGGAACAAAAATAAACAATATGGCCCACAATCTCAGGCGGTTTTGGAAGTAAAGATAACCATTTGCATTGTATATACAGAGTTTTCTCCCAGCACCAACATTTGTAATGTCAGGTATTTATGACCATCAAGTTCTTGAAATGTTCCGTATTGACTGACCTTCATGTCTTAAAGTAATGATGGACTGTCGTTTCTCTTTGCTTATTTGAGCTGGTCTTGCTATAATATGGACTTGGTATTTTACCAAATAGGGATATCTTCTGTATACCACCCCTACCTTGTCACAACACAACTGATTGGCTCAAACGCAGGCTCAAACGCACAGCTGCTTTTGAAATGCATTCCAGGTGACTACCTGGTTGAGAGAATGCCAAGAGTGTGCAAAGCTGTCATCAAGGCAAATGGTGGCTACTTTGAAGAATCTCAAATATAAAATATATTTTGATTTGTTTAACACTTTTTTTGGTTACTACATGATTCCATATGTGTTATTAAATCATTTTGATGTCTTCACTATTATTCTACAATGTAGAGAATAGTAAAAATAAAGAAAAACCCTTGAATGAGTAGGTGTGTCCAAACTTTTCACTGGTACTGTATGTATGCTGGAACATTGGTAACATTGTAGGAGGCAGCCCATCTGTCTAGGGCAGGGGTGTCAAACTCATTCCATGGAGGGCCTAGTGTCTGCAGGTTTTGGGGTTTTCCTTTCAATTAAGACCTAGACAAGCAGGTGAGGGGAATTCCTTACTAATTAGTGACCTTAATTCATCAATCAAGTACAAGGGAGGAGCGGAGACCCGCAGACACTCGGCTCCCCCGTGGAATAAGTTTGACACCTGTGGTCTAGGGAGACTATAACCACCATCTTGCTGTTTCAGAAAGGTGTGCATCCAGCAGGAAGGGAAGACCCACCTCACTGTGGTCTACTTTGGCAGGGACCAGATTGACGAGGTCAAAGCCATCATGGATCAGACATCCAGGTAATAAACTCTTCTCAGCTATACCATGTTTGTAAGTAATAACAAGTTCAAAGCTACAGCAAGCCTACTCCATCAAACAGGGCTCAAAGGTCTGAAAATCTTAATCTCAAGTTTCAGCTTCACGGTGTACTGTCTAACAGCATATTGCCTTCTAATGAATGCATTGTTGCTCCTCTGGAATTCCTAATTAGGGATGAGTCTGTGCTGCATTGAGGTCGTTAGTGGATAGCAGACAGTGTAGATATAACTCCAATGAGATATAAAGTACCTGTTAATGTTCTTTAATCAGTACATCCTTTCAAGCGTTAGGAACCAGGGGAGTTCTGCAGAACCTCTCTGGTGCTAGGAGACTGTAAGGAGAGAAATTAGAGTAATCTCCTGATTGTAGCAGATCCATACATAAACAGATATGGGATAACCAACATGACTGGAATGAAAAGAGCAGCAGTTGTTTGACCACAGACAGGGCTTATTGTATGTGAATTTGTGGAAGTGTGTTTTAAACCACCTATATTTTGATTTGATCACTCCAAATTTCCAAATGTTCTTATGACCCACTCAAATGATGAAACCCTGTTTCTAGCCACAACTGTGTTTGTTTAGATTTTACCTAAGGCTTGAGGACCTCCAGTTGGACTGATGACCGTTTCTCATTAAACATTGATTTATATGACCTCAGCAAAACTTTCCCTCCCCCAGGGAAACCCAGTTCCGGAACTTCACGCTGATCCAACTGAACGAGGAATTCTCTCGTGGGCGGGGCTTAGAGGTGGGCGCGCGGGCCTGGAGGCGGAGCCACAACGTGCTGCTCTTCTTCTGCGACGTCGACATCCACTTTACTCAAGACTTCCTCACTTCCTGCAGACTCAATGCAGAGCCTGGTGAGGAGCGGGGGCTCCTAACTATCTATCAATCTGTCGGTGTGTCAGTGTATCTGTCTGTCAATGGAAGTGGAAGTTCTAATGGAAGATGCATGTCTTTGTTTTTCAAACTTTAGGTAAGAAAGTGTTCTACCCAGTTCTCTTCAGTCAGTACAATCCATCTCTTATGGACAATAACCAGAATCCCTTCCCTTCTACTCAACAACAACTGGTGAGTCCCCCTTCCCGGCGCACCTGTGTGTGGAAGTAGGAAAAAGGTATTATACATTACATTGTGGTTTTTTTAATGATACTTTTACTTCGTGTCTTTCTGCAACAGGTGGTAATGAAAGATGCTGGATTCTGGAGAGATTTTGGGTTTGGCATGACTTGCCAATATAGGTCTGATTTCATCAACATAGGTAATTAAACATTCTGTTTCTTTATTGATTGACTGACTGACTGATTGTTAATTTGATTGATTGATTTTGTCAATTTATATCTCTGATCTGCACAGGTGGGTTTGACCGGAACACCAAAGGCTGGGGTTTGGAGGATGTTCACCTATACAGAAAGTACCTGCACAGCAAGCTGATGGTGATTCGCTCTCCCTCCCGTAGCCTCTTCCACTTGTGGCATGAGAAGCAATGTGCGGACGAGCTGCAGCCAGACAAGTATAAGATGTGTATGCAGACCAAGGCCATGAGCGAGGCCTCTCACGGCCACATGGGGGAGCTGTTCTTCACACAGGAGATCCAGGAGCACTTGGAGAGGCAGAAACTACTGAACGACTCAAGCCACTTGAGGTAGAGGTTGCCCCATAACCACAGATCTAAGCCTTAACCATTAGGAGGTTGAACTATATCTGACCCTGGACCTGTGGTCAGGGTTAGAAAATCAGAACCTCTGGTGAGGTTGTGTTGAGAGAACAATGATCTCATCATCCTACAGACTCAACTTAAGGACTGGGGAGGGCGTGCAGAGGGATGAGACATGAACGTTGTCATGACAAGATTAAAATGTTATTGAATGAAACATTGATGTGATGTTATGTACTCACTGTATGTCGTCATTGCCATTTTGCTGACGGATGATGGCCTAATGAGTCTGTCCTATGAGCATTTGGTTGAAAAGACGTTGCAAAGATGTCTTTCAACTTCTTGTGCTCACTGGGTGACAGCAGGGAGGGCAGAAGAACCTTACCCACTTTGTTGTATTGAGACTGTCAACTTGCTATGTACACAATGAAGATCATATTTTTGTATAAATGAAGGGAAGGATGTTTTTGTATAACACTCTGTATTTATAACTGTATCTGAATATGTATTAGAATAATACAGGATCATAATGCCTTCAAGGTTTTAGGTATATGAACTGAAATATGAATTCAGAGAAACGGACTGTTAATGGTTAAGCATATTCATATCTAGGCCTAATCTACGTTCCTTCATTTCAAACTGGTGACCACATTTGGGTACCTAAGCACAGTGGTTTCCCAACCATTATGTGTTGAGACCCAGCTAATAGATAAAATGTTTGTACCCACAACCCAAGCTTTACAAACCAAGAGGAACTGTCCAGGACCCAACCAACCAACTGACTTAGATCCCATTACCTGGATAGAAGGATCAAGAAGCCTAATTAAAAGATTGCTGATTGCATGCACTATCATAGCGTTTTATATGACTTGGGAGTAGATGAGCAATTGCATGTATGTCAATATTTGTGTTCTTTCTGGTCTTGCATTGCAACATTGGGAGAGTCAATATTTCGAAACCATTTCTCTCTCACTTTTCCTTCCTCCTTCCCCTCTGTCTCTCTCTTTCTGTGTGTGTGTGTGTGTGTGTGTGAGAGAGAGAGAGAGAGTCTATTTGTGCAGACATAGCTACAGGGTGTGGAGGCCTACAACTGGCAGTATTTCATGGTTAGGCATGTTCTGGCACAGAACAGAAGAAACACTTTGGTGGAACCTGTGTTTTAGAAGTGGGGGGGATATACATATTTTTAATTTGCCTCGTTTTGTATCACATTCCAGTGGCAATTTTAACATGTAAATCTTTGTGGGGCAAACTAAAAAACACAACACTAAACAATACATGAATTGCACTATAACGGTGACAAACGGTGCCCACAAACTGTTAGGGCCTACATAAAGCTGTCCCAACAGCAGAGTCCCAACAGCAGTCCCAACACCTTACCACTGCTACACCTGGCTATCAGCGGAGCCTTGTCTGGCAGTGAAACAGTTAATTCAGCCTCATTTACTGCCTTAAAAAAAAACATGGCTGATATGGCTGACTTGCTTAAACAAATGTGGTTTCTACTGACAATTGAGATGTACAAACTATTGCATAAGGGGACAACGAGTGGATAAGAGGCAATACGTAATTTCGATTAAGACATTAATGAGCGAGCTAGGAAGGACGTAGTCAATATAACTATTTGTTCAGCACTTTTGAAATGTACAGCGACATAATTCAGAACATGGGCCGTTCTTACAGTTTTCTCCCTGTACACCAAGTCAGAACCGTAGGATAAATAAATGGGACATAAACTCAGTCAAAAAAGAAACGTCCCTTTTTCAGGACCCTGTCTTTCAAAGATAATTCATAAAAATCCAAATAACTTCACAGATCTTCATTGTAAAGGGTTTAAACACTGTTTCCCATGCTTGTTCAATGAACCATAAACAATTTAAGAACATGCACCTGTGGAACGGTCGTTAAGACACTAACAGTTTACAGACGGTAGGCAATTAAGGTCACAGTTATGAAAACTTAGGACACTAAAGAGGCCTTTCTACTGACTCTGAAAAACACCAAAATAAAGATGCCCAGGGTCCCTGCTCATCTGTGTGAAAGTGCCTTAGGCATGCTGCAATGAGCCATGAGGACTGTAGATGTGGCCAGGGCAATAAATTACAATGTCCGTACTGTGAGACGCCTAAGACAGTGCTACAGGGAGACAGGACGGACAGCTGATCATCCTTGCAGTGGCAGACCATGTGTAACAACACCTGCACAGGATCGGTACATCCGAGCAACAACAACTGCCCGAGTTACACCAGGAACGCACAATCCCTCCATCTGTGCTCAAACTGTCCGCAATAGGCTGAGAGAGGCTGGACTGAGGGCTTGTAGGCCTGTTGTAAGGCAGGTCCTCACCAGACATCACCGGCAACAACGTCGCCTATGGGCACAAACCCACCGTCGTTGGACCAGACAGGACTGGCAAAAAGTGCTCTTCACTGAAGAGTCACAGTTTTGTCTCACCAGGGGTGATGGTCAGATTTCGCGTTTATCGTCCAAGGAATGAGTGTTACATCGAGGGCTGTACTCTGGAGCGGGATTGATTTGGAGGTCGAGGGTCCGTCGTGGTCTGGGGCGGCGTGTCACAGCATCATCGGACTGAGCTTGTTGTCATTGCAGGCAATATCAATGCTATGCATTACAGGGAAGACATCCTCATGTGGTACACTTCCTGCAGGCTCATCCTGACATGACCCTCCAGCATGACAATGCCACCAGCCATACTGCTCGTTCTGTGCATGATTTCCTGCAAGACAGGAATGCCAGTGTTCGGCCATGGCCAGCGAAGAGCCCGGATCTCAATCCCATTGAGCACGTTTGGGACCTGTTGTATCGGAGGGTGAGGGCTAGGGCCATTCCCCACAGAAATGTCCGGGAACTTGCAGGTGTCTTGGTAAAAGAGTGGGGTAACATCTCACAACAAGAACTGCCAAATCTGATGCACTGCAGTACTTAATGCAGCTGGTGGCCACACCAGATACTGAATGTTACTTTTGATTTTGACCCCCTTTGTTCAGGGACACATTATTCAATTTCTGTTAGTCACATGTCTGTGGAACTTGTTCAGTGTATGTCTTAGTTGTTGAATCTTGTTATGTCCATACAAATATTTACACATGTTAAGTTTGCTGAAAATAAACGCGTTTGACAGTGAGAGGACATTTCTTTTTTTGCTGAGTTTATAAGCAGACAATGAAAGCTCTTACAATATTCAATGATTATATTTCTCTAAAACAGGTTATAGGCTACATGTGCGCCACCAAGTCAGAACCGTAGGCGAAATTAAGGGAAAGGTGGAATATTATTAGGGTTGAGGCACATGGGCTACTAACAGCTTACTACACAACATACACTTAGTATTGCTTTCTTAGCTATCTCCCTAGCATATTACATAATTTATACAGCAGCATACAATACATTTTTGGACTCACTTGAACAGGAAGGGGGTGCAGAGGTCCTTCGTTGGCAAACTTTGTCATCAAAGTCTGGCATTCTCTCGATTTATGGTGCTTTCAAGACATCTGGAAACTCATTAAAAAAAACAAGGTTGAATCATGATGATGTCAGTGATCTTCAGGTCGGAGCTCTAGAAAGAGACCCGATTTCTTGACATGCAACAACGTATTTTCCCAGTCAGAGCTAGTTTTTTTCAGAGTTTCCATGTATCTTGAGTTCTGAGTTTACAGTTGTTTTGAGTGCAGCAGAAGTCATGCTGGATTGACAGCATGGCCAGTGTTGAATGTTTATGTTTTCAAGCTTGGAAAAGAGACCCTTAAACCCAGACTTGGAACCACAAACCCACTCCACTGTATAGCAGGCTAGTGATCACTTTGCAATGCTTGCAGTTAGCCACTAATTCCTTCCAAACCACTCATTGTTGAATTTGCGATTTCCAATGTTTATATCCAATGGCCGATGAGCACCGATACGTTTTATCTATCATTTCTCTTCATTATTTCTCTTCATATGACAAGGATTAAAAAGCATTCGCCGGTAGATTGTTGATTTGATTCATAATTATGAATGCAGGCTTGCTAGCTAAGATTTGGATAGTATGACAGTCCAATCAAAGCTTCTGTAGATATAACGTGATTTTATGTCATTTTATCTGTGGCCAATGACCTTGAGCCTTCTTGGATGGGCACTTCTAATGTAACTCTATGGCAGCACCCAAGGGGCTTGAATTTTTTAGCACTACCCTTAGATTTGGCTGGGATGTAGTGTCCCCATGAGTGACAGAACACTGAGCCAATCCCGCCGCAATTAGAGAACATTACCCAATCACGGCGCAACCAGAGAACATTACCAACCCTTACGCTCCATATTTTCCGCTGGCTGGCCCAACACCACAGAAAGCACTGAGCTAGGCTGAAACACCTGCATTTTGGAGCTGACTTACTCAAGAAAGCAAAAAAGAAAGTTTGTATGTGGCTTTATTAACTTTTTTTTTTTTTACATTGTTTGCAAACTGATATGTGACGCGTATTAACGTCAAAATAACATGCAAAACAGGGAAAAAAGTGGGGCCCCGAATGACGGGTTGCCACTGTCACATTCCAATGATAAAACTGGGGGGGACAAAAATACAATTTCAGAATGTGGTGGGGCTGTAAAAATGTATGGAAAAATGTACACCTCAGTTATCATCATCCTTCTAGTAAGAATAGGTCAACATAATCAGAGTAAATTAATTGATCATGTTGGGTGCTGTTCCATTAAACACTTTCCCCACCCTCTAGCCGTGGAGTTTCCAATAATGCAACGGTGACGTTCCCTCAACTTTACATAGCAAAGGGGAGGGGATGGAGCGAGTCGAGCATCGGGCGACGGCTGTCGTATTTCCCTAGCAAGCACACGATAGGCTGAGCCCTATCATTATCACAACTGGAGGACTGTCTGTGGTATTTCCGGAGCATCGTAAGAGACGGGCCAGAAGATTATGAGCGTCTTTCGCTGAAAAATCGGTTTATTTTGAAGTTGGGCTGTGACAATTTTAAAGGGTAAGGGATTGAAAACGTAAAGGTTTTAGGAGTAGTTTATAAACTAGACTGTATACGGTTTCCCCTGGGTTAACATAAACAGTTTTGTTTTACCATGTTCGACAGATAGGCTGTCTCTCATCTCGCCGGAAGAAAGCCGACAGCAGCCGAACGCTCACGAGTTTACGGATTTGTCAGACAGAAGACCCGAGACGCATCATGTTTGAAACTGGCAGAATCCCACTCGTCCTTCTCGACTTTACCTGCCTTATCCTCGGTATGTAGCCTACGTACTATACAGTTGTTGTTGGCAGTGTCATGGCCTATAGTTCCCTTTTCTGTGAGAAGTTATTCTGAACTAGCCTACTGCAGCCAAACACCAGTCCCATTGAGATATCTCTTTATTATAACTTTATTGCAAATATGCTTTACTAAGTCTGTGAATGAATGGGTGTCCTATTTCGCTGCTGATTCATTCCATTGCTCATCCACTAGAGATAGGCTACACTGTTGTGGTCAATACCACTGTTATAATAGCATACAAGACAACACACAGTAAGACTGTATAATATAATAACCAGGAGTTTTTCTTTACCATGTCTTGACCAGGTAATAACTTTGTGCTCTAGTTTTAGCTAGGCTAAACTTAGCTTATAACCTAACATAGCATGCATAGGAAAGTCACCACTTCCGTTTTTGTGGGGAAACGATACCCATAACCTATATTGTATGAGATTGTTCAGACCCGCACAGTTTATTTGAATATAGCCTTCTGGTTGTGTATTAAACAAGAGTCAGAGGGGTAACTCTTGGGTTCAGTTATTACATTTGACCAGTGATCATGCCATTATCAGTAGTTTCCCCCCCTGGGTTTATACAATAATAATAAAAGATAGGAACATTAGCCCAAGCTATTTAGGAGGGATCGGGCTAATGTTCCTATATTTTTATTATTATTAATATATATTTTTATTGGTATGTAACTGTTATGAATGTTGTATTGTCAATTTTGTTTTGTATTTAAACGCCACTTTAAATGTGTACATGACACTGCAACAACATTTCCCCATGGGGACAATAAAGTCAGTAAGTAAGGAAGAAGCCACTGCTCCAAAACTGCCATAAAAAAGCCAGACTACGGTTTGCAACTGCACATGGGGACAAAGATCATACTTTTTTGGAGAAATGTCCTCTGGTCTGATGAAACAAAAATAGAGCTGTTTGGCCATAATGACCATCTTTATGTTTGGATTGCTTCTTCCTTGCTGAGTGGCCTTTCAGGTTATGTCAATATAGGACTCGTTTTACTGTGGATATAGATACTTTTGTACCTGTTTCCTCCAGCGTCTTCACAAGGTCCTTTTTAAGCCTTGAGACAATTGAGACATGGATTGTGTATGTGTGCCATTCAGAGGGTGAATGGGAAAGACAAAATGTATAAGTGCCTTTGAACATGGTATGGTGCCAGGTGCACCGAGTTGAGTGTGTCAAGAACTGCAACGCTGCTGGGTTTTTCATGCTCAACAGTTTCCCGTGTGTATCATGAATGGTCCACCACCCAAAGAACATCCAGCCAGTTGACAACTGTGGGAAGCATTGGAGTCAACATGGGCCAGCATCCCTGTGGAAAGCTTTCAACACCCTGTAGAGTCCATACCCTGATGAGTTGAGGCTGTTCTAAGGGCAAAAATGGGTGTGACCATTTTTTGGGAGGGGAAGGTGTTCCTAATGTTTTGTACAACTCAGTGTCTGTCTGAAGTGTATATGAGTGATTCTCATATTGGGGTACATTTCTGTGTCCCTCGACTGCAAAGATGGAGTCTTCGGGGGTGAACTTAGTGATTTGGAGGCCTCAGGCAGAAGCCTACCTTTCATTGAGGATACTCATGTGTATCCTACCACGGAGGAGTTTTGAAATCTTCCACAACCCCTTTGAATCAGCTTTTGTTTTGTCAGAGGATAAAAACATATACTACAAAAACATACACAATATACTACTTATGACAGTTCCTGTGCATTGTTTCACATGATATGATTGCAAACATGACTTTCATTGAAATGAAGCTGCAGCAATGAGAAAAGAAAAAGGAAGAAGATTACATTTTAACAGAAAAATGACCCACAATGGCTTCAGAATGTATTCAGACCCCTTAATGACCTACAGTGGCTTCAGAATGTATTCAGGCCCCTTAATGACCTACAGTGGCTTCAGAATGTATTCAGACCCCTTAATGACCAACAGTGGCTTCAGAATGTATTCAGACCCCTTAATGACCTACAGTGGCTTCAGAATGTATTCAGACCCCTTAATGACCTACAGTGGCTTCAGAATGTATTCAGGCCCCTTAATGACCTACAGTGGCTTCAGAATGTATTCAGACCCCTTAATGACCAACAGTGGCTTCAGAATGTATTCAGACCCCTTAATGACCTACAGTGGCTTCAGAATGTATTCAGAACCCTTAATGACCTACAGTGGCTTCAGAATGTATTCAGACCCCTTAATGACCAACAGTGGCTTCAGAATGTATTCAGACCCCTTAATGACCTACAGTGGCTTCAGAATGTATTCAGACCCCTTAATGACCTACAGTGGCTTCAGAATGTATTCAGACCCCTTAATGACCTACAGTGGCTTCAGAATGTATTCAGACCCCTTAATGACCTACAGTGGCTTCAGAATGTATTCAGACCCCTTAATGACCTACAGTGGCTTCAGAATGTATTCAGACCCCTTAATGACCTATAGTGGCTTCAGAATGTATTCAGACCTCTTAATGACCTACAGTGGCTTAAGAATGTATTCAGACCCCTTAATGACCTACAGTGGCTTCAGAATGTATTCAGACCCCTTAATGACCTACAGTGGCTTCAGAATGTATTCAGACCCCTTAATGACCTACAGTGGCTTCAGAAAGTATTCAGACCCCTTAATGACCTACAGTGGCTTCAGAATGTATTCAGAACCCTTAATGACCTACAGTGGCTTCAGAATGTATTCAGACCCCTTAATGACCTACAGTGGCTTCAGAAAGTATTCAAACCCCTTAATGACCTACAGTGGCTTCAGAATGTATTCAGTCCCCTTAATGACCTACAGTGGCTTCAGAATGTATTCAGACCCCTTGACTTTTTCCACATTTTGTTGTGTTACAACCTGAATTAAACATTTATTAAATTGAGATGTTGTGTCACTGGCCTACACACAATATGAATTAATACAAAATGAAAAGCAGAAATGTCTTGAGTCAATAAGTATTCAACCAATTGTTATGGCACGCCTAAATAAGTTCATGAGTAAAGATATGCTTAACAAGTAACATAATAAGTTGCATGGACTCACTCTGTGTGCAATAATAGTGTTTAACATGATTTTTGAATGACCAACTCATCTCTGTACCCCACACATACAATTATCTGTAAGGTCCCTCAGTCGAGCAGTGAATTTCAAACAGATTCAACCACAAAGACCAGGGAGGTTTCCATCGCCTTACAAAGAAAGGCACCGATTGGTAAATGGGTACAAAAAAGGAGACATTGAATATCCCTTTGAGCAAGGTGAAGTTATTAATTACATTTTGGATTGTGTCAATACATCCAGTCACTACAAATATACAGGCGTCCTTCCTAACGCAGTTGCCAGAGAGGAAGGAAACCGCTCAGGGATTTCACCATGAGACCAATGGTGACTTTAAAACAGTTACAGTTTAATGGCTGTGAACAACATTGTAGTTAATCCACTTTACAACCTAATTGACAGAGTGAAAAGAAGAAATCCTGTACAAAATAAAACATATTCCAAAACATGCATCCTGTTTGCAATAAGGCACTAAAGTAAAACTGCTAAAAATGTGGCAAAGAAATTAACTTTATATTCTGAATACAAATCATTATGTTTGGGGCAAATCCAACACAACACGTCATTGAGTACCACTCTTCATATTTTCAAGCATGGTGGTGGCTGCATGATGTTATGGGTATGCTTGTGATCGGCAAGGACAAGGGAGTTTTTTTAGTGATGAAAATAAACGGAATACAGCTAAGCACAGGCAAAATACTAGAGGAAAACCTGGTTCAGTCTGCTTTCCAACAGACACTGGGAGAGAAATTCACCTTTCAGCAGGACAATAACCTAAAACACAAGGACAAATATACAATGAAGTTGCCTATCAATACGACATTGAATGGTCCTGAATGGCGTAGTTACAGCTTTGACTTAAATCGGCTTAACAATCTATGGCAAGACTTGAAAATGTCTGTCTGTCAATGATTAACAACCATCTTGACAGAGCTTGAAGAATTAAAAAAATAACAATGTGCAAATATTGTACAATCAAGGTGTACTTACGTAATCAAGATATATTAGTGTTTTATTTTTAATTCCTTTTTTTTCTTCCATTTTGACATGACAGTATTTTGTGAAGTTCATTGACAAAAAATTACAATTAAATCCAGCGTAGCATCTGTGTGCTTCAAGCAGAAAAATTATGATTCATTTGTATTTTTATTATGTCCAGCTCACGAAACCGCTTAATTATGTGTGGCCTGAGGCAATTGCCTCTTCTTCTTCTTCTCTTTTTCTCTTCTACATCCGCAACTGGTATTGATCTAAACTCGGTTTGGATCTGGGTCTTGATACTCATGTAATGGTTTTCGACAAGACCATCGTTTTTGTAGTCTCTGAACTCATGTGGTCAACACTGAGTACGGTGTCTGGACAAGACTTGTCAGAGTTATGTGACTAAGTAGTTGTGACAACACAAAAGTGCCAGGGAACCTTGCTTTTTAAAATATGGAAGCAGGAGGGAGACATTTTTTATTTTTATGTTTTAAGATAGTTGGCCATCTCTGTTCAATGACATAAACAAACTTGTTTCTCTCATAATATAGTAGTGTCATACTGTCATTCGATTCACAAAATCACAAAATCCTGAAACATCTTTAGTTACACAAAGAAATAGAGCAAAAACACAAAACAACTCAAGCCTCTAAAAACCTGTGTTTTGGTGATTACCCTTTTTCCAAATCCCTTTATTTCAGATCATGGTCCTTAGAATAAAGCGAAAAGGATCCTAAATATGTGCCTACGAGCGACTTGGAGTTAGTGGCTAGTGTAGCACTTTTAAAACTCTTGGAGCAATGTTCTATGCTGGAATTGTTCTGGATTTTTTTTCACCCTTTGTGATCAATTAGATGCAGTCAGAATGTTTAACAAAGGATGGCATATGGTGTCCATACTCCCCAACATAACAGGACAAGCTCTAATCAAAGACCTGTGACTGCTAGTTTTCTCATTTTGGCTGGAATCTGCCGACGGAGTGGAATGTGCCTTACTGGCCAGAATCGGGCCAGAGGGTGGAATAGATAGCTAATTGAAGCACTACTATTCACGTACACTCTAATGCTTAGAACAATTGCTGGTTGTGTAACCTGCGTGATTCAAACAGCAAATTAAGTATCTGTGAAGTTTGGAAGTGGGAATAGAAGGATATTTTAAGAAACACCAAACCTACTTGGAACTTACAACAAACTCTGTTAAACATAGAAGCTGATGAACACTAACACTGTGACATGGAAACAGTGGGCCGTACCAGTGTATGTCGCCTTCTGCAGTGTGCAAATTATTGATACAAGAGAGATGGCTTACCTTGAGAGACAGAAAGAGATATCAGGACATGGAATTCTACTGCCACTCTTTTGAACTTTTTTTTCAGCATTTGCTTTCACTGTCTGCATTCCCCACTCCTGGGCCACAGCAGCACCCCTGCTGACTCTTCTATATCTTTCTGTTAGTGTTGTTGAGAATGCCAGGCTTCTGACATTGGTTACCAATGGGTAATATCCCATTGGTGTCACATTGGATAGTTAGGCCTAGATTTCCATATTTCTCTTGGTAAAGGCCTAATGTTGTGGACAGGGAATAAGAGGAGCGAAATATAAATCCGAAGAGAGCAGAGCAGTGTGAGAAAGTGATCCTAACTGTTAGTCAGTTAGACTGTGTGCCTGAATGAGTCTGACTGACATTATTAGAAGCATTTAGACATCCATGCCAGCATCTCCATGACAACTCTGTCAAATCATGTTATCGTTAGTTGATGTGCTGTCCACTCACATCCTGGACTCTATTAGTTATTTAGGAGACTCTACCTCCTCCATTATATTGACTTTTACCATAATTTGTTAACTTGGCCATTGCTGGGCTATTTGGTAAGGTGAGAGGGAGGGAGAGAAATGGAATAACCAAATCAAGTGAAAACATGAACAAGCACGCCTTATTTGGTTATTGTTTTGTATCAGGTTTTGCCTAGCAAATTCATTTCTCCTGTGATTTTTGAAAAAAAAAATTGGTCAAAAGCTTGTACAGAATTACAAAAGATAGTTTGAACAAGGAGACTATTGCTGATTATCTTTCTCTCTCCAGTTGGACTTCCCTTTGCGATCCTCACCCCTCAGCACAATCCCTTCAAAAGGGGTTTCTTCTGTAATGATGAGTCCATCAGATACCCCCTGAAAGAGGACACCATATCCTATCAGTTACTGGGGGGAGTCATGATCCCTTTCACACTGATTGTGGTAAGTCATTACCTTTGCCTGGTTCTCAGATATTCTCTTCAAAATATCATCAACATATCAGGCATTTGTGTTTTAAAGGTTTGTGGTAAAACTGCAACTATATGAGACAATATGTTAACATATTCAATTGACCTCAGTTAAAGATGACTTTCTTTTACAGGTAGTCAGTGGTGAGTGCCTTGGCGTCTATATGACTCGTGTCAAAACCAATTCGTCCTTGGGGACTAACTATGTGGCGCGCATTTATAAAGCAGTGGCCAGCTTCCTATTCGGGGCTTCTGCTAGCCAATCACTGACAGATATTGCCAAGTACTCGATTGGTCGACTGCGGCCCCACTTCCTGGCTGTGTGTAAGCCTGTGTGGGACCGCATAAACTGCAAGGCCGGAGGCTACATCGAGAACTTCACCTGTACCGGGGACAAGAACATGGTAGATGAGGCCAGGTACAGTAAGGGCTCCGAGGGTTATATCTCAAAGCCTGGGATGCATCCCAAGAGAAGGCATTGCTACAAAATCAAAATGGAAAAAGTCTTAACTGGGAAATGCAAGCTGAAAAGGTGTTTGCCATGCTGTAGCTTCCCCTAATCTCTTTTGTCTTTTTGTTTTTACAGACTTTCCTTCTTTTCCGGTCACTCGTCTTTTTCTATGTACTGTATGCTGTTCCTTGCAGTAAGTATAGTAGATCATTGTTACATAGGGTACATACAGGGAGGCTACAACAGTTCCTTCGTCCCTGAGCAATAGCTCCCTTTCATGATGTTGATGGTGTCCTTCTTCTTTTCCTCTTGTAGCTGTACGTCCAGGCCAGACTGCAGACAGAGTGGGCCAGGCTCCTCAGACCCACCATACAGTTCTTCCTGATTGCAATGTCCGTCTACGTGGGGCTGTCGCGCGTCTCAGACTACAAACACCACTGGAGTGACGTACTTACTGGCCTCCTGCAGGGGGCGATAGTCGCAACACTCACGGTGGGTAGCTAGCTATAGGCTATGGTTTAATACAGCAATCAACACGCTACCACCAAGGGCACTGGCATAATTAGGATACACACATAAAGGAATTAGCTAACAAACCTTTCATTCTCATTCCCTTAGAGACAACATCGCATACATTCATGGTTGTATCACCATAAGTCATTTACTCAGTTTCTGTCTCCATTGTATAAACAATCATGCCCTCTGCTCTACCAACACAGGTGTTCTATGCGTCCGACTTCTTCAAGAGGCCTGTTGATCCAGTAGAGATACAAGAGGAGACGTCCGAAACCAGTCTCCAGGAAAACCCAGAAAATGAGAACCACTATGGAAGCACAGACTGAAGCTTTGGTCACAACATGTACTTACTGTAGCAGACAACACATGGAGGACTAGTAGCATGCTAAGCTAGCTACCACTACCTGCCATCCGCTACGGAGGACTATGGTTATTTATTTCAATGCATTGCAGTTCATTGGCATTGGCTGTCATGGTGGTCACTTTGCCTGAGCCCTGAAGACAGCTGCTAGCCCTCTCAGAGCCAATGATCTTGCCCAGGCTGTCTCCTTTGGTTGGGTGTGTTGAGCTTATGATCCGTGGATTGGGTTTCTGGTCTTTGTGCATTTATGCCGCGAGATCTGAGTTTGTTGGAGCTGTTGTGTTTGCATTGGTTTGAAGCTTGTTTGAAATGAATGAAATCCCAGTTGTTACAGTGAGCAGTGTCCATGTGTGCAGCAGTGGAGGCTGCTGAGGGGAGAAAGGCTCATAATAATGTCTGGAATGATTTTCATGTGTTTGAAACCATTCCATTCACTCCATTCCATCTATTACACTCCATTCCAGCCATTATAATGAGCCATCCTCCCCTCAGCAGCCTCCACTCGTGTGCAGCCAGGCCAATAATAAATCTTACACCTGTGAACCCTTACTGTCCCAAAGCTTAAATGAAAGCCAGGAGACTTATTGAAATCTGAAATGATGTACTATGTACTGTATATATTTTGTAATACTGCCTTAGCCAGATTGTTGCTGCTACTTGCTCAAAGCCCCCTGCAAACTCCTAACAAATGTGTCCAATAGTAGAAATCATGATGGCAACTACACAAATTTACTTTTTTACAGTTTGTTGTATCTTTTTTGAAGTACTGTTGTAAAAACTGTATCTGTGATCTGAGATAAAGAAAGATGGCATTCCATTTGGCTTCTTTGGTACGAGGAAAAGTGCTGTGTCTGAGAGACATTTTGTAAACTGTAGAAATATGTGCATTGTTTTTGTGAGATCATCAGAGACAGAAACTACCCATACAGAAAGGCCAAACCCATACGTGTCAAATAGCCTGGGTAGGCTGCTTTTTGTTATTTATTCAACCTTTAATTAACCAGGATGTCCCATTGATATAAAGGGTCTCTTTTTGAAGTGAGAGTTAAGTGGGGTCTCCGGGCCGCAGAGGCTCAGGAGGGAAGGTAGGGTGAGGTCTGAACACAAGGAACTAATGACAGCTCAAAAGCCACAATACAGACTAGAGGCGTGTGCTACTCACCACAAGTGTGGAAATATTTGTGTTCTGTCTCACTCTCAGTTGTTCAACCCTTTTCCCAATGTGGGTGTGTCCTCACCTGTCAGACACACTTATAAACTATGGGCATGCAAATGAGAACGAAATCACATTCAAATCAAACACATTCTTATGTAACTTGGACCATAATTCACCTTCGTCCTTTAACTAACATCTTCTGTCGGTGCTTAGTTGCTGTCCTGTAAAAACGTGTTTTAGGTAAATTACCGCTCAAGCAGTGAGGTACTACCACTTTTACTGTCTGTATAAGCTATAGGCTTTCAGTATGGCCTGCTCTCTGCAATTATTACCTGTTGAGTACTCAGAGAAGGACATTATAGCATGGTTTGGATAACAGCATGATCACCTGCTAGGGATCTATTTTAACAATGTCTTCATGCCATGTCTAATTACAGAGCGTTATAAGGTTGAGGGATTTCTGCTTTAGGGCTCTCCTCTACCCTGTACATGACTTTCAAGTCCCATTACTAGGGCCAGGAGTTTTTTTACCTGGCCCTGTGATCTGACCTGGAAACACTCTAAACAGAAGGCTACAGTCTGTCTGAACTAATTGAAATTCCAGGTGCAGGGTACTAAATGCAAAAAAACATACATTTCCACTGGCTTTTTGTATTTTATGTTGGACTCACTCATGATCAATTGTGATTAGATTTTTTTTTATATACCCAGCATCACCTTAGTACAAAATGCAACCAGGATGACACCTGGATGCCTCTTTTGGTTTTTCCTTTGTCACACATTGTTGTTCTGACCCGGATAATAGTGGTACACACGGCTGGGAACGAGACTATTTTGACCTAGACAATAGTCCTCTTTGACAGAAGCCCCATTCAAACTGTCACATGTTGCTCTCTCCCTCTTGCCAAGCAATGAGTGATGCTTTGGGTGATGCATTCTACAACGGAAGTGTTCAAATGTATCAACAAGGGACATTCTCTAAAATATACAACTTCATGTTTAGAACAGTTTTAGTGCAAAAGTAAAATATAAAATACCAGATATTTCTCAATGTTTGTTATATAGATGATATTGCCTGCACTCCTGGAGTGAAGTCAACCAGAAGATCAACTACATGTTGATATAAGAGTAGCTAAGATGGGGAGAAGTATGACCATAATAAAGCTCTGCTCTGCTTTCTTAACAACACTATCAACAAGGCAGGTCCTACAGGCCCTAGTTTTGTCGCACCTGGACTACTGTTCAGTCGTGTGGTGAAGTGCCACAAAGAGGGACTTAGGAAAATTACAATTGGCTCAGAACAGGGAAGCACGGCTGGCCCTTAATTGTACACAGAGAGCTAACATTAATAATATGCATGTCAATCTCTCATGGCTCAAAGTGGAGGAGAGATTGACTTCATCACTAGTTGTTTTTGTAAGAAGTGTTGACAAGCTGAATGCCCCGAGCTGTCTGTTTATCTACTAGCACACAGATCAGACACCCATGCATACCCCACACGTCAAGCCTCCAGAGGTCTCCTCACAATCCCCAAGTCCAGAACAGACTATGGGAGGCGCACAGTACTACATAGAGTCATGACTACATGGAACTCTATTCCACATCAGGTAACTGAGGCAAGCAGTAGAATCAGATTGAAAAAATAAGCTAATGGGAATCCCTAATAAATACAAATACAAAACTACCACTTAGTCTGGCTACCTGTCTTTTTAGCTAACATTCCACTCCTGTAATTTACTAAATGACAGGAGTGGCACTGGCAAGGAGTGGAATGTTAGCCAGCGACAGACACAAGTAATTTCAGCCCCACACACACACACTGAGTATCTCTCTCTCAGGTTCCAACTACTGATTCATGTTTGGACATATAAATACTGTAAATCTACGAAAGAAAGGTCTGTTAATTGCTCACATGAATATATGCAGTTTAAGGAACAAAATTCATGAAATATGCTGTCTAGTGCAGTCAAACAATATTCATGTATCGGCAATATCAGAGAGGATGCTGAGATCTCTATACATGGATACAATTTGTTCCGGAGGTACAGAAATAGATATGGGGGTAGAGTTGAAGTTTTCATCCAGAGTCATATTCCAGTTAAACAACGTAAGGACTTAATGTTGAATGGATTAGAGGCGCTATGGGTACAGTGCATTTACCACATTTGAAACCTGTACTAGTTGGTTGCTGCTATAGGCCACCTAGTGCTGATGTGAAATATCTTGATGTAATTTGCGAAATGTTTGATAAGGTATCTGATGAAAACAGGGAAATATATTTTTGGGGAGATATGAATATCAATTTTTTTAATACTGTCCAAAGAGAAGGAAAGTTATTTCTGTTGCCAATGTATGTAACCTAACCCAAGTTATGACATTATCAACCAGAACGTTCACTAATAGGTCTGGTATTACATCATCAACTTGTATCGATTACTAACATGGCTGAACATTGTTCTAAAGCTGTATCAGTGGCGCTAGGTTACAGTGATCATAACTTGGTTGCACTCACTAGGAAAACTAAAATACCAAAGGCTGGCCCTAAAATAATCTACCACAGGTCCTACAGAGGGTTCAATCAGGACTCATTTGTGGATGAGATTAAGAATGTGCAATGGTTAGAAGTGTGTGTAAGGATGATCCTGAAATGTCACTAAGTTTGTTTATGAAATTATTTATGAGCATAGCTGATAAGCACGCCCCTTTAAGAAAATGCACTGTGAGGTCAAATGGTGCCGCATGGATTGATGATGAGCAGAGAAATTTAATGATTCAACATAATGATGCCAAAAAACTAGCAGATAAATCTGGTACTTTGTTTGATAAGCAAAGTTATTGTAAATTAAGAAATCTTGTGACCAAGCTAAACAAAGGAAAGAAGAACAGATTCTATCAGCACAAAATTGATGAAGTAAAGGGTGATGGGAAAAAGCTGTGGAGAACGTTGAACACTATTATGGGTAGGAATTCAAACATGTCTGCCTCTTTTGTTGAATCAGAGGGTGTATTTATTACAACACCACATGACGTTGCAAATTACTTTAATGAATATTTTACAGGCAAAGTGGACAACTTTAGGAATGCTATGATTCCAACTGATGGCTCCATGTTGTATATCCTTATAAAAGATTGTATCATGAAGGAAAGGCAATGCAGTTTCAAATTTCATCAAGTAGAAAGGGAAGAGGTAGAAAGGATGCTGTTGTCTCTTTCGGATGACAAGTCGCCTGGTACAGATAATCTTGACGCCAAATTGCTTAGAGTTACAGCTAACCAAATATCTACACCAATCTCTCATATTTTTAATAAGTGCTTGATGTATGGGGTGTGCCCAGAAGTCTGGAAAGAGTCAAAAGTTATTCCACTACCTAAGGATAATAGATCAGCATTCACTGGTCCTAATAGTCGTCCTATAAGCTTGCTGCCTGTGTTAAGTAAATTATTGGAAAAAATGATATCTGTACAAATCAAGGATTATTTCTCATGTAATGGTCTGATAACGGGTTTCCAGCATGCATATAAAGAAGGGCATTCTACGAGTACAGCCTTAGCACAAATGACAGATGATTGGTTAAAGAGTATGGATGACAGGAAGTTAGTTGGTGCAGTGTTGCTGGATTTCAGTGCTGCTTTTGATGTAATTGATCATGAACTGTTACTAGGAAAACTCAAATGTTATGGTTTTAAGGATGCAGCTCTATCCTGGATGGAAAGCTATCTATCCAGGAGAAGGCAAAAAGTGTTCTTTAATGGTAGCTTTTCAAATAGTAAAGATATACATTGTGGTGTTCCTCAAGTAAGCTGCCTAGGCCGGCTGCTCTACTCTATCTTTACTAATGATTTACCTTCAGTAATGAACAAAGCAAGAGTGGTCATGTATGCTGATGACTCTACAATGTATAGCACAGCATCAGACTGTAATGCGTTAACAGATGTACTGAGCAGTGAACTAAGAATGGTGTCTGAGTGGGTTTATATGAACAAATCGGTGTTGAACATTTCTAAAACTAAGTGTATTGTATTTGGTTCAAGATATATTCTTGCTGATGACCCCCAATTGAAGTTGTCGATTAATAGAATACATGTAGAGCAAGTTAAAAAAAAACTAAACTACTAGGCGTCATGTTGGACGGCAGCTTTATCATGGTCAGAACACATAGATAATATTGTTATTAAGATGGGTAAGGGAATTGCTGTTACAAGAAAATGTTCAGAGTATGTAACATCTAGCACTCTGAATCAGGTGATTCAATCCCTGGTCCTATCACACTTAGAGTACTGTCCAGTTATATGGTCATCTGCAGCAAAGAAAGATATAAAAAAAGCTCCAAATGGCTCAAAACAGGGCTGCCAGATTATCTCTTCATTGCTCTAATCGAATGCATATTATTAAAATGCATCAGAATCTTTATGGCTTCACGTTAAAAACAAATTTCTTTGTAGTCTTTTGATTTTCTTTTTGAATGTTATATTTTTCAAAAAACCACAGTACCTTTCAGTCCAATTAGTACATACTAGCAACACGCATAACCACCAAACCAGACAGGCAAATTCAGGGCAGCTAAAAATACTCAAGCCAAGGACGAAACGCCTTAAATCTACAGTTTTATACAGAGTTATAGCTGAATGGAACTTATTACCAATCCATATTTCTCAGGCAAAAAGTAAATCCACCTTCAAGAAAAAAATTAAAAACATCTAATGTGATAGACCATATGACTGGACAGGAAATAGAAAATAGCAACTGAATGTTAAATGTGTTTCCTGTCAGGTATATTAATTATCTGTATTGTCTACTTGTTGAATGTTTGTGAAGTCTTGATTGTGGTTGATTGTAATGTCTTGTTAATTGATGTTGGACCCCAGGAAGATTAGCTAGCGTTAGCTAATGGGGATCCTAATAAAAATTACAAAATTACCCACTGGTGGAGACAAGTAGCATTGCAGTAGGTGGTTATAGAGAGGCAAATGGATGGCCTTAGCAAAGGATTTGACAGATTCCATGTTCAAGAGCAAAACTGCATCTTATTCAAAACATTTGGAATGCAAGGTCAAATAAGAGTAATACAGTTCTCACAATGTGCCGACTAGGATTCATGTTGAATGAATCAAAACGAAAGCAGAGCCGTATTGGTCCAGATTAATGTGCAAAGAGCTGTACTTGACATGGGAAACATGATAGCAAGAGTTTTACAACAAATGTGGATACCTTTATTTCCATTGTGTCAAGCAAGTAACACCCAACATTCCTGCTTTACAGAAATGTTTACACATGAGCCCTGACAGAAACTACCCAATAGACATTGCAGCAATGGTATTTAACCCTTGTGTGGTGTTCGGGTCCATGGGACCCATTTTCAATGTTTACTAAAAGAAAAATGATACAGTGAATGAGACTCACTGGCCTTGGCTCATTTTCTGTGAAGAACATGTAAAATAACACATTTTCATTGAGTGTACACTGTGCACCCCACCTACACATTTATATTACATATGTGGTATTCGGGTCCACTGGACCCGAGGGTAATAAAAGTGTGGAAAGTGTGTCTGTAGGTGAAAACAAGTAAAAGTGAAACAAAAAGTTTTGCTGTGTGCCTTCACTCTGTCTTCCTCCTCCCTAGTCCTGCTGTTTCAACATAGCACCAAGAACCTGTCTGTCTCCCTGCCTGTCTGCCTGTCTCCCGCTTTTCTCGCACTCTTTACCCTTTGTAGTCTGTGAAACTACACAATGTCTTGCGGGAACCTGCACAATGTTATTACAATACATTATTTCAATACATTATTTGGATACATTGTATACATGTAGTATTTACCCCCAATCTACCCCAGCCAGGTGCAAATTGGGGGAGGGACACAACAAATAAATAACCTGCATGTGTGGCTCCTTACTACAATCAGTCAATATGGCAAAAATTATCTCTGCTCAGAGGGCCTTTTGCAGAGACAGAAGCTAGTTTGAAGGAGCGTCTTCCACTTTGGAAGGTGAAGAATTTTCCAAATATGAGGATCATGTCGCTGTCAATTCGGAGTCTGACAGTGAGTTGGAAGAAGAGGATGAGACTGACCCAATAAATTGTGAAATTGAATGGTCTTCTTGCCAATGTGATAGTCTTCTTTTGAACTGTTCAACCCAGACACCATCCAGAAAATCATTCTGGACTGCACTAATTTGGAGGGAAGGACTGTTTTTGGAGAGAGATGGAAGGAGATGGACCAAACTAATTCACATGCATACTTTGGGGTTCTTATCCTTGCTGGGGTTTTCAGATCCAATGGGGAATCCACAAAAAGGAAGGGGGGGAGTACCTAGTCAGTTGTACAACTGAATGCCTTCAACTGAAATGTGTCTTCCGCATTTAACCCAACCCCTCTGAATCAGAGTGGTGCAGGGGGCTGCCTTAATCGACATCCACGTCTTCAGCGCCCGGGGAACAGTGGGTTAACTGCCTTGTTCAGGGGCAGAACGACAGATTTTTACCTTGTCAGCTCGGGGATTCAACCTTCCAACTTTCCGGTTACAAGTCCAACGCTCTAACCACTAGGCTACCTGTGGGATGCGAAAACTGGGAGCTTACTTTTCTGTGCAACAATGTCTCTGGAAAACTTCCACATTATTTCCAGGATTATACACTTCAATGAGACCAGCTCAGCATTTGAGAGACAAGCTAGCTGCAATCAGGTCAGTGTGGGACAAATGGGTGGACCGCCTTCCCGTTTTACAACCCTGCGCCCAACATTACTGTTGATGAGCAGCTTATGCCATTTAGGGGCCGCTGCTCCTTCAGGCAGTACATACGGTCTAAACCCACAAAATATGGAATTTGCAAGTGTATACGGGGAAGCCAGATGGAGGAGCTCCTGAGAAGAACCAAGGGATACGGGTTGTTCTGGACGTTACACAGGGACTCTGTGGCCACATCACATGCAATAACTGTTTTACTTTGCACAACATGGGACAGAAGCTCCTCAAGTGGAAGCTGACAATGGTAGGAACAGTACAAAAAAGCAAGCCAGAACTCTCACCTCAGCTGTTGAATACACGGAACAGGCCTATCAATTCCTCTAAGTTTGTGTTGACGGCCAACATAGCCCTAGTGTCCTACGTGCAAAAAGGCAAAAATATGGTACTCATGAGTACGCTGCATAGGAATGGGAGAATATGTGGCCAGGAACATCAAAAACCAGAAATCATAATGGATTACAATGCCTCTAAAGGAGTGGACAATTTAGACAAGCTGGTGACTGGCTCTAGCTGCAAAAGAAGAACCCTACACTGGCCACTTGTGATATTCAACATCTTGGCGTACAACGCGTTTGTCATCTGGATGGCGTTGAACCCAGATTGGAACAGAGGGAAGCTCCACAGGAGACGGCTCTTTTTCAAGGAGCTGGGCAAGGCATTGGTAAGACCTCAAATCCAGAGGAGGCAACATTTCCCAAGGACCCCAGCTTCTGCAGCCATCGTGAGGACGACGCTGGTGACCCATCGACCCGACCCACAGAACTAACAACTCCAATACCGGACGTATGTGCGTGTGTCTGACTCTGCTACCTTGGCCTGCTGTAACTATGTAAGTGAGTTCAGGAATTTTACTAACATCTCACTGTTTACATCATTCTAGATTGGAGCCAGTAGCAAATCAAATCAAATTTTATTCACATACACATGGTTAGCAGATGTTAATGCAAGTGTAGTGAAATGCTTGTGCTTCTAGTTCCAACCGTTCAGTAATATCTAACAAGTAATCTAACAGAAGCACTGCGATGTGTGTGGAACCAAGGACAAAAAGGCACAGTACACATGAAATATATTTAACAGTTAAATTCAGTCCCTCGTGTAGACCAGCCTTGGGTGTTCAATGGGGCTCATTTAATACTGCCATAAAAATACATAAAATTTGTCCGTCCAAATTGTTCAGTTCAAAGAAATAATCAAGTGATGAAAAACAAATAAATGAAATTTAGGTTAATAGAAACATGATTTATTCCACCCATGTCTTAATTATAATAGATTGGTTTGCAAAAACAAATAGTGCCATTGATACATGTGATTTAGCAGAGGTGAATGGCTAATATTAACCATGTATGCCATCTATATTGCTGTAATTGTCAACATGTAAGTATTAAGTAATTTTACATAAATTGTTATGCTGTATTGTTTAAAAACCCAATAGTTGTGGGTCCAGACCCGCGAACATTGGGTGAATAATAAGAACATGACCACCACAAGGGTTCAAAGCCATAGATTTACTTTTAATCAAATCTGAAATGCGCCATGCTTGACTGAATGTTCTGCATTTTTCACGAGGGGCAAGAATGACAATTCATGTCCTGTTAAATCGATATATTTTGAGAAGACCATGTTTATATTCTGACAAGATGGAAGTGAAATTCATGAACGAAGTTAAGATACTGTATTTAGGGTAGTTTGAGTATTTTAAGACCTCCAGTGGGTGAAACATCACTGCAATAGAACAGAATGCAGGGATTCTCCTTTATTTCTCAAATGATAATTTATACCCTTCCAAGTAGAAAATCTGCTGGACCTGCACACCCTACCATAAAGTCACATTTTACCACAGCTCTCCAGGGTTGTAAAATTTTATTTCTTCTTTGGAGAAATCTGTACATGGAGGTTCTGGCCTTCAGTAGTTCACAGATATATAATATTAGGACAATGGGTGCCAAGACAGGTAGCACACTGAAGGACCAGGAGCAGTTTCACACATTATTCAAAGCTGGAGAGGAAGGTCAACACAACCTCCTTCAGTTTGGCATCAGCTGTCGGTGAGATCATGCCATCAGTCCTGGAAAGAAACAAGGGCGTCCCATCAGTTCAGATGAAGTGTAGATCAATGTATGTGACCATTTTAACATCAACCACTGTTGACTTATAGCTCAGATCATACTGGTAGTACGCTGGTGGTCCCATGCATGTTACCTGATGTTGGTGAGCAGGTCCTGGTGCTGGCTGAGGACGTGCCCAAGGAAGGCCTTCTCAAACCTGGTGATCTTGGAAGGGTCCATCTTGTCCAAGTGACCTCTGACACCGGCGTAGATGACGGTCACCTGCTCCTCAATGGCCATTGGGCCTATGGGAGGGAGAGAACACATTTAAATAAAAATTGTGGGCCTTGCTGACAACAAAAATGTCGAACTTCAATAGCATGCTGGTGGCCACACTCACAGTACTGTCCCTGCTTGAGCAGCTCGGTGAGACGGACGCCCCTGTTGAGCAGCTGCTGGGTGGCAGCGTCCAGGTCGGAGCCGAACTGGGCGAAAGCAGCGACCTCACGGTACTGGGCCAGCTCCAGCTTCATGGTACCAGCCACCTACACAGAAAGGACCAATTACATCATGGATATAGGAGACTGATTCAAGTGAAAAAAAATATACTGTGGGCTAACTGATGAACTACAAGGAAGTTGATCTGCATTTATCCAAAGACAGTCTCCTTCAGAACCACAGTTCGTACCTGCTTCATGGCCTTGGTCTGGGCAGCTGATCCAACTCTGGACACAGACAGACCCACGTTGATGGCTGGGCGGATACCTTTGTAGAACAACTCAGTCTCCAAGAAGATCTGCCGGGGGAGAGAGCACACCTTTATGGATTACATTCATCTTTGACATGTTGACTGGAAATCACGTCCATCCACACCACACCCACCTGTCCGTCAGTGATTGAGATGACGTTGGTGGGGATGTAGGCAGACACATCTCCGGCCTGGGTCTCAATGACTGGCAGAGCGGTCAGGGAGCCGCCGCCGAAGTTGTCGTGCATCTTGGCGGCCCTCTCCAGCAGACGGGAGTGCAGGTAGAACACATCACCGGGGTAGGCCTCACGACCGGGGGGACGACGCAGCAGCAGGGACATCTGACGGTAGGCTACAGCCTGGAAAGTAGGGAGGGGAGAGAATACAGCTGTTGAACATGGATGAAGTCACTGTGCGAGCCCAGTTACATTATTTTTTTTCCTCCATGAAGTAGCATCACACTCAAGATGTCACTCAGCCCCAACTTCCCCTTCTCACCTGCTTGGACAAATCATCATAGATGATGAGGCCATGCTTGCCGTTGTCCCTGAAGAACTCTCCCATGGAGCAGCCCGAGTAGGGGGCCAAGTACTGCAGGGGAGCAGCATCAGAGGCTGTAGCAGAAACCACAATGGTGTACTTCATAGCATCAGCATCAGTCAACCTCTTCACCAGCTGCGCCACAGTGGATCTCTTCTGGCCAATAGCAACGTAGATACAGTACAGCTTCTTCTTCTCATCTTTGCCTTCGTTGAAACGTCGCTGGTTGATGATGGTGTCAATGGCAATAGCAGTTTTGCTGTTAGATTGGAAAAGAGGGAATTTGTATAAGACTACTGTGCTCTGGAGTGTCAGGGGAATCAAATGTGAAAAGAGGCAGAAGTAGAATGGAAAGATGACTCATATCATAGCTAATAATTACTGCAATTATAACTGCATGGTTTGTAAGTAGAATGAGAGGCAGTAGCAATTGGTTGAAATTAGAGATTGACCGATTTATCGGTAAGTTTTCATAAAATACGGTAATCTGCATTTTTGGACGCCGATTATATCGTATTCCACGAAGAAACTGTGGCAGGCTGACCACCTGTTATGCCAGTGCAGCAAGGAGCCAAGGTAAGTTGCTAGCTAGCATTAAACTTAACTAGTGAAGAGTCATTGTTTTTATAAGTTAACTACACATGGTTGATGATATTACTAGTTTAACTAGCTTGTCCTACGTTGCATATAATCAATGCGGTGCCTGTTAATTTACCATCGAATCCCAGCCTACTTCGCCAAACGGGAGGATTTAACAAAAGCACATTCGCAAAATAAGTACAATCGTTGCACGAATGTACCTAACCATAAACATCAATGCCTTTTCTTAAAATCAATACACAGAAGTATATTTTTTAAAACCTGCATATTTAGTTAAGAAATTCATGTTAGCAGGCAATATTAACTAGGGATATTGTGTCACTTCTCTTGCGTTCACACCTAGTCAGGGTATATGCAACAGTTTGGCCCGCTGCGAACTAATTTGCCAGAATTTTACATAATTGAAGTTTGTGCAATGTAACAGCAATATTTAGACTTAGGGTTGCCGCCCGTAACATAAAATACGGAACAGTTCCGTATTTCACTGAAAGAATAAACTTTTTGTTTTCGAAATGATAGTTTCCATATTTGACCATATTAACTTGTTAGGGAGTGGAAGCTGAGGGGTCGGTTTTGGAGAGTCTGGCGTGCCCAAAGTAAAATGCTTGCCACTCAGGCTCAGAAAATAGGATATGCACATAATTAAAATAATTAGTACTAATAATTAGTACTATTGGATAGGAAACACTGAGGTTTCCAAAAGTGTCATCATTTTGTCTGTGAGTGTAACAGAAGTCATTTGGCAGGCAAAAACCAGAGAAAATTCCATCCGGAAATCTCATTCCTTGTGGCTTATAGCTCACTTTGAGACAGTGCCTTTAGGAAAGTCTTTATACCAGGACACTGAATGTAGTACCTATTGCTTCCACTGGATGTCAGCAGTGTATAGGTAAAGTTTAATGGAAATCGGAATTAATGTGTTCTATTGGGAGAAGTTTTAGTCGAGGGAGCTATTTTTCAGTTGCACGTTTTTGGGCGCCGTTTGGCTGAAGCGGTCCACTTTATTTGACTTATATAACATTTAGGTGACCATCCAAGTGAAAGATTATCACTTTTATTCATAAAAGATAAGCTAAGGAAGCATTTTAATTGGTTTTGTTTTGTTGAGGAAAGTTTATAGGTATAGTTGAGCAGCGTTCTCGTCACATTGGATTTTCTGAACACAAGGTGCCAACCAAGCGAAGATTTAAGGATATAATAAATTACTTTTTCTAACCAAATACCCATGGATTGTCTTCGTTGGACACTTAGGAAGCCCTCTGCAGAAGTTCTACAAAAAGGTAAGGCACAGGTGTTCCCTGTGAAATGCATTTTCTATCGACCGCACTGGCTAAAGATTTAATGGTTATGGAAAATATGTGAGGTGCTACCCTCAAACAATCAAATGTAGTGCTTTCGCCGTAAAGCCTTTTTGAAATCCGACAACACTGTGATATTGCCAAGAAGCAGAGCTTTTGATGAGTATGAAACACTTGTATATTGGTGCATTTTTAATAATTCAATTTTGGAATTTTGTCTTGCATTTCACCTGGTAGTGTCGGGAGTGGGGCGCTAGCGCCCCGGCACTCCCTGAGAAGTTAAAGACCACTGGGTGGTATCTGTGTTTATTATAATACAATTAAGTCTGATTTGATAGAGCAGTCTGACTGAGCAGTGGTAGGCAGCAGCAGGCTCATAAGCATTCACTCAAACTTTACTGCGTTTTCCAGCAGCTCTTAGCAATGCTTGCTTCACAGCGCTGTTTATGACTTCAAGCCTATCAACTCCTGAGATTAGGCTGGCAATACTAAAGTGCCTATTAGAACATCCAATAGTCAAAGGTATATGAAAATACAAACGGTAGAGAGAGAAAGTCGACATGTCATAATTCCTATAACAACTACAACCTAAAACTTCTTAACTGGGAATATTGAACCACCAGCTTTCATATGTTCTGAGCAAGGAACTTAAATGTTAGCTTTTTTTAAATGGCACATATTGCACTTGGACAACACTGTGTTTTTGCATAATTTAAATCAGATTGAGCATGTTTCATTATTTATTTGAGACCAAATATATTTTTTTTTTAGGAATTGTTTTTTTATAAAGTTTAATGCTAGCTAGCAACTTACCTTGGCTCCTTGCTGCACTGGCGTAACAGGTGGTCAGCCTGCCACGCAGTCTCCTCATGGAGTGCAAGGTAATCCACATCCAAAAATGCCGATTATGAAAACTTGAATTAAAATCGGTCAACCTCTATTCTCAATCCCCAGTTAGCCCTACTAAAGGAATAGAGGTATTTTCTATGATGGCATTTGGCCATCTGTGTTTACCCAGTCTGCCGGTCACCAATGATCAGCTCACGCTGGCCACGCCCAATGGGCACCAGGCTGTCCACGGCCTTGATGCCAGTCTGCATCGGTTCCTTCACAGAGATACGGGGGATGATGCCAGGGGCCTTCAGACCCACACGTCTACGGATGCTAGACCCAAGAGGACCCTGAGGGACAGGGAATGGTTAATGCCATTCTGATCAGACCTGATATTGCCAGGCTGTAGTCAACCTCTAGTCACAACCCAAGGACTCGGCCTAGATCCGAAAGGATCAGACAGGTGATCCTGTTTCTTGTGTGGTGTCCAAGGGGTTTGGGCAGAAAAATACATTTCTATTTCGCATTAATTCTCAATGGACAAAAGTCCTATTCTATTAATAACTAGCAATCAACTTCACAATTTATTTTTAATTTTTTACAAATCTGCCCTCACCTTTCCGTCGATGGCATTGCCCAATGCGTCCACCACGCGACCCAGCAACTCTTCACCAACTGGCACGTCCACAATGGCACCTGTCCTCTTCACAATGTCACCCTCTTTGATCAGCTTGTCATTACCGAACACCACAACACCAACATTGTCAGGCTCCAAGTTCAGAGACATACCCTAGAAAAGAGGATAGAAGACATTGTTAAAATTATGCTGACGACAGTGGTTAGATTGAACATAAGCTCTTTCAATGCAACATGGTTCAGTTAAATGCATAAACTGTCTAGATCTGCACCTTGAGCCCAGAGGAGAACTCCACCATCTCCTCAGCCTGAACATTCCTGAGACCATACACTCTGGCAATACCATCACCGATGGAGAGCACACGGCCAGTCTCCTCCAGATCAGCACTTGTGTCAGCCCCCAGAATCTTCTCCTCCAAGATTGAGGACACCTCAGCCGTGCCTGGGAGAAAGAAACCGCTCATCAAAATATGAACTCAACATAACTCCTTGTTTTTGTTAGCATAATATAGCCATAGAGGAATCCCTTTTATATGTTTGTACAGGGGGAAATAGCAGCAACTGAATAGTAACTGGTTAGGATCTGAATGTGACAAAAAAATAACCCACCCCAATCAGATGTTTCCAAAAGATTACAGATCCTTGACAATTTTACAAGGCATTTTGTAGCACTGCACCTTCAAGTCTGATGCCCCCTGTGCATTAAAATACAGTTGAAGTCGGAAGTTTACATAGTTGGAGTCATTAAAACTTGTTTTTCAACCACTCCACAAATTTCCTGTTAACTTCTTAGGGAGCGGCAGGTGAGGTGACGTTTTGGAGAGTCTGGTGTGCCCAAAGCAAAATGCCTGCCACTCAGGCTCAGAAAATAGGATATGCACATAATTAGTACTATTGGATAGGAAACACTCAGAAGTTTCTAAAAGTGTTAACATAATGTCTGTGAGTATAACAGAACTCATTTAGCAGGCAAAAAACAGAGAAAAAAAACATCCAGAAATCAGTTTCTGGTGACCTTCGGCTCTGTTAGAAACACTCCCTATTGAATCCATTTGTTACCAGGACTGAGACTGCAGTACCTTCCACTAGATGTCAGCAGTCTATATACAAAGACTCAGAGATTGGAGTAAACACAATGAATAGGTACAGGAAATGGCATGGGGACCTGAAATGTCAACAAGTTTCCTCAGGCGCGAGTCTGGCTGGAGCACCCCACTTTATTTTACTTATATAAGGTATAAGTGACCATCCGAATGAAATATTATCACTAAATATTCATAAAAGGATAGCTAAGGATGCATGTTAACTGGTATTTGATTTGTTTAGGAAAAGTGTATAGGTATATTTGAACGCGTTCTCTTCACGTTTCAATGGGCGATTTGACATTGGATTTTCTGAACATAACGCACCAACCAAACTGAGATTTATGGATATAAATGACGTTTTCTAACAAAAGAACCATTGGATGTCTTCATTGGACACTTGGGAAGCCCTCAGCAGAAGTTCTTCAAAAGGTAAGGGATTTGTTTTCGCTGTGAACTGTGTTGTGTGAACCGCGATGGTTTATGAATTTATGCTAATGCAGAAATATTGGAGGTGCTACCCTCAAACAATCAAATGTTGTGCTTTCGCCATAAAGCCTTTTTGAAATCTGACAACACTGATATAGCCAAGAAGCAGAGCTTTTGATGAATATGCAACACTTGTATATTGATGAATGTTTAATAATTCAACTTTTGGATTTTGAATTTGGCGCCTTGCATTTCACCGGGTATTGTCGAGAGTGTTCCCTTAGTTAACAAACTATAGTTTTGGCAAGTCGGTTAGGACATCTACTTTATGCATGACACGACATTTTCCCAACAATTGTTTACAGACAGATTATTTCACTCATAACTCACTGTATCACAATTCCAGTGGGTCAGAAGTTTACATACACTAAGTTGACTGTGCCGTTAAACAGCTTGGAAAATTCCAGAAAATGATGTCATGCTTTAGAAGCTTCTGATAGGCTAATTGACATCATTTGAGTCAATTGGAGGTGTACCTGTGGATGTATTTCAAGGCCTACCTTCAAACTCAGTGCCTCTTTGCTTGATATCATGGGAAAATCAAAAGAAATCAGCCAAGACCTCAGATAAACAAATTGTAGACCCCCACAAGTCTAGTTTATCCTTGGGAGTGATTTCCAAACACCTGAAGGTACCATGTTCATCTGTACAAACAATAGTACACAAATATAAACACCATGGGACCACGCAGCAGTCATACCGCTCAGGAAGGAGACCCGTTCTGTCTTCTAGAGATGAACGTACTTAGGTGCGAAAAGTGCAAATCAATCCCAGAACAGCAAAGGACCTTGTGAAGATGCTGGAGGAAACAGGTAAAAAGTATCTATATCCACAGTAAAACGAGTCCTATATCGACATAACCTGAAAGGCCGCTCAGCAAGGAAGAAGCCACTGCTCCAAAACCGCCATAAAAAAGCCAGACTACGGTTTACAACTGCACATGGGGACAAAGATCATACTTTTGGCAGAAATGTCCTCTGGTCTGATGAAACAAAAATATAACTGTTTGGCCATAACGACCATCGTTATGTTTGGAGGAAAAAGGGGGAGGCTTGCAAGCCGAAGAACACCATCCCAACCGTGAAGCACGGGGGTTGCAGCATCATGTTGTGGGGGTGCTTTGCTGCTGGAGGGCCTGGTGCACTTCACAAAATAGATGGCATCATGAGGAATGAAAATGATGATATATTGAAGCAACATCTCAAGACATCAGTCAGGAAGTTAAAGCTTGGTCGCAAATGGGTCTTCCAAATGGACAATGACCCCAAGCATACTTCCAAAGTTGTGGGAAAATGGCTTAAGGACAACAAAGTCAAGGTATTGGAGGTGCCATCACAAAGCCCTGACCTCAACCCTACAGAAAATGTGTGGGCCGAACTGAAAAAGCATGTGCGAGCAAGGAGGCCTACAAACCTGACTAAGTTACATCAGCTCTGTCAGGAGGAATGGGCCAAAAATCAACCAACTTATTGTGGGAAGCTTGTGGAAGGCTACCCGAAACATTTGACCCAAGTTAAACAATTTAAAGGCAATGCTATCAAATACAAATTGAGTGTATGTAAACTTCAGACCCACTGGGAATGTGATGAAAGAAATGAATCCTTCTCTACTATTATTCTGACATTTCACATTCTTAAAATAAAGTGGTGATCCTAACTGACCTAAGACAGGGAATTTCTACTCTGATTTAAATGTCAGGAATTGAGAAAAACTGAGTTTAAATGTATTTGGCTCAGGTGTATGTAAACTTCCAACTTCAACTGTAGGTACTGTGGCAAAACAGGATTTCTGACCCAAATAGTAAGTGTCATTAATAACTAAAGGTCATTCGTTGTCAGTCATTGAGCCCCCATTCGCTTTACGCACCAGTCTTTGCAGCAAGACATGGTCTGTGTGTGTGGAGGTGATTCACTCCTACACTGGCGGCGGCAACATTCTTGGACACCTAGAATGAATGAAAGCATGGTCAGTTATTGTTCAAGACAAGTGTTGTACTGATGCAATGGGAAATAAAACGGACTATGTATATTGGAATCGCTAGTTCCGTTACAATGAACTAAAATCAAAACATGACATATTATGCCCCAAGGCATTAGCCCAAGAGATGTTAGCTAGCTAAGTTGTCCGCAAGATGTCCTCTTTTGACAGCTGGAATTTGAATAATCCAACACCAGTTAAACCACCGCTACAAAAACATATTTCAACGCAAGTAACTACACTGTAGTTAACTTATTATAATTGTAGGAACGTGTTGTGTGCAAGGCGGAGCCTTCTGTATGTAAAAGACCCTGACCTTCACAGAGCTTAGCTAGCTAACTAACGGACAGCATGCTAACTTACGTTAGCTAGCTAGCACAGCCATTTTATGGGACCCTAGTGTAGTTGAGGTGCGCATATGTGCATTAATTGAAAGGGAAAAACTGAATGAAAATGTGCAATGAAGGAGTTATAAAAACAACAATGTAACGTTATCAAATAAATATAAAGACAGTAGGTCGAGTGGCATGAGTTTCCTTGCTGGGTCATGACGTTCTAGACGAGCGTGTGAAGGTGGCGGCCTGTAGGCCTACCCTTTAAACACCCACTACATTCACATTTTAATTCGTGCAATGCAAATGGTCTTCTATTCAACAACCAAATCAATACTCACAAATCCAGCCCGTCTGGGCAGGCTTCTGGCCAGAGCCGCTGCAACTCGCACGGATAACATCTCTAACGGGCGAATGTGACTTGTCCTCCACCACCTGCAAAGACCAGCTAGTTGTACTTAGAGGGTGTACACTATCTATGCAAACGACCTAAAGAGCTTCGTTCTTCTTCATTTTATGTCAACCGTGATGACAGCCTGTCATTTCAAATCATTACTGCCATCTACTGTAGCGGAGTTCACGTTTCAGCTGCTATGTATGAGTGGTACAATAGCGCCCACTAGCGATCATAATGGGCCTTTTTTGGGGTGGCATTCGGCACAACCTAGAGGCCATGTGTGGTACTTAATATTTACTAAGCGTGAAAATACCGATCCATCGCCGCTTTGTCAACGAAGCAGTTGCCTGTCAGCCCAGTGCTAGAACTGCTTGAATGTAGGTTGGAACGGACCATCTGCATGGGCTATATCTCTCATCAACCCAGCGGCTAGACAAGGATCCAAGAATGGTTTTAGTGCATGTCGGATATCTGGTTCTTCCTGTATTTGGCTCAGTAAGAAATAGAGGTATTTATATATATTTATCTTTAACAATTACGTGTGCCCTGTTCATTTTAATATCGCTAAAGTTGCTCGCTAACCTGGTCGAAAATCTCCTTTCGGATCCATTCCAACACTAGCAAGCGAATGTGTTGTTGTCCTAGCTAGTTGGCTACCAAACAGCTGTTCCGTTCTATATAAAGCTAATGATAGCTAACTAGGACAAAACAGTATGTTTGCCATACAAGGCTATTTTGTTCTCATTCGCTTTAGCTAGCTAGCGTTACATTTTATTAACAATTGCAAGACCATATTACACATTTTGGTAGTATGGGTCTGATCGTATATACAAAATATTGCATTTTCAGGTAGCTAACTAACGTTAGCTATCTAATTGTTATATGGACGCGCGTTGACCGATGCTATTTAGCTAACTAACGCTAGCTACCTTCAAACGTTAAGCTATTTTTAGACATGATATATATTGTGGTAAGTCAGCTCTATTTCAATACATACTTATAAGCACACCCATTTAAATTAATGGCAGTGGTGAAATGTCAGACAGAGAGGAATGCGTGAAACATGTTCAAACTTGTTTGAAGGTTAGTTAGCTGGTTGCAAAGTGCTAGCTCGGTCTCTTTGTAGGGAGAATATATTTAATCCCAGGATGTCATTTGAAGATCATCTTTACTGCTTGCCAATACGATTTTATGACTAATTAAATTAGCTGGCTATCTAAATAGTGTTAACTATATCGCAACTACTAGCTAACAAACAGGCTAAATTGTTGTGTTTTAAAATGTCAGGAAGATCTTTAAACACGTAACGTTAGCTAAATTAGCTAGCTATGTAGGTTGTTTTTCCAATCTGGTCTGAGCGTTTCGTATTATTCTGTATTTACAGTAAATCTGATACATATTTAGTATGATATGTTGTGTATTTTGTGCATACGTATATGTTACGAATTATAGCTAGCTGGCTAACGTTAGTTAGGTTAGGGGAATGATTAGCTAACATGCAAAGTAGCTAAAATGCTAGTTGTCTGTGATGAGATTCGAACTCACGGTATACGCCCACCCGACCAACCAACAAACAAACGTTCGTTTTTTAAGTAAGTAATCGTACATCTTATTTAACCATACCAAACGTAACATATCCTACTAATTTAAGTGTCTCGGATTTACCTTCACTATGTTATGTCTCGTCTATGAGACCAGACTGATCCACCAGTTGACTTTATACAGTCATTTCCCATTGATTCAGTATCAAAACATACTTAAGCAATAAGGCAAGAGTGTGTGTGGTATATGGCCAACATACCACAGCTAAGGGCTGTTCATATGCGTGACGCAACGCGGAGTGCCTGGATACAGACCTTAGCCGTGCAATGCTATATTGGCCATATACCACAAACCCCGAGGTACCTTATTGCTATTATAAACTGGTTACCAACGTAATTAGAGCAGTAACAAGAAATCTTTTGTCATACCCATGGTATATGGTCTGATATACCACGGCTGTTAGCCAATCAGCATTCAGGGCGTGAACCACCCAGTTTATTAAGTTGCATAAACCGTCTAGGCTACAGTGTAGTGTATTAAGTTCATACAGTGGCATCAATTATTTCACATTGTGCTTTTATTTCTGTTCTTATTTCCTGTTTCATAGTTTCGAGGCTGGCTCTACATTCTGCATTTATCAGATCTTTGTCGTCCCTCCCATTGTGTAGCTAATGATCATCTGCTGCTGTGTGGTGTGGCGTGGCCTCTGCCTGTTCTCTGCATTTAGCTGTATTGAATCCCTTCTTCATTTCCTCTTTCCATCAGAAGACGACATTGGTGTATATATAACAACAACAAAAATGTATCATTCAACCATAGAGTATATGTGGAAAAACTAAAACAAATAGCTAACACCTATAGAATAACTTTTTGTCTTTGTCAAGTTGTTGTAGAGTTAACCCGTTTTTAGCTCTTATAGAGAATCAAATGTATGTCATTGTGTACCTCCAATTCAGTTTTGATTATGACAACATAGCCTACTGTAAATCCCTGTAAAGTGGATACATTTTGCATGGATTCTATTTCTGCACTGCTTTACTGAACACCACAATTTGGCTATTTTTTTCCCCACAAATGTAGCTAAGTAATAGTATATTTTGCTCCAATTGGCTTTTTTTTTTTTTTTTTTTTACATGTACAATTACATGTAAAGCCTATATGATCGCACACACAATTATAATTATCCTGTGGTCATCTGAGTGATTTCAAAATAGACAACACATCAACATTTTATAAATACTGGTACACTTCACCTCTTCCCAACAACCTGTCATAACCGCCTCCATTTGTGTAACCCTTTTGTTCTTCTTGAAAATGTAAATGTTTGAAACACTGAATTATCAGGCCTTTTGCTCACTAAAGCCAAAACCAAATCGTAGTGCTATAAGTGTAGATCCTCTCACTGGTTGTTCATCACTTCCCAATGAGCCTCCCCACTAACAAAAGTACAAAATGCTATCCATTTCACAGGGATGCTTATCTCCTGCACTGCTACAGTAAATCTTCTAGTAGAGTAATAACGTCTTTTGTTGTTTGGTTGTGGTCTCTCTACCTTTTTGTTCTGGTAATGGTACTTTCAATGCATGGTCACATTATGATTCATATGATTTTGTTTTTTTACATTGAATAGTAAATTCCAATGTAATCTTTCTGTAGTAAAGATGTACCCTACCGTACTGTGCTGTAGCCAACCACATCTGCTCATTAGATGCTGCTTCTGTTCTTATTAACCCTATATGGAGCATGGTGGGCCTTGCCTTCAGTCAATGTTGTTTATTTTTGTTGCATGGTGTTTATATTATCATTATTACAACAGCAAAAACACAAATTCCACAAACTAATATTTTTCAATAAAGAATATAGTATTTTTCCTAACCTTCAGTGTGCTTCTTGCTGATTTCCATTTATTGTCTTTAGCCCCTCCCCCTCGTCCCTACCTGCCCCCTTCCACCCCACCCACCTCTCCCGCTGTGACAAAGATAGACAATTTCAATGCTTTTATCATCACAAGGCCTGAATGAGTCTATCCCCTGTCATTCATGGTGATTGTAACACTGAGACAATTGAAAGTGCAGTGTGCCACAGTTGATCCTCGGATCAAATGCTTCTCTATTAGGATTTAACCATTCTGATTAGTGACTGGTTAGGAGCTGAATGTGACAACAACAAAAAAAACACCCCAATCAGATGTTTCTGAAAGATTACAGAGCCTTGACTATTTTACAAGGCATTTTGTAGCACTGCACCTTCAAGTCTACTCCAACTTAATGACCCAAATGCAATGTAGACTGCCTTTTTCTCAATTGTAGGGCTTTCACCTGTTTTCATCTGAATGTGTTATCCACTCTCCCACCAACACTTTAGCATGTTCTTCATGTTAGAAAAGGTGAAGGTGACTTTCACAAACGCCTAGACATAGGTCCGTCCTACAATGTTTGTGCTAGGCTGCATATAGCTCAGTGGATAGATTCAGTTTACATTTGAGTGATGTTCTTTTTCCAGGACTTCTCTTGCTGCCAGAGACCAAAATGCATTTTACCGCAATGGAAAACATGTCACTGACTACGAAATCTCGTCCTATAAATTGTGTTCTCCCCTTTCAAACATAATATTTTGTCATATTGCCATCAATGTCACAATGCAGCCTTGGCCACTTTCATGCTAATTGCAATCCATTCACATTCCTATCAATAATACATGTTATTTCCATTAGAATTGTCAGCCCTTTATAGTATGGAGACAGTGTACTGTAACTGTAGTGCACTGTACTAGTCTGATTCAACAGCAGCCTGTTCTCTTCAGCTGCCAAATAGCTGTGGTTGGAAGAGAGGAAAAGTACTGTCAAGCTATTTCCTCTGCACCAATGAATCTACACATGGGAAAACTTTGGGTAGCAGTGTGTGTCAGTGAGAGTAAGATACAGGCCTAGGCAGTATTTGAATTGATTTATTGAAGGAGATAGACATATGTTGTAGCCTTGGCCTTGACTCGTGCTCATAGATATTTGACATCTTGGCATTTGCTGTTAGATATATCAACAGACACAGTATTGATGTTGTGCTATATAATGTTACCCACAGTTCAACAAGTGAAACAGTTATCAGAAAAAGGACTCACTCACAGCAATGCTATCACATTGTTAAAATCCTCAGTGATTATAAAGGATGAACAGTTTTAGTGTCATAAAATAAACATCTTAGGAACAGATGTTCTGCCTTTTGTCCCACTGTGGATCAATGATGTCATTCATCTGAATGTCACACTAGATCTTGAAGTTGCAGAACACTTCTGGCAGTACTTCTATCAAAGGGATTCGAGGTCATTCTGATATTTTACAGAACACTTCTGGCAACACTTCTGTCAAAGGGATTCAAGGTCATTCAGATTTTACAGAACACTTCTGGCAGAACTTCCATCAAAGGGATTCGAGGTCATTCCGATATTTTACAGAACACTTCTTGCAACACTTCTATCAAAGGGATTCAAGGTCATTCAGGTTTTACAGAACACCTCTGGCAGCACTTCCATCAAAGGGATTCAAGGACATTCTGATATTTTACAGAACACTTCTGGCAACACTTCTATCAAATGGATTCAAGGTCATTCAGATATATTACTGGTACCCCTAGATTTTAAAACTCGATTAATTTGAAAAGCACTCTGTTACACAATTTAAATGCACAATCCTGGGCACGCACATTGCCGAAGAGTCAGATGCCCAGAGGTGAGAATCCAACCAGATGGTCAAATATCGCATGATGCCATAATAGACCATGTTTGGAAATATTAACATTTTCCATGCAGGTTTGAATGTGTTACTTCACCATATCTCCCTATCCCCTGATGTAAGTTTCACCATAGGTAAGAGTTAGGGCTTTTGTAAAGATCCTCCTACAGAAACACAATTACATTGCAGAAACACACACACTCCATGTCACATACACAATAAATTCTAACCTACCGTTTCTCTCTCTCAGGTGTCTGACTCCCTCTCATTGTTTCCCCAGGATCCCACTTTAACCCGGCAGCAGCAGCAGCATAGCCATGCTACCTCTTGCCGGCACTTCCAGCTAGGCCCCCAGGCCCAGCTGCCCATTGACTTCCCAATGCCCCATCCAGGTCAGCCCCAGTCGGGCATCAACCCCCACCTGGCTCCCCCTGGCCACCAGCATTCTCCCCAGCTCCACCCGCCCCTCAACCCCCTACCCCCCACACCCCAGTTCCAGGACCCCCTCTGCCCCTCCTTTCCTACCTCAGGCCTTACACCAGCAGTACCTCCTCCAGCAGCAGATCCTAGAGACCCAGCACCGGCGCATCATGCCACCTTCCAGGTATGGGGACCTGGTTTCTGGCTATGCACGGCACTCCCATAGTAACTTGGGTACCTCCATAAGCTATAGAAAAGTCAAGGTTTGTATGAACAACTACAGTATATTTGAAATTTACTAATATTAATGTGCCCCTGGTAAAGGGGTAGTTCAGTTTGGCATGTGTTTTCACACCTAAAAAGTGCTTTAAAGTTGAGTCCAAATTTCCATTGGATCTGTAGATCCACACAACATATGGCATGGAATATGATGTGTACAGAAACCTTTTTTTGGTTGTCCTCTGTCAGCAGACACCAGCCCCACAGACTGCGGCCGGGTTACGAGTTTGCTCCCGCCCTCCACATCCCCCCACAGCCTGCGGCCCAGCAGCCTCGCTACCTAGCTGAAGGCACAGACTGGTAAGACGCCACAGCTTGGACTCACACAATAATGTGGCTTCATTGTTAAAGGGATACTTTGGGATTTTGGCAAATATAACCTTTATCTACTTCCCCAGAGTCAGATGAACTTGTGGATACCATTTATGTCCAGTATGAAGGAAGTATGCTAGCAGATGCCCATATACTTTTTTCCTTCATTTAACTAGGCAAGTCAGTTAAGAACAAATTCTTATTTTCAATGACGGCCTAGGGTTAACTGCCTTGTTCAGGTGTAGAACGACAGATTTTGACCTTGTCAGCTTGGGGATTGGATCTTGCAACCTTTCGGTTACTAATCCAACGCTCTAACCACTAGGCTACCCTGCCACCGTATCACACTTCCAGTCATTGCGCTAACTCTAGTTAGCATGTGCTAGCAGAACTACCTCTAACTTCCTTCATACTGGACACAGAGACATAAAAATGGTATCCACAAGTGCATCTGACTCTGGGGAAGTTGACAAAATACTGAGCTATCCTTTTAAGTCTCATGCATTACTCCTGGACTGTGGATAATCTTAATGTTCTAATTTGAGTCACCCGTTCCCACAGGCATGATGTATTATTTGTCACATGCGCCGAATACAACAGGTGTAGACCTTACAGTGAAATGCTTACTTACAAGCCCTTAACCAACAATACAGTTTTAAGAAAAATAACTGTTAAGTAAAAAATAAAGAGCAGCAGTAAAATAACAGTAGCAAGGCTATATACAGGGGCTACCGGTACAGAGGCAATGTGCGGGTCAGTCGACGTAATTGAGGTAATATGTACAAGTAGGTAGAGTTAAAGTGACTATACATAGATAATAAACAGAGAGTAGCAGCAGCGTAAAAGAAGGTTCTGGGTAGCCATTTGATTAGCTGTTCAGGAGTCTTATGGCTTGGGGGTAGAAGCTGTTAATAAGAAGCCTTTTGGACCTAGTCTTGGCTCTCCTGTACCGCTTGCCATGCGGTAGCAGAGAGAACAGTCTATGACTAGGCTGACTGGAATCTTTGACAATTTTTAGGGCCTTCCTCTTGACACCGCCTGGTATAGAGGTCCTGGATGGCAGGAAGCTTGGCCCCAGTGATGTACTGGGACATACGCACTACCCCCTGTAGGGAATCGGAGGACAATCCAAGGACAATCAACGTTAATGATTCTTGTTGGGTCTGTGTTTTATTGGTTCCTCTCTTACCTCTCCTCCTCTGTTGTGTGGTCGGTCAGGGATTTGAGTGTGGACGCGGGGCTCCCTCCTCCTCAGTACCACGTCCGCCCACTGCCCCAGCACTACCATCAATACCTGACATCTCCCAGGATGCATCACTTCCCCAGGAACAATGCCTCCACCCAAGTGGTGAGATCATCACAACTCTTTTTGCCATAATATTTAAATGAACAGAATGTACATTTCCAATTAAAGCAATGTTCAATGATCTGTGCAATGATGGCATATATATTTATTGTCCCACCTGGAGTGTTTGATTTGGTCTTTACACCATAGATCATTGTAGAGACCGGGTTCAAGGATGGCTGGCATCTGTGTCAAATTCAATGATGTTTTCTCCGAGTTGAGGAGAATGTATCCAGATTACTCCCTTACCGTCTCTCTGTATGTTCTCTCCAGGTTGTCCATGAGATCAGAAACTACCCATATCCTCAGTTACACCTGCTGGCCCTGCAGGGCCTCAACCCCTCCCGCCACGCATCCGCTGTGAGAGAGAGCTACGAGGTACTGTCATCCCAGTCACACGGCCAAATCCAGTCAACCCTGTCACACTCTCACACCGACACACACACACACTCTGGTAATCACACGGCTGTCCTCACGCATCTGTCCCTGCCTCTGTGTGACCAATGCTGTGGACAGCCTCATGTGGGACTGCTCTTCTCTTTTCTGTGAGTTCTGTTCTCCAGATGCTTCTGAATCGAAAAGCTATTGTTTTATTTTGCTTTGTTCATTTGTTGTTTTTATCAGACTGAAATAGGAGCCAGTATTAATGAAGTGTCTTGACCTAAAATAACCCTTGAAATTCTACTTTGCTGAGGTGGAGACGAATGCTTGTTCCAGATGTTTAACAGTCTTTCCCCATGTGTTGCCTGTAGGAGCTACTGCAGCTGGAGGACAGGTTGGGTAGTGTGAACCGAGGGGCTGTCCAGACCACTATTGAAAGGTTTACCTACCCTCACAAATACAAGAAGGTAAGAATATGCCCTCAGGTTGTGTCTGTAACGGATGTACTGAGGCAGAACATTGAATAAAGCGCCATAGAATAGAAGGACACGGATGAACAATGCCGTCTCATTTTGGGTCATTGTTAGCCACATAATCTCTCCAAAGAATCCTGTCTCCTTGCAGTCCAAACGGACTTGTTATTTACACAACAGTCAGATGGTTTGGAGTGTACCCAATTTAAGACCACGGATGACTCCTCTTGCAGGTGAAAGGACTAATTATTATAAAGCTGTGTGAGTCTTGTGAGAATTATTTGAATATACTGAAGGAATCATAGGCATGCATGACATTTTAGTAATCCATTGAGACTGGAACCTAAAGCACACTTTTTAATTGTGTCAGCAGTATTTGCAGTATATATAAGGGAGATGGTACTAAACTGGGTTTGTCAGTGCATACCTAGTCATATATCTGAATATATCTTTCTCTTTTCATGTGTACTATCAAAACTTAGTGAATGAAATTGAGTTACATTTGAAAATATGCATATTGCTTTTTGTAATGAATTTATTTTGTATATTTTATTTTCCAGAGGATACCTCAGGACCTTAAGCTAGGGCTGGAGGATGAGGAACTGGATTCAGATGAGAAGTGTACCATCTGTCTATCAATGCTGGAGGATGGAGAGGATGTCAGGTGGGTCTAGTCACAATGCTTATGACAATGTTATTGTCATGGAACGTTTGGTGCCAAAACAGACAACAGTTTGCAGATCTCTGTATCTATGGTCATTCATATTAACACTATTCATCCTCTTCCTCCACCACCAGGAGATTACCCTGCATGCACCTCTTCCACCAGGCGTGTGTGGACCAGTGGCTGGCCACCAGTAGGAAATGCCCCATATGCAGGGTGGACATTGAGACCCAGCTGACACCAGACAGCTGATGCCTCCTCTCCCTGCCCCCGTCTTGTAAAACCCCACCTCATCCCTAGGGGGAGCTCTGCCAAACGTCCTCCTTCCCATCTGCATCACATATGAGCCTGCCTTCTGAGCCAGCTGAAGAAGACAATGAACGGGAGGGGAGGTGAGAGGGATTAACAAAGCACACTGATCCAAACAATAGAGAAACAAAAGAGGCCGATGGATGGATGGATGAAGAAGAGAGGCAGAAGGGTGCCAGAATGTATGGACAGATGTGCAGGGCCTTGATGAGTCTCCATCAGGTTTTGCACCGTAGCATTAGCTTCTCAAAACATTCAGAGATGAGATCCTCCATCAAACCCCCTAGTGAGCGTGTGTGTTGTGTTGTTGGGTTTGTATATAGACCTATTCTCTACCGCTGATGTGTACTGGTCTCACTCCCTTTTGATGAAACCCAAAACGCTGAGCTCTAGCAACAGCACATCTGTGCGAAACATGACAAGATATGAAATCAGCAGGGGGATGTTTCTTGAAATTAGCTTCTGTGGCCTAATGCGTATGGTGTTATGGAGTGTAGTAGTCTTGTTATTGATCACCAGTATTTAACAGGGTGACCGTGTGGTGTAGCAAGCAAAAATCCCACTTTAAGAAATAAGGTGGGAAAAAAATACAAAAGGGGGGAAATACTCCTCTTTAAAAGAGGGTAATAGGCGTACAGGCAGCCTTTAGGCAATGAGGAAGTGCTAGCTATGTACAAAGACCAATCAATAGGTGGATTTCCAGTACAATAGATCTCTGCTATCGCAGTGGATGCTAGAGATGCTAACCAGGCATGGCTTCAGTGGTTTGTATTGTGCTGTATTGGGGCCTCTATACCTTAGAACTGAGGCCCCAGATATGCATGCTGTATGGCAGGCTTGGGCTGTCTTGTGATTGTGGAGCAGTAGGAAGTCTGCGCAGGATGACGCTTATTGTCATGAGTCTTGTCCTGGAGACAGAACTCAGCGATATCCGCTAGACGGAACAGTTGCAAAGTCAGAATTGGCTGTATTGTAAAAAATTATTAAAACAATTTTAGGTCAGGGTTAGCAGTGTGGTTAGGTTGGTTTAAAATCAGATTTTATGACTTTGTGGCTGTGCCAGCTAGTGACCACGTTGCAGAGCTGCCTCCAGAACAAGATTCATAACAGGGGGGGAGAAACGGCAAAGTCTGCAGTATCTCTGCATGTGAACCATACACGGTATGACTCTTTCCCTCATCCATGGAGCAGGATGAAGTTTCCTTTAGATGCTGATCTTAGGTCAGTGTTGCGTCTCCCCTCCTAATAATTAAGATTAGAATTGGTGAAGAGGAACGCTGATTAAAGAACTGTGCCTATAGGAACTTCTACTCACAGCCTCATCCATAGCACAATCTTTAAGGCTAGCATGGGCAGGAGGATGTGGTGTCTGTGTATTGTCTTTAGAGTGAATAAAATGAGTTATTATAGAGTTATTTTCTAACATACACTACCATTCAAAAGTTTGGGGTCACTTAGAAATGTCCTTGTTTTTGAAAGATAAGCACATTTTTTGTCCATTAAAATAACATAAAATTGATCAAAAATACAGTGCCGTTTCCAGCTACGATAGTCATTTACAACATTAACAATGTCTACGCTGTATTTCTGATCAATTTGATGTTATTTTATTGGACAAAAAATGTGCTTATCTTTCAAAAACAAGGACATCTAAGTGACCCCAAACTTTTGAACGGTAGTGGATACCAGGACCTTATTGCCTACAGAACAAGCCCATGTGATTTATACAGTACATAGCAAACAACCTCCATTGTGTTTCGGTTCCCTTCCTTTCAATCTCAGTTGCTCCCGTTTTTTGATACAAGAATACAGCTGGTGTTCCAGGGAGAGATCCGTAAGCCTTTGTTCTGTGTTCTGGAATGTGTAAGATGGTCCCCCATGATGGTAGTCTTATGGTATTGTTAGAACAACTGGAAACTGTTCAGTGATGGATCTGTTTTCCCTATATCGTGCATGAATCATGTTGGTGTAGTTCACTTGAAAGAGGGTTAAAGGGAGAAAAAGCCATTTGTTTAAAAATACCAAACAATTATTCTTAGAATTTAGATTTGTTTGATTTGTATTAGTCCTTTCTTCATTTCAGTTTTCTTTCTAGCAATTTGTTTTGAGCACTCATGCCAATTTGGACATTGGACCAAGTCCTTGTCCATTTCTTACCATTTTGAAGAAATGGCTGCAATGCTGCAGAATTTTTTAATTGTTGCAATAATCTAGCTTGTTTTGTTAATGTACTATATGGCGTTGTCTGACATAGATTTGGTGGTGTGGGGTCTCCTTGTTCTAGCTTAGCTTGTGTTCGGTTACACGTATCTTCATGCTTCCTTGTGTACTCTTGGAGGTTGACTTGACTGTGTGTTGCGTTTTTTATTTCCCTTTGTCCAAACCCCTCCATCCAAAAAAACTGTAGACCGACAAGGAGGGTTGCTACTTCACATAGGATGCTCTGAGTTGAAATGCCTTAAGTATTTCACAATCACTTGTGGTGGCATATTTAATGTATTTTCTCTCATGATTCCGTAATTGAATGAATCTAATTATTTAGAAATAACACAAAATGTGTGTGTGGGGAGGAGGGGGTACCTCATTATGTGTGGGTTGGTGGGGATGCTTTGCATGCAAGTTGTGTGTTTCAGAAGAAGAAAGTCATTTGGAAGGGTGACTAGGTGTAACGGGCTCTGTTTATAGCCAACGTGGTGCTGTTGATCTTCATTCCATTCCATTCCATTTAGAAGATTCCCACACTCTGCTTTAATCTAGTGAACAGACTGACCAGGTGCAAATGTTTTAGCATGTACACCTCCGTCATTGCACTCCTAGCATGGCTAAACCCCTCACTGGCATAGAGGAAATATGATACTTTTATTTTTCCTATTTATCCCGGATCATTACCAGTTTCACAGTTTGTTTGACCTCGTTTGATATGTCACCATATTATATCTGGATATTCGCTGTCTCCATTCAGAGCATACGTTTCTCTGTCCAGCTATGTTAACTCTTCCCATATCAATTAATAACTGCATTATTAGGTACTTTGTTTGCTGGCTGTGTTTGTGTGGTTAAGTTAGGGAGGTGGTTAACATGATAAACTTGAGCTATTGATCTTGTGTTTTTCTGGTGTGATACTCTAGGTAGTAGTTTTACACCTGGGTATAATAAGCCAACCACCTGTTTTCTGTGTGCTTTTTCTTAATAATAACAATGTATGCATCTTACATATATCTCATTGGAAGGAAGCTGACTGGCCTTATTTTCATTTTTCCTGCTGTCACTGACATAAACCCATGTCTACTTCCTGGTCATGTCACATGGTCAGGAAAAAACTCCTGGCCTTACGGTAGTCTCTAGTTACCACAGCCACAAAGTCAAAATTGGCTATATCATAAAAATGTTTGAAAACAAAAATGATATTTTCTGTCTTCATTTAAGGTTAGGCATAAGGTTAGCAGTGTGGACCAGGTAAAGTTTAGAATCACCTTTTTAAAAAAAAAATTGTAGAAACAGGAAAACGTCTCTGCACACTTCCAGTCAGATGCAAATGTATTTAAATTTTAGCTGAGCTTTCGGTCAGAGCATGAGAAATTGTAAACGTAGGCAGAGTTTATGACTTTGGATGTGGTAAATAGTGACAACCTGGCCTTACCTTTGTCCCCCACAGACCGTATACTGGGTTGTTACTGCAGAGGAAAACTGTAAGGTATAATAACTCAAGCTGGTGAAGGGGAATGAACAGTAGAATCCTAAAGCACAAGCTTTCTAATGCATGTCCTCCTCAGGTTTTCATATGTGCACATGGGCGTAGCTGTAGACGTGTTTAATATGAGGCTGTACCTTCTTGAATATTACAGATATGTTTCTTTGCTGCTGATAAACTGTTGATTAAACTAACCTGCCAGTGATTAAAGGGAAGTGGCCATCTTTGTACAACACACTGCTGTTTTGCTGTAACTGCGCAATGTTTTATGAGCTGGAGTATTTTATAGACACTAGAAGTATTTACCAATAATATGAAAAGCAATAGCTACATTATAATGAAGAATAACATGGATCAGTGAATGTTGTGGAAAATCTTTAGGTTCACTTTTGATGGATTTTGTACTGTATTTATTACTAATGAGAATGCAAAAAGTTGCATAGCTTAACCCAAACTGTTCTGTCTCCTGTTTTATTTATTGTCTGATTGTATATGACCTTTTTCTATGTGTTTTTCAAATAAACTCCCTAAAATGCTGAAAGACCTGGTTAAGGATGATTACATTTAAAAAAAAAAATAACTTATCTACCTAGAGAGTTTTCATCTGTATTTTTCGTAGCTGTCTACATACCACTACAGACGAGGCTGGCAGTAATACCACACTCAATGAGCTGTATTCCGCCATAAGAAAACAGGAAAACGCTCATCCAGAGGCGGCGCTCCTAGTGGCCGGAGACTTTAATGCAGGGAAACTTAAATTAGTTATACCTCATTTCTATCAGCATGTTAAATGTACAACCAGAGGGAAAAAAAATTCTAGACCACATTTACTCCACACACAGAGACGTGTACAAAGCTCTCCCTCGCCCTCCATTTGGCAAATCTGACCATAACTCTATCCTCCTGATTCCTGCTTACAAGCAAAAATGTAAGCAGGAAGCACCAGTGACTCCGTCTATAAAAAAAGTGGTCAAATGAAGCAGATGCTAAACTACAGGACTGTTTTGTAAGCACAGACTGGAATATGTTCCGTACATACCCCAACCAGAAGCCATGGATTACAAGCAACATTCGCACTGAGCTAAAGGGTAGAGCTGCCGCTTTCAAGGAGCGGGGGGGAGCAGACAATTCTTGTTCAATGGTAAACGGTCTGAGTGGTACCCCACTGGGCATAAACTGGTTGAATCAACATTGTTTCCACATCACTTCACCCCAACGTTGAATCAACTTGTCAAACTAATTGTATTAGCAAAAAGTCATCAATGACAAACAAATGTAAATCAAAATGAGGCATTGAACTGACATCTGTGCCCAGTGGGACATCTTCATTCATACAACATCTATGGTCATGTCATCACTAGCCTACATCAGGGTAAGAGGTGAACTCATTGGTCTTGTCACTGAAGTCCAGGATGTCGTTGTTGGCACAGGCCAGCTCTCTCATGATCGGCCCGTCGTCCACATGCTTGGCCAGCCAGTGGTCACATGGGAAACGGAAATTCTGGTCCATGGTCTAATCTATCACATTGATGTACTTCAGGTGCCAGCCCGGAGGCAGGACCTGAGAGAAACACAGCAATCATTACCAATCAGCTACTTCAAGACTTAGTTTTGTTTTCCCTTGCTGGAAATCCTGTGTACAGAACTGCAGTTGCGAATAAATCAATCAATCAAAAGTGAGAAAGCTCCTCCTGTGTCCTGTCTCAGTCCATTTAGCCACTGTTACACCACCATCACCGTTAGTGATGAAACTAAGTGGCATGGCATATGAAAACCTGCTCCTTACCCTTGTTGTCGTGCCACACGCGGATCTTGGACTGCTTTCCCAGGCTGAGGATGTCTGGGAAGCGGAACACATCTTTCAACTTCCGCTCAAACTTGTATCTGCTTCCGCCCTCCTTCAGTGCTAGCGTACCAGTGTCCCCGTAATCCCCAAATACTATCTGGAACAAGCTGCCGTCAGTGCCCGCGCCTGGAACAAAGGTGGATAGGGGAGATTAAAGATTAAAGGTATAACTAGGGTGTGCCTGGTGGGTGCAGGAGTTTTTCCCGTGTGGAGTTTTGTTCCCATGTGGAGCAGTTGTGACCCACCTTTGATGTCACTTGTCTGGAACTGGATGATGTAGGTGGTCCTCTCCACTTCTCCACCAATAGGACAAACATACCACCAAATTAGTTTTATCTCATCCACCACCGCTGCCAGCTCACAGATCTTAGATCTTAGGCCCTTTGGTCTTCGACAGCCAGTTCTCATAGGTAAACACAGACACTCGATCTCCCGAGTGGCGCAGAGGTCTAAGGCACTGCATCTCAGTGTAAGAGGTGTCACTACAGTCCCTGGTTCCCTGGTCTCTCATCCGGCCGTGATTGGGAGTCCTATAGGGTGGCGCACAATTGGCCCAATGTTGTCCGGGTTTGGCTGGGGTAGGCTGTCATTGTAAATAAGAATTTGTTCTTAACTGACTTGCCTGGTTAAATAAATAAAACATCCTCTGTAGTCAGGCTACACATCAGGATCTAGGTGACACACGTATCCCAGACATTTACATTGGTTTTTTTTGTAAATTAGCAGACTCTCAGGGCAACTAACCGTAACTGTTTTGAGATAAGGAGGCTGCAAATGAACACATAATGACACAGTATTAGCATGGTAAGTTTGAATCCCAACACTGTTGAGGAACCAGTCAGAGCGACTGCCAGAGCCCTCGATGCAAACAGAGGAGTGATGTCATCTAACTCCAGGTGCCCTCTTGACCTCTCTCAAACATTGGGGAAGGGATACATGGCTGTCATTCTCGATAGAAAAGGACAAGGGCTCCCCCAAGGTTTGAATAATGGTGATGTCAATAACAAACTAGGGTAGCGTACCCCATAAAATCATCATGTGGACATCCCCCAATGTTTGCCCCTTAATGTTGGTACAGCCCAATACTAGTCAATCCAGACAACATTGGCGGCAGGTAGCCAAGCGATTAAGAGCATTGGGCCAGTAACCAAAAGGTCGCTGGTTTGAATCCCTGAGCCAAACAGGTGAAAAATCGAATTGCTCCTGTAATTCGCTCTGGATAAGAGCATCTGCTAAATGACTAAAATGTAAAGACTATAGGCTCTCTACCGAATGACAGTATGTTACATGTTTTTTTTCTTTCTCATCAATCTACACACAATACCCCACGTCAAAGCAAAAACTGTTTTTTTATATATATTTTTCAAATGTATTAAAAAATAAAAAGCTGAAATATCATATTTACATAAGTATTCAGACCCTTTACTCAGTACTTTGTTGAAGCACCTTTGGCAGCGATTACAGCCTCGAGTCTTCTTGGGTATGACTCTACAAGCTTGGCACACCTGTATTTGGGGAGTTTCTCCCATTCTACTCTGCAGATCCTCTCAAGCTCTGTCAGGTTGGATGGGGAGCGTTGCTACACAGCTATTTTCAGGTCTCTCCAGAGATGTTTGATCGAGTTCAAGTCCGGGCTATGGCTGGGCCACTCAATTAGACTTGTCGTGAAGCCACTCCTGCATTGTCTTGGCTGTGTGCTTAGGGTCATTGTCCTGTTGGAAGGTGAACCTTCGCCCCATTCTGAGGTCCTGAGCGCTCTGGAGCAGGTTTTCATCAAGGATCTCTCTATACTTTGCTCCGTTCATCTTTCCCTTGATCCTGACTAGTCTTCCAGTCCATGCCGCTGAAAAACATCCCCACAGCATGATGTTGCCACCACCATGCTTCACTGTAGGGATGGTGCCAGGTTTCCTTCAGACGTGACGCTTAGCATTCAGGACAAACAGTTCAATCTTGGTATCATCAGACCAGAGAATCTTGTTTCTCATGGTCTGAGAGTACTTTAGGTGCCTTTTGGCAAACTCCAAGCGGGCTGTCTTGTGCCTTTTACTGAGGAGTGGCTTCCATCTGGCCACTCTACCATAAAGCCCTGATTGGTGGAGTGCTGCAGATATGTTTGTCCTTCTGGAAGGTTCTCCCATCTCCACAGAGGAAGTCTGGAGCTCTGTCAGAGTGACCACCATGTTCTTGGTCACCTCCCTGACTAAGGCCCTTCTCCCCCAAGCCCCCCTTCTTGGCTTGGTTTTGCTCTGACATGCATTGTCAACTGTGGGACCTTATATAGGCAGATGTGTGCCTTTCCAAATCACGTCCAATTAATTGAATTTACCACAGGTTGACTCCAATAAAATTGTAGAAACATCTCAAGGATTATCAATGGAAACAGGATGCACTTGAGCTCAATTTCGAGCCTCATAGCAAAGGGTGTGAATACTTATGCAAATAAGGTATTTCTGTTTTTTTCATTTTATAAATTTGCAAAAAAATCTAAAAACCTGTTTTCACTTTGTCATTATGGGGTATTGTGTGTAGATTGATTTTTTTTTAATCCATTTTAGAATAAGGCTGTAATGTAACAAAATGTGGAAACAGTCAAGGGGTCTGAATACTTTCAGAATGCACTGTAGATGATCTGGAGGGGAAACATGCTTCTGTGTATCCTGTATTGAAGTCCCATTGAGATAGTAGAATCCATTTCAAGGAAGCCCTCACCATAAAGGAGCATCACAAGCACAAGTACGTGGACAAATTGAAAGCTCCTCTCAGTAATATAGTGGTATTTAGTGTGCTATTGCCCTAACAAACTCACCTTCCGGATGATGTTGGTGTCTAGTATGTTGAACAGTCTGTGATGAGACCATTGCCTCTGTCCTTGGCCAACCAGCACTTACATTGGAAGATGTACTTGATGCCTTCTGTCGTCACGGAAACCGACAGCTCATCCACCAACCAGAAGCTCTCTGGGGTGGCGCTATTATCACCCAGCCGTGGGAGAGAGAAAGAGACAGAGTGAGAGGTAGATTACCACAAAAGCTCTTCTTCTCTGACAAAAGTCTAAACGGGATCCTTGGGACGTCCCAACTCTGACATCACCCCATTGAAGTAAGGTTTAAGGTTAGAGTAAGGGTAGGGGTTAGGGTTTAGGGTAGGGACATCCCAAGGATTCCGGATAGCATTAACTGTCCAGTCACAGCCGCTCTGTCTTGATGTCGTTGGGTCCCTTTACATCCCGACTGTGAAACAACCTAAGATAGACAGTGCTACTGTACCTTGACGTAGTAGGTTCTCTCGATGTGTTTGTCTACGTTCTTCTTGGAGAGCCAACACTTACACAGGAACATTCACCTCCTCTGTTTCCACGTCCACCACCTCTACCTGGTCCAGTACAAGTCGGCTCCCATCCAGTCTGAATTGTCGGGGCGGATACGGATCTTAAACACCTGGCCGAGATCCACCACCTCGATGGAGAACTTATTCACCAGGCCGAGACAAATAGGAAAGGACCCATGTAGTGAAGTAAAATCAACCTGACTGCTCTTATTCACTATGATGGACTGAGAGATGCTTTAGGGAATTCAGAAACGGACACACTTTGCAATAATTAGTTAACCTCGTGAAATTACACGGTTTTAGCACATACTGTACTGTCTTTGGTTTTAGTATTCCATGAAACTACACGGTAAACTACATGGTATCTTTGCAACTTAATGTAAAGTGTGACCAAATAATAACACACATACTCTTTCAAATTTGTTGCTGTTGCTCTGACTTGCTGAGTTTGCATTCCCGTGTTTCCCAGGTCTCCGTAGATGGTGAGAAACACTTTTCTGTCGGCCTCTCCTCCGTACGTGTCATCCATTCTGACAACGCAGTGAACCGCCGGCGCCGGCAGGATGGGGCCAGAGCCGCACAAACTCCTGGGTAGAGCAGACTGCAGGGCGGCTGGGGCAGCCTTCTCCTGCTGTAGTTTCCCACCTGAAACACCCACTAACCTCATAAACAATTATTACCACTGGGTTGTCACCTGACCAGGGAAAACCCATGTGAAAATCGAGAACATGACAGAAAATTCTGTCACCCTTCCATTTCTTTGGTAAACACCAGAGGGATGCGGCTGGAGAAATGTACAGTAACCACTCTCATATTCATAGACAGAGCTATGGATGCAAGGACTGACCATCCATGATATACATAGTTTGAGTAATAATAGTTTTAATGTTTTGAGACAATACAGTGTTTGTTTACAATTACTTTGTTTACAAACAATGGAGTGAAACAAGCTTATATTTTGGGTTCTGATGACATTTAAGTTATAAGAGTCAACAGGTATATAATTCATTTATTATGACTCCCTTATGACATGACTCCCTGATGACCATTAAAAAAATGTACCTCCTAAATCTTTCCATCAACTTCCATGTAGTCATGATGAAAGTCCTGAGATGCTTAAAGACAGAAGTAAACAAACGCTAGGCACAAGCATGGGAGAGGAAAATTATACTGTAAATGTCTCCTCCTTTTTCTGGACAGAGTTGTGGCAGTGGCCTCGACAGGCCGCTAGCAGTCGCTGTTGTTCCTGTCTCTTGAGGCTAAGTTGGCAGCTGGCAGGAATGCTGATTGGCTGAAAGCCGTGGTATATTTAAGCAATAAGGCACAACGGGTGTGGAATATGGCCAATATACCACGGCTAAGGGCTGTTCTTCGGCATATACAACAAACCCCTGAGGTGCCTTATTGCTGTTATAAACTGGTTACAAACGTAATTAGAGCAGTAAAAATGTATGTATGTCATACCCGTGGTATACGGTCTGATATACCACAGCTTTCAGCCAATCAGCATTTAGGGCTCCAACCACCCAGTTTATAACAGACTTATACCACGGGTATGACCAAACATGCATTTTTACTGCTGTAATTATGTTGGTAACCAGTTTATAATACAATACAACTTGCATAACAGAATATGCTACTTACATTTAAACATACAGTATTAATTTAGTGACTTCAATTGCTAATGAAAGGAACAAATATTGGCTGTTCTTGTGTCGCTACAGCACACCAGAGTGCTGCACCGGAATAAGTACGGACTGAATTTACAGCAACTCAACACCCTTTTCCGTCCTCTATCGTGTCAACTTCGGCAAGAAGATGGTAAGCGCGGATGCAGTGTACCCTGAAAATCTGAAATCATCCGCTTTAATGAACGTTCTCATTTGATCAACTACATGTTTGTTGTGAAGATGAAAGCAATTAATTATGACAGGCCTCAGTATTTCATGGTGTTAGTGTCGTAATCGCTACATACCCGATTAATGAACTAACAAACACTTAACTTTAGCTACTGTATGTCGCAGACGCTAAATGTAGATGGGTATCTTCCAAATAATTTTCAATCAGCCTCTCAAATTGACTGCTATTATTTTGGTCCCCATAAAGGAACCGATTTTGACGATAGCGTTCATTAGTATGTCCATGTCATCCTGCTAAACAAGGGAAGTGGCGAGTTTTCTCAGGTGGAACCAGCTAGCATCATTCAACATTAGTCTGTTAACGTTAGCATGTAGTTAACGTATACAGCCATCGTATGTGATGTTTTGTTTTGAATGTCGATTCTAATTGGTCTCCATAAATGTGTTTTCACCTGTTTCACAGACGAAGGGAACGTCATCATTTGGTAAACGTCGCAACAAGACGCATGCCCTGTGTCGTCGGTGCGGCTCCAAGGCATACCACCTTCAAAAGTCCTCCTGCGGAAAGTGTGGCTACCCCGAAAAGCGCAAGAGAAAGTGTGAGTGGCTCATGCTGCTGCTGTTGTCTCGGCAGATAGTTTAGTAAAATTTGATCACTCAATAGGGACCATCATCAGTGACACTAGCTAGATGGATGCTGCAGGTCATCCTACCAGGGATCTTACCAGAGCTCAACCTGTCAAAAGTTTCCAGTTATGCATATGTCAAACAAGCTGAAATATTCCACATGTCCTCGCAAGCAATAGTGACTTTTTGCACTTCCAGACTTTTGTTTTTGTGGGTGTTTGGTCAAGCTGACCTTGCTGTCACGCTGATGTATGTGTCTGTACAGCGGTTTTGCTCTATATTGATTCTAGAACACACGCTCATCCTTAAACTTTTGCAGATAACTGGAGTGCCAAGGCCAAGAGACGCAACACCACCGGGTCTGGTCGTATCAGACACCTGCGGGTTGTCTACCGCAGATTCAGGTGAGGCCAACATCCTCACTGCAATGAATTTCAGGGCTGATTTGCATAATACATCAGGTGCAAACAGATGAAAATGTTTCTTGGGAATACAAAGATGAGCTGTTCTTTAGGCAGGAGTATGTACCTCCATTTCTCCAAAGCTAGCTTTTTTTTTGTCACTGAAATTGGTATAATTTTTAACTGCAGAGAAGCACCTAATTTGCCCCTCTTTTCTGACCTGCGGAATCAGTTGAGACGAATCTTGTCTGTCCTTAATAGGCCCTATGTAATGTAACCAATGTGATATCGCTAGCTAGTTTTGCCAAGGTGGACTAGGTTGTTCTGCACAGATGCTGTTTTGAACCCTCTTAAGTTTTGTTGATGTTGAGATATGATTGTCTTATGATACACCAGAAAGGAAGGTGATGTTGGTTTTATTTGGAGTTGGTGACTGTTAAACTACTCCATGAAATTAGTTTTTCTGCATTATAAATGGTTGCTGTGAGTGACTGAAGTGCTTGCTGACTTCACATTTAACTTTTGATATCGTGAATTGTCAAATTGGAATGCTCATTTAACTTGCAGTGCATTCAGAAAGTATTCAGACCCCTTGACTTTTTCTACATTTTGTCGGATGCACCGACTTGACCTTTTTGGCCGATACCAATATTTTCCTTGCCAAATAAAAAGATACCGATAACAGATATTTAAAATTTTTGTGGCCATTTAAGCATTCTAGTACGGTTAAATCATTAACACACACACATGGATTCAGCGGTCTAAGGCACTGCATCTCAGTGCAAGAGGCGTCACTACAGACCAAGGTTTGAATCCAGGCTGTATCACATCCGGCCGTGATTGGGTTCCCTGGGGCGGCGCACAATTGGCCCAGCGTCGTCCGGATTTGGCCGTCATTGTAAATAAGAATTTGTTCTTAACTGACTTGCCTAGTTAAATAAAGGTTACACACACCACACTGACCAAAAAGTTATTTTGTTGGTATTTACTTACATCCCCATTACCAGTAAATCATAATCAAAACCTATTTTTTTCACTTACTTGCTGTGCTGTTTCGTTGTTCATTTGTTCAGTCAATACCAGGATTTCATCATACATGTCAAGCAGTGAAGTTTCAGCTCTTGTCAGTGGCCTCTCTTTCTCGGTGCGCACTGTCACTGTCTGTTTCCATCTTGTCCAGCTGTGTATGTAACATTTCACGTAAACCCTGTTTCTTGGCTGCATCAAAGTATCGGCCCCTGTACCTAGCATTGAGCATGGTGGCGACACAGTAAAGAGGCTCAGAGAGAATGCCACCGACTCGCTTGTTCACAACATCTATTAGAGTACTTTTTTTTTTAACCCCACGGTTTGTGTCGGCAGTTTTGTTGAGCAGGCGTTTCAATGCCATGACAGAGGGTAGCATGTCTGCTGCAGACGCAGTTGATGAGCTTATTTCTCTAGTCAGTTGTTCGAATGGAGCCAGGAGTGTGTTCATGTTTCAAACATGTTCTCAAATGCCATTGAAATGGCAGCAGCGGTATGAGAACCAGCACATTCTTGAGCATGCAATACGGCTTTCCTCAGTACGACATCCTTGTCGACCCACTGTGCTGTCAGACTCAGCATGCTCATGTGGCTGACATCGCTGGTCCAAATGTCAGTTGTGACGCTGATAGCAAGTAGCATAATGAATTCCATTATATTTTGGTGTTAACCTCTTCCAGCTAGGGTCCCATTTTCCGAATTTTCGCCTGTCTGACGTGCCCAAAGTTAAATGCCTACCACTCATGGCCAGAAACTAGGATATTTACATATTTAGTACTATTGGATAGGAAACACTCTGAAGTTTATAAAACCATTAAGATATAGTCTGTGGCTATTCCAGAACAGATTTAGCAGGCAAAAACCAGAGAAATTTCTGTCCGGAATTTATTTTTCTTTGGCTCTCCTCTCATTTTGAAGCCCATGTAATATTTTTCTATGGGGAATAGGACCGAGGTTGCAGTACTTATGGCTTCCACTAGATGTCAACAGTCTCTGGAAAGGGTATGGAGGAAAAAGCTCTGACCAGATCCTTAGAGAGAGAGAATTACTACGGGTAGGGAAAAAGGTAAACAGGCGTGCACGTTCACGAGAACGTGAACGCGCCCAGCGACCAACTTTCTTTTCGCTCTTTTAACGCTTTCACTTACCGTTCTTGTAAAATATGATCGCTATTATTCATAAAAGAATACATAAGGATGCATTATTAATGATATTTGATTTGTTTGTGAAAAGATGAGAGGTATAATTTGAACGCGATCCCTTCACTGTAAAACGGGCGAGTAGACTGACAATGCTTGGTGGAGTAGCTGAACGTAACGTGCCAAAAACAACGGATATTTATGGATATAATTATTTACTTTTTCTAACAAAAAGAACCATGGATTATCTTGTTTGGACACTTGGGAAGACCTCAGAAGAAGTTATTTGAAAGGTAAGCGATTTATATTAGCTGTGATATGGATATTTTGAGAACCGAGCTGGATATGAATTTATGCTAATGTGGAAAATATGTGAGGTACTAGCCTCAAACAATCAAATGTAGTGCTTTCGCCGTAAAGCCTTTTTAAAATCTGACAACGCAGTGATATTGCCAAGAAGCAGAGCTTTTGATGGCTATGCAACACTATGCAACACTTGTATATCGGGTTAAATATTACGAATATGTATTACGAATATGTATTTTGAATTTGGCGCGTTATGTTTGCTCTGAAAACGATCCCGCTAAAGGGATCGGCGCGCTAAGAGGTTAACGGATTTCGTCTTTTAGTTGTCTCGCTGAAACGTTCTTACTCTTTCAAATGACTTCTCAACTTGAACTTGTTTAGTTGCTGGACATGTGCGCTTAGTATTTTTCTGCTTTTGTTCTATGTTGCGCTGTATTTGCGACATGGAGCCATGCATTATCATCCTGAAACATGAGGTGACGGCGACAGAGGAATAGCACGACAATGGGCCTCAGGATCTCATCACGGTATCTGTGTGCATTCAACTTGTCATCAATTTATATGCAGTTGTGTTCGTTTTCCGTAGCTTATGCCTGCCCATACCATAACCCCATGGCCACCATGGGGCACTTTGTTCTGCCATCTGCCCGGTACAGTTGAAATCAGGATTAATCCGTGAATCGCACACTTCTCCAGCATGCCAGTGGCCATCGAAGGTGAGGACAACGAACACGCAGATGAGTTAACCTGAGGCGTTTTTTGAGTTTGTGCAGAAATTCTTTGGTTATGCAAAGTCGGTTTTATCAGTTTCTCCAAAACAACGTTGGATGCGTCTTATGGTAGAGAAAAACATTCAATTCTCTGGCAACAGCTCTGGTGAACATTCCTTCAGTCAGCATGCCAATTGCACGCTTCCTCAACTTGAGACATCTGTGGCATTGTGTTGTGACAAAACTGCACATTTTAGTGTAGATGTTTGTCCCCACCACAAGGTTTCTACCATGTTGTGTTGCTGCCATGCTATGATTTCTTAGGTCTCTCTTTATGTAGTGTTGTCTCTTTTTGTGATGTGTGTTTTTGTAATTTTTTATTTAATGTATTTTTAATCCCAGCCCCCGCAGGAGGCCTTTTTCTTTTTGGTAGGCCGTCATTGTAAATAAGAATTTCTAATTAACTGACTTGCCTAGTTAAATAAAAAGTAAAGGTGCACCTATGTAATGATCATGCTGTTTAATCAACTTCTTGATATGCCGCACTTGTCAGGTGGATGGATTATTTTAGCAAATGAGAAATGCTCACTAACGGATGTAAACAAATTTGAGTGAAAAAATGTTTTTTTTGTGCGTATGGGAAATCTTTGGGATCTTTTATTTCAGCTCATTAAACATGGGACCAACACTTTTTATATGTTGCGTTTTCTATATAGTTTACAATTCATTGTCATCCTTCCTCAATGTGTTTTCTCTGGTCTTTTCCAGGAATGGATTCCGCGAGGGAACTGTCCCCAAGCCCAAGAGAGCAGCAGTGGCTGCCTCCAGCTCTTCTTAGGCTCTGAGTCTGAAATAAAATCATCATAAAATGACCACTTCATTGCCTCTCGTCCTCTTTGGTCAGTCATAAGTTATACAAATGTTATCTCTGACAATAACCCTAGCAGCAACCAGTAAGTCATAAGACTTTCAGTTGTATCACTAGAACTTGTTAGATGGAAGGGTTTTCCTGCAACCAGCAGGGGGACACGTTTCTCCATGGTTCTTTGTTTCTAGAAGATCAACAAAACAAACAAAACCATCTGAAATAATCCACTGTTATACCAAACATTATTCTGCCTTTGAAGTATAACAGTCGAAGCCAGACGAATGTTTAGGAAGTCATAGTATTGTGATTTGACAAAGGAGACATGAAGGACGGAAAAAACATAGATATTTAGCAGTTCTATAAAGAAATATATTTCCCACAACTCAAACTACTAGATGAGATGTGAAAATGACATGGGTCTCTGTGACTCCATGGAGAGAGACTAACTACTATGGCAACCAGTAGTCTGATTCAATACATTTATTACAAATCACTATGTTTGTCAGTAAATTCAAAGGGTTTCACTACGGCTGCTATCCAGACGGTGATCCTTGTACTTAACCAAACATTATGCTGTCTGTTTTCAATAGACCCAAACCTATACATCCTCTATAGCAAGGTTGGGCAGCTTCTGTCCTCTGGGGCCTGATTGGTGTCACACTTTTGCCTGAGCCCCAGCTAACACACCTGACTCAAATATTCAACTAATCATGATCTTCAGTTTAGAATGCAATGAGTTTAATCAGCTGTGTTTGCTAGAGATGGGGTTTAAAGTGAAACCTCTTCGGCCCCTGAGGACTAGAGTTGCCCTTCCTTGCGCTATAGCTCCCAGGTGACACTGTCAGTTTGCCAGAGCAGATGGCCACTCGGAGAGTGTCTCAAAGCAATGTTTATGGCCTCTTCCTTTCACTGAACATGATCTCTAGAAGAAGTTAAGAAGTCCATGTAACAAGACATTTATTTGGCTTTAATTTATCATACACTGCTCAAAAAAATAAAGGGAACACTTAACCAACACAATGTAACTCCAAGTCAATCACACTTCTGTGAAATCAAACTGTCCACTTAGGAAGCAACACTGATTGACAATAAATTTCACATGCTGTTGTGCAAATGGAATAGACAACAGGTGGAAATTATAGGCAATTAGCAAGACACCCCCAATAAAGGAGTGGTCCTGAAGGTGGTGACCACAGACCACTTCTCAGTTCCTATGCTTCCTGGCTGATGTTTTGGTCACTTTTGAATGCTGACGGTGCTTTCACTCTAGTGGTAGCATGAGGAGTCTACAACCCACACAAGTGGCTCAGGTAGTGCAGCTCATCCAGGATGGCACATCAATGCGAGCTGTGGCAAGAAGGTTTGCTGTGTCTGTCAGCGTAGTGTCCAGAGCATGGAGGCGCTACCAGGAGACAGGCCAGTACATCAGGAGACGTGGAGGAGGCCGTGGAGGGCAACAACCCAGCAGCAGGACCACTACCTCCGCCTTTGTGCAAGGAGGAGCACTGCCAGAGCCCTGCAAAATGACCTCCAGCAGGCCACAAATGTGCATGTGTCTGCTCAAACGGTCAGAAACAGACTCCATGAGGGTGGTATGAGGGCCCAACGTCCACAGGTGGGGGTTGTGCTTACAGCCCAACACCGTGCAGGACGTTTGGCATTTGCCAGAGAACACCAAGATTGGCAAATTCGCCACTGGCGCCCTGTGCTCTTCACAGATGAAAGCAGGTTCACACTGAGCACGTGACAGACGTGACAGAGTCTGGAGAGGCCGTGGAGAACGTTCTGCTGCCTGCAACATCCTCCAGCATGACCGGTTTGGCGGTGGGTCAGTCATGGTGTGGGGTGGCATTTCTTTGGGGGGCCGCACAGCCCTCCATGTGCTCGCCAGAGGTAGCCTGACTGCCATTAGGTACCGAGATGAGATCCTCAGACCCCTTGTGAGACCATATGCTGGTGCGGTTGGCCCTGGGTTCCTCCTAATGCAAGACAATGCTAGACCTCATGTGGCTGGAGTGTGTCAGCAGTTCCTGCAAGAGGAAGGCATTGATGCTAAGGACTGGCCCGCCCGTTCCCAGACCTGAATCCAATTGAGCACATCTGGGACATCATGTCTCGCTCCATCCACCAACGCCACGTTGCACCACAGACTGTCCAGGAGTTGGCGGATGCTTTAGTCCAGGTCTGGGAGGAGATACCTCAGGAGACCATCCGCCACCTCATCAGGAGCATGCCCAGGCGTTGTAGGAGGTCATTCAGGCACGTGGAGGCCACACACACTACTGAGCCTCATTTTGACTTGTTTTAAGGACATTACATCAAAGTTGGATCAGCCTGTAGTGTGGTTTTCCACTTTAATTTTGAGTGTGACTCCAAATCCAGACCTCCATGGGTTGATAAATTTGATTTCCATTGATAATTTTTGTGTGATTTTGTTGTCAGCACATTCAACTATGTAAAGAAAAAAGTATTTAATAAGATTATTTCATTCATTCAGATCTATGATGTGTTATTTTAGTGTTCCCTTTATTTTTTTGAGCAGTGTAGATGAAGCCAACCTTAATGGCTCTTCTCATATCCCAATGTCAAGTGTTTTAGTGGAAAGGTACAGTTGAAGTCGGAGGTTTACATACACCTTAGCCAAATACATTTAAACTCAGTTTTTCACAATTCCTGACATTTAATCATAGTAAAAATTCTCTGTCTTAGGTCAGTTAGGATCACCACTTTATTTTAAGAATGTGAAATGTCAGAATAATAGTAGAGAGAAGGATTTATTGCAGCTTTTATTTCTTTCATCACATTCCCAGTGGGTCAGAAGTTTACATACACTCAATTAGTATTTGGTAGCATTGCCTTTAAATTGTTTATCTTGGGTCAAATGTTTCGGGTAGCCTTCCACAGGCTTCCTACAATAAGTTGGGTGAATTTTGGCCCATTCCTCCTTACAGAGCTGGTGTAACTGAGTCAGGTTTGTAGGCCTCCCTTGCTCACACACGCTTTTTCAGTTCTGCCCACAGATTTTCTTTCGGATTGAGGTCAGGGCTTTGTGATGGCCACTCCAATACCTTGACTTTGTTGTCCTTAAGCCATTTTGCCACAACTTTGGAAGTATGCTTGGGGTCATTGTCCATTTGGAAGACCCATTTGCGACCAAGCTTTAACTTCCTGACTGATGTCTTGATGTTGCTTCAATATATCCACACAATTTTCATCCCTCATGATGCCATCTGTTTTGTGAAGTGCACCAGTCCCTCCTGCAGCAAAGCACCCCCACAACATGATGCTGCCATCCCTGTGCTTCACGGTTGGGATGGTGTTCTTTGGCTTGCAAGCCTCCCCCTTTTTCCTCCAAACATAACGATGGTCATTATGTCCAAACAGTTATATTTTTGTTTCATCAGACCAGAGGACATTTCTCCAAAAAGTACGATCTTTGTCCCCATGTGCAGTTGCAAACTGTAGTCTGGCTTTTTTATGGCGGTTTTGGAGCAGTGTCTTCTTCATTGCTGAGCGGCCTTTCAGGTTATGTCGATATAGGACTCGTTTTACTGTGGATATAGATAATTTTGTACCCGTTTCCTCCAGAATCTTTGGTTTGCACTTTTCGCACCAAAGTACGTTAATCTCTAGGAGACAGAACGCGTGTCCTTCCTGAGCGGTATGACGGCTGCGTGGTCCCATGATGTTTATACTTGTGTACTATTGTTTGTACAGATAAACGTGGTACCTTCAGGCGTTTGGAAATTGCTCCCAAGGATGAACCAGACTTGTGGAGGTCTACAATTTTTTTTCTGAGGACTTGGCTGATTTCTTTGGATTTTCCCATGATGTCAAGCAAAGAGGCACTGAGTTTGAAGGTAGGCCTTGAAATACATCCACAGGTACTCAAATGATGTCAATTAGCCTATCAGAAGCTTCTAAAGCCATGACATCATTTTCTGAAATTTTCCAAGCTGTTTAATTAAAGGCACAGTCAACTTAGTGTATGTAAACTTCTGACCCACTGGAATTGTGATACAGTAAAATAATCTGTCTGTAAACAATTATTGAAAAATTACTTGTGTCATGCACAAAGTAGATATCCTAACCAACTTGCCAAAACAAAAGTTTGTTAACATGAAATTTGTGGAGTGGCTGAAAAAATAGTTTTAATGACTCCAACCTAAGTGTATGTAAACTACCAACTGTAGGTGGTAGTGGAGTGTTATTACATTTGAACATGTTCACATGACTGTGTTGGAGACGCTTGACAGAAAATGTAGAATTGGAATATGGGTCCCTGATATTAGTAGCTGACCCCGTATAAGGTGGGAGGGGTGTTTTGCTTTACAGTGAAAGTTCTCCATCTTATCCAGTTTCCCTTTAGCCCATGGCATTGTAGATCTTCAACTTAATTGGATTTCCATGGCTGTATATGCTTATTTTCTATCAGAATCCAGAAGGAGCTTTATCATAACAAAGTAGCTGGTCGTCTTTACAGTGAAGACTCTAAAAAGACATTCAAAATAAACACTGTGGTTAGTCCATACAGGATGTAGAGGCGGAAATTAAGATAGTTTATCACAGCAGGAGAGGAGAAGAAAGTATCGGCCCTGTCAGTCATGTCGGCCAGATAGGGTTTAAGGTTTGGGTAAAAGCCCTTGATAGTGACAGCTATGACAGTTGATGATGTGGGTTTTCAGGTCAGGGAAAATTGTTAAATTATTCTGGAACATTTTCAAACTAGAGGTCACGGGTGAGAAGAGAGCATGATAAGCATCATGATGGCGTGTGTCAGCACTTAGGAGGAACTTTACCTGCGTTTGTTTTTCTTACTGACAGTGTTGCAAGAAGACAACACTTTTTAAAAGACTAAACTTGATACTAAGTGCATAAACAGTGAGGGATTTTACTCCAATGTAGTCTGTTGGTGTTGATGGATTCTGGGTTCTGACTCCTAAACTTGTAATAGTGTTAATTATCAGGTATCCTATTGAAATATTGAGTGCTATAATCTAGGGCCTACACCAGAAGTTAATGGGAATCTGTAGGAGGAATGTATATGGTGGAGGCAATTAAGCTAGGAATGTACTGAGTGAAGGAAATACGATGACATGCTGGCAGGCACTGATAGGGGTGGAGAGATGTGGTGTAGCGAGGAAGGGGGCCGAGGTCAGGTCACGTTAAGGGAGAAGGAACAGTTTTTAATACCCGCATCACTTAACCTCCTGCCTAGCAATAAAGATGTAATATTTAGAGGGAAGGAGGTGACTTCACCCAAATTGGGGTGTATACACTTCTGGAAACATGTCTTTGTCTGTTCATCTGTCTGACCATTTGGGTGAATAAACTTGGTTTGAGCTTTACTAATCGTCTGTGAGTTTCTACTCGGTTCATTTAGAACTTAACACTCGTTTTTTTAAATGTATTTAGGCTACTCCTTTAGTTTCCACTCTGATTCAAGTGTTCTGGGAGTATTAACACAACCGAATGGTTTAAAACTCAGAGTTCTACACCAACACTTAGACCTAGCTTTCATGGCCATCTTAATTCCAGTAGAAACCCCTCACAGTGCATTGAGTACTATTTGAAATCTTCAGAAGATGGTTTATCTCTGACGTGTGTGATAGAAAACGGAGAAGATAAGCCAACCACTCAGATGCGTAACAGCTTGACTCTTTATGTTATTGTGGGACAGGGTTGATGCAGTTTGGAATTTCACTGGAAGGAAACAATTGAATGTTGCTACAAAGAATGTGGGCCCTAGATGTTTGCCCTTTGAAATGGTTGAATAAAGAAACCACTGGCACAGAAATTCTGGGGTTGTTATTAGTGCAAAGTTCAGAATGATCAAGCCTTCTCATTTATAATGACTAAACCTCATTTATAATGACTTAACCTCATTTATAATGACTAAACCTCATTTTGGTTCCGTCATTATTGATTATCAAACCCAGGTTTGTTATTAGGCAGCAAGGTTCTTTTTTATGTTGTTCTTCACATCAGCTTAAAGTGAGTTAACGGGATTGTCTGGTCTCGTTGCCTTGTTTGCTCATCACATTCAGGGGGACTTATTGGTAGGTTTATTCATTTGTATTTCACATCTCAGTGACGGTGAATTCCCGATTAGCACACCTGAGCCCAGAGGATCTAACCTTGTGTTGTATAGTGTGTGTAGTACAAGTTTCAGCATGTCCTTGTATGAGACGGCAATTTGTGAGATTCCAAAACCTGATCCTCAACCAGTGAATACTCAACAGGAAATATGTTTAGGGTTCCAGGTGAACAGAGGTGAACTGTAGCAGATGTTAAACTGACATCTCAAAGTACATTGCTGAGAAAGTATCTCTGTATTACATGATTAATATAATGAAAAACAGCCAAGCACATTGCTTATTCTATTCTTACAAAGAAGTTATAAATCAGCTATTCTAAGTATAATGAAATATACATCCTTATCATAGCAGCCTAACTTCACTGTTCGAGTGAAGGGTCAGGTTTCCCTCATTTATGGAGGATGGATGTAATCTGAGGCAACCGCAACAGGGGAGGAGATCTCAGTTCCTGTAAAACTCATTGTGACCACAATCCTGGAAGAGAAGGAGGGAGAGGACACTAATATGGCTCCTTTTAAAGGCTCTCCCTCCCCAGAAACCTTTTTGGTATGGCCCTCATTGGAGGACTTCACCCCACATCTACAGTCCCCTAGATCATGATGTATTTGCTAGGTCCAGCTCCCCGCTAACACACTTAGAGTAGACATGGGATACAGTGTGTGAGTAAGCGCAGTTGTCATCCGTTTCCAACCTCTGGTAAAGCACTTACCATTTGTGTTGATCAACGCCACTTACAATTTGAATCATTGCCCCAAACAGTGGAAACAAGTGTGAGAAAGAGGGAGAAAAAGGAGGTTGGGGGGGTAAGGCATCACAGCTGACTTCAGCCATAGACAGATATGCCAGAGCTTTATCCAAATTATGACATTTGATCAAATTATTAAATTCATTATTTCACAATAGTACAGTACATTAATGTCTGAAACTTTACTGTACCAAGTTCTGAAATAGCTTGCAAAGAGTACATTAACACACACAAACAATAGTTTGATTGTACAATAAGTCCCTGTTCCCATATATATATACTGTATAAAAGTCTGAAATTTTCTCTTTTGCTTATTGGTAAGTCACTGAGTTCATGTTAACTCTTAAAACATATCAGGGTGTCTGAAAGCTGCTGAATTTATGACCAGTTGTTGTTTTGTCATGTCTTCCAGGGTGACCATTTTACTAGATCCAGTTCCCCATGTCCACTGCTTACTATAAGGTTCCCACGCTTCCCATTGGCTGAAAGACATTTATCTCACTCATTCAATCACACACCTGAAGGGAGGGAAGCCATGTTAAATATTATTCCCCAACAAATACTGTTTCACATCAGTCTTCTGAGAACCCACAATTAAAACAGACACACAGTTGGGAACCAGACTGCAGTCAGTGCTGGCTGGCCCTGGGCATGGCCAGAGTTTGGTATTACGGGATACTGGGCACTCTCATAGTAAGCCAGGACACCCCTGTACAAGCTAAGATATAACATGGGCACCATATAAACATAAAATATGTTCCAGACAACTTCCCAGGCACTTCCAAGAGTTCATATGAAATTTGACCAGAGTAAAGCAGCATCCCAGAGTATCTGGAGAGGCTCAGTGGTTAAATTCATTTCTTTATTTTGTAATGGGTGATTAATCATGTGGGAAAAATGGGGGAATTCTGCACTCTGGTTGCTAGGTAACGTCTGTGAATAATCATGATGAAGAATGAACGAAAACATACTCATATTGGGCTCTTGTGGAAGTCTGAAATCGTCTCCAAAAATCCCTGAGTGGAGACCGGAGTTGGCTGGTACACTAGCTTTTATCTGGGAAATGCTTGTGTGTTTCCAGTATGTTAGTCACATGACTGTATTGCTGTACTTTTCTAGAGGTCTAATATAGCCTTCCTTCTCTTCGCTCGCTGTGGTGCATAAGTATGTATGCAATATATTTTCTTTGACATTTTGTTTTGAACTACAGGCAAACCAACAAAGAATGTATACTCTGTAATTATGACCACTGACGGTACTTCCCTAATTCTGGGACAGGGAAGTGGATGTCAGTAATAATAAAAGTCTATCCATCTACTGACTGTAATATTATATTATCCATTGCTTTATTATGTGTGCGCTGAAGAGGTCTGAAGCCTAAGCAGTTAAAATGTCTGTTATCATGGATTCATATGAACCCGTTCCCCCTTTCAACTCCATTGACCTCGATAACAAGAATGACACCAATTAATTCATGGCTTTCATCAAAAGGTTTCTACCCTGTCCGTTTTCTTGGAACCTCAACAACAGATGTACATTTTTTGCCTTCTTGGTTTCTAGGGTTAACAATGACGCAAGTGAAGGTGTTCAATGACACTTAATCTTAACACAATAATGTAAGACGATTTCAAACCAAATGACATTGAAGAGTAAGTGCCAAGTCAAGTTTGTTTATTCTTACTGTTGGCCTCAATGTGTTTATTCGTCTCGATGGGCACTACTGCATGCTCCCTCTCTTCCCTTAGGTGCATCTCTATTGCTGAATATGTTTCTCTTGTACGGAGGTAAATGCCTTCACATCTTGCTGAAGCGAGATCTTTAGCACATTGTTTTGTTTGAATCATATCTGATGGGCTTTATTTTCTGATTCTATGCAGGTCATCTTGAGCGCCTAAAACTTTCCTATTTGCTTTGGTTGATGTTATACAACAATGAGGATCAACGTCTAATTAATAACTGGTTTCATGGGAACGGGCTGTGTTTAATACTGTTCTGAACCCCATAAAATAAGCCTGTATTCTGAGTTCTAACTATATTTGTGTAGGGCTTAACAGAGTCAGAAGGTTGACTAATTCCTGAAGTTTTTTAGATCATCTAAACTCTCCCTGGTCTGCCATCACTGCATGGGTTCATCTACAGCACTGAGATGCAGTGCCTAAGACCCCTGGTCTGCCAACACTGTATGGGTTCATCTACAGCACTGAGATGCAGTGCCTTAGACCCCTGGTCTGCCAACACTGTATGGGTTCATCTAAAGCACTGAGATGCAGTGCCTTAGACCCCTGGTCTGCCAACATTGTATGGGTTCATCTACGGCGCTGAGATGCAGTGCCTTAGACCCCTGGTCTGCCAACACTGTATGGGTTCATCTACGGCGCTGAGATGCAGTGCCTTAGACCCCTGGTCTACCAACACTGTATGGGTTCATCTACGGCGCTGAGATGCAGTGCCTTAGACCCCTGGTCTACCAACACTGTATGGGTTCATCTACGGCGCTGAGATGCAGTGCCTTAGACCCCTGGTCTGCCAACACTGTATGGGTTCATCTACAGCACTGAGATGCAGTGCCTAAGACCCCTGGTCTGCTAACACTGTATGGGTTCATCTACAGCACTGAGATGCAGTGCCTTAGACCCCTGGTCTGCTAACAGTGTATGGCTTCGGCTACAGCACTGAATGAGTGTCTCAATTAGTGAAATACTCATTATTTACAGATTTCACGTGCCTAAAATGAATGACACTGTTATACACCATTACCACCTGTACCATGAGACAAAAGTGTTGCTTTTACAAGGTTTCGACCATTGCCTGGTCTTCCTCTTTACATTAGATTTGTCTTTTCTCCCCACTACCTGAGAAAGACAGCTTATGCACATCACTGAGGGTTTATCAACACTACCATCCCATAGTTTCTGGTCTCTGTCATGTATAATGCTATAATAATCACGACGTAGTGGTCTACTGTCCTGTTCATCTGTAGCTGACAGCAGATGTGCCCTGACGCTGAGCAGTCAGTGTCATAGCCCCCAGGAGACACAGGACAGACAATTGATTTTGGCATGAGTCCTGTTGACTTAAAGCAGCTTTACGTTTCCTTGTTACTGTAATGTGATGCACAGCACAGAACGGCAACGTATGTGTAGTTACTGCCATAATATGGCCATGATACAGGAGAATGGACGGGAATGTAGACTGGACGGAAGTGTGGCCACTAGCTCAAACTTGACCCTGAAACCTAATAGCTTATGGACTTGCTCGCCAACTCTATGCCCATGTTTGTCCATTAAGAGTGTCAATGAGCATCTACTGGCTCTATCTTATGAAAGTGTCGTTTGTGGAAGAGGCATGAACACATTTGGTAAAAATGTGTGTCACGTAAGGTTGCAATCAGACCTGGGTCAACTACAAGACAATTACTGCAGTGAACAAGCCCTATTGTGTCTTTGGAAGTACTCCATGCAACAGAGTGTTTTGATGAATTACAGCCTTTCACAGTTTATCTGCTCTCTCCACCACACATCACGTGGCTGTTGTGGTTACTCATGTTGAGGTTGGTTGCTCTCACACACAGTGTTGATATCCCATTCTCTGCATATTTGCCAAAGCATTGCTAGTTCAAGCTTAAAGGCCCAATGCAGTCGTTTTTATATCAATATCAAATCATTCCTGGGTAGTAATTAAGTACCTTACTGTAATAGATTTCCATTAAGGAAAGCTTTTTAGCAAAAAACTATTTCTCAAGTAAGAATTTTGCTGGGACTGTCTGGGAGTGGTCTGAGTCAAATCAAATGGTATTTGTCACATGTGCCCAAATACAACAGGTGTATATCTTAATGTGAAATGCTTACTTACAAGCCCTTAACCAGCAATGCAGAGTAGGGAGAGGAAAACTGAAGATTAGCTATTATTGGCAGAGAGGTTTGGAACTCTCTTTGTTATTGGTCAATTAATTAACCAATTTGCCACATAGTAATGTCACCATGGAAAGTCGAAACTCCCGGCCATGCAAACCTGCTGATTAGAAGGTCCTGTGTAGACTGCATTTTCAACCAGAAACTATCAGGAAATAACACTGATAAAAAAATCACATCTTTTACAGTGTTCATTTCATCAGGTGTTGTACAATATGATATAAGGAAAAACTCAATTTTGACTGCACTTGGCCTTGAATCACGTTGAATAGGAGCCATAGACGCTTGTTGTTTTATGAAAGATGCTGCCTCAGTCAAATTATGGGAAGTCTGCCTTCTGCTCATCACAATAGTGTGTGTGTGTGTGTGTGTGTGTGTGTGTGTGTGTGTGTGTGTGTGTGTGTGTGTGTGTGTGTGTGTGTGTGTGTGTGTGTGTGTGTGTGTGTGTGTGTGTGTGTGTGTGTGTGTGTGTGTGTGTGTGTGTGTGTGTGTGTGTGTGTGTGTGTGTGTGTGTGTGCAGTTACTAACTAGTAGATCTGGGATTATTTTGCGTGTTTGAACCTGAATTCATCGTTAACGGCCTTGGACCCAAGTTCCTTAGGGTTTGTTTAGCCAATTATACTTGTGTAAACTTGGAAAGCAGTGGCCTATACCTTTCAGTAACATCTGTGTGCTAACAGGGTCACAATATGACCTATAAACTCTGTCTGGAATCTGAGTCTGAGAACCTTCCAGTTTACATAAATGATTTCCGCTTGTTCTTAGATGACATGTAGTTTAATGACACACACACACACTGCCTGACACTGATTCATGTGCGTGATGTTTTGCACATACACACGTTCAGTCTTATTGGTGGTCCAAAGGAAATGGAGTCATGCACAAATCCTTGAAGCCAAAAGGTGGGTCTCAATTACTGTTAATCAATTTAATTCATTTTTAGAATGTATTGCTTACATTAATATTCTATAGGGTGGATACAACATAAGCATATTGCATTTAAAATGAAAAACATCTGTCATTTAAGGGGGTTTACAGATATGGCAGAACATAATATTTCAAAATTGATAAGGACCTTTCATATTATGCTATTGTAACATTTCATGGCAGGATTGAATAACTTGAAACTTCTCACAGAGAAGAAATTGCATCAACCTGATCTCAGAGCATTTCGTATTATTCTGTACATAAATCCGAGACACTCCATTTAGTATGATATGTTACGTTTCGTATGGTATGTATTAATTTGTGGATGTCCATCATCCATTTCATGTGATATGTTACGAATTACAAAATGTACAATATGCTATTAATTTGCAAAACGTATGATATGTTACAAATTCCAATTTGTTGTGGTTAATGTTAGCTAGCAGGCTAATGTTACCTTCTTTTGACTTTGACTTTGACTTTTGACTTTCTGTCTTATGTAATCATACCAAACGTAACATATCATACTAATCTGGTGTCGCTGATTTACGTATACTAGTCTATGAGGCCAGGCTGATTGCTTAAGTCACTAAATAATGACAATGGCACTACTTTGGTGAATCACTGATAATCTGATAAACATTAAAAAACTGGTACCAGAGTAATAGAAATACATATAGAGAGTTTGGCAAACTACCCTGCATGTTGGCACAACTCATTTCATGACAAAGGCATTCTAAAAAGCATTCAAATTTGCAATTTGACATACTCCTCACCTGAAGGACAACACATGGATAATGTTATTACACATAATACTGCACTATACATTAACTATCTAAAGCTATTATGTGATGCAAAACAGTCAAGTGAAGTGCATCTCTGAACAGCAAACCTACAGACAAATAGTTTTGTGAGAACTAATTATTCCTTGGTGTTATCATGGCAGTTTGGCACGTAATGACAGGCCCTATACTACATTCCTTTCAATGAATCATAATAACTCTTCTGTACATATCAATCATTGTAGCTTAAATACACTAAATACTAACTCACAGTTTGCACAATGATTGAAAGAAGCTAGTGTTTAAACTGTTTAGCTACAGTGTACAGCCAATGCCCTTTAGGCCATGGAGAAGCTGCTCTGCTCTTACATCCTTGCTTCCTGACCTGTGCGAGAAGACAGGAAAAACAAACAAACATTAATGTTTCTGGTCGAGGTAGCTTGACATCAAAGTGGAGCAGACATTTGCTATCTCTCTCACTCCCAGTTGTCTCTCTCTTGTTTGTCCTTCCTCCTCTCTGGCTTACCATAAGCTTTTCAACATTGTTTAAATGTGCCATTCCTCGTCTTTAGAGGATGTCAAATGAGTCATCCTGGGTGCCAATCTAATTCTGTTGGCACTAACACTTCCGCTAACCGAATAAGTCCCTTAGGAGAGCAGAAGCTGTCTGAAAAGGCATCTTGGGCAGTCTGAAGGCAGTCCCGTCAATGTATGTGTGGACATCCCTCTGACTCACAGAAACTTCACAATAATATGAGGAGTCTTAGAGAAACCGTTGAAGTAACCGTTCATGGGATTCCAAATAAACAAGATCTATATGCATTTCTCCTGTACCGTCTCATTACTTAGCAACACATGAAGAGCCTGGTCTTTCACACATGACTGAGTGGTATTTTCTCCCACACCAGAGTGGTCCCTGGTTAGGTTTGTCACATCTCTCCCATCCTCTGTACTTCTCTGTTCTGACGAATAAGAACTTTGGGGGTCTTGGACAGAGGAATTGCGGAGCCCAACCTGCTCTCCTGTGCGATGACAGCTTCCATCAGGAAGGTAGAGGACGACCTGAGAGATGCTGGACACCTCCTTCAGCTCGCGGGACACCAATGACGGGGACTCTTGTGAAGAGATGATGGAGTGGAGCTGGTGTTCATCCATGCAGTGGCAGTTCTGTGCTCCCTGTCTCTGCTGCCTCCGTGCTCCTATCTTACAGAACAGACACTTGATCTGCTCAATGAGCTTGAGGAGCACGGCCTTGCGGAGGAGGATGTAGATCCAGGGGTCCAGGATGGGGTTGAAGGAGGCAAAGCGGATCGCCCGTAGATCTGGGTTCTTCTCCAGTCTCAGCTCCACCGGAGTCTTATAAATCTGGTTCAGAAACACTTGCACCTGCAAAGGAGAGGGAATAAATACAATTTTATTTTGCCCTGCTGAATTTAATTGACATTGATGCTCATGTTTTTATACAGTTTTTTTGACACCTACATCTGCAAGAGAAATTGAATTTAATCTGATTGAATTCTGCCCAAGGGGAACGCCAGGTGTGGCACTCAGTATAAACATATACAACTAACACACACCACACACAACTAATGCTTATTTGTGCTTATTTGTGTGTGTGCGCACGTGTGTAATATTTTACTTTTTTAGTCATTTAGAAGACACTCTTAACCAAAGTGACTTACAATTAGTGCATTCATCTTCAGATAGCTAGGTGAGACAACAACACATCACATATCTTATCAAGTACATTTTCCCTCAACAAAGTATTTATAGGCTAAGTCAGTGCTAGTACACAAATCAGAATAAAATGAGTGTACATAACATTAGGAACACCTGCTCTTTCCATGACAGACTGACCAGATGAATCCAGGTGAAAGCTATGATGCCTTATTGATGTCACTTCAATCCATTTCAATCAGTGTAGATTTATATTTGTATTTATTATGGATCCTCGTTAGCTGCTGCCTTCCTGGGGTTCAGCAAAATTAAGGCAGTTATACAATTTGTAGATGAAGGGGAGGAGACAGGTTAAAGGATTTTTAAGCCTTGAGACAATTGAGACATGGATTGTGTATGTGTGTCTTTCAGAGGGTGAATGAGCAAGACAAGATTTAAGTGCCTTTGAACGGGGTATGGTAGTAGGTGCCAGGTGCACCGGTCTGTGTAAAGAACAGCAACGGTGGTGGGTTTTTCATGCTCAACAGTTTCCCGTGTGTATCAAGAATGGTCCACCAACCAAAGGAAATTCAGCTAACTTGACACAACTGTGGGAAGCATTGAAGTCAACATGGGCCAGCATCCCTGTGGAACACTTTCGACACCTTGTAGAATCCATGCCTCGAGGAATTGAGGCTGTTCTGAGGACAAAAAGGGGTGAGTGCAATTCAATATTAGGAAGGTGTCCTTAATGTTATGTACACTCAGTGTACACAGAGTGTATGAACATTAGGAGCACCTTCCTAATACTGAGTTGCACCCCCTCTTTTGTCCTCAGAACAGCCTCAATCCGTTGGGGCATGGACTACAAGGTGTCGAAAGTGTTCCACCGGGATGCTGGCCCAGTCTATGTAATGGAAAGAACAGGTGTTCCTATTGTTTTATACACTCAGAACACGTATTACACTACTATGTACATAAACTATGAGGAATCTAGCTTACACTCACAATGTGCGTAAAATATCAACTCATGCGTACAGTTAAATCGTGTGCATAACGTTTTTAAATAGGAAAAATAAATAAAATGGTTCACAAAGTGAGAAGAGAAACTTACAACAAGTGGAATCGAGCATATAAGCACCACCGCTGAGGTGCAAATGAGTACAATCACCATCTGGATCTCTGCGCCGGCAAGATGACCGAAGCTGCGTCTCCTTCTCGGGTCTGTGTTTCGTCCGGGGTCTGTCCACAATGGTATCTTCCGAACAAACCGACGGTGCATCCGAATCAGAGCACCGCATACCAGAACGTTACAGATCACTGTGGCTAGAATTAGAATCGAACTGAACCCCGCGTACATAAATGAAAAGGCGGCATCGGCACTTACGTTGCTCCGCCATTCTATGAAGCACCAGGTTTGTGGGTACTGCTTTTTGACTTGTCCCAGACCCATGCTAGGTAGAGCGCAGAAAAGCACGTTGGAGATGTAGATAGCCAGAAGCGTCATGCCCGCCAGTCTCTGATCCACATAGTCGTTGTAGAAATACGCGTGGTTTATCGCCAAGTATCTCTCCACGGACATTGCGCATATAATGCTGAGCCCCGCTAGAGAGAAGAAAAGCATGATGAATCCAAAATACTGGCACAGTGGTTCCCCGCCTGGCCACGAGCCTTTCATATAGGTTGCGATGGTGACGGGACTGGCCAGGAGTGTCCCCAAAAGGTCTGTAACCGCCAGACCGCATACCAGCGTGTAGAACGTGGTCTCCTTCTGTTCTTTCCTGGACTTGCAGAGCACCACAATGGCAATGACATTTCCCACCAGCCCGAAAATAAACATGATGGACGGTATTGTCGGGATCATGATCCTCCCGGTCACAGTGTTGTTACTCATTTTAAACAATTATTTAGTCACATTATAGGCTATCGTTCATATTTCCCAATAAGAAATACCGTAGATGCATTAGGCATGGTATCTACAAAAATGAAGCGTATCAAACATGATTGAAATCTTCATCCTGAATGTGAGCTGAATCAATATATTCACAACAGAAGTTAGAACGGCTTTAAAACTGTTTTTTCGGAGTTCAGTTGATTTTGTCCAAGTATCTGTAACCCGCCGACGTCATTGTCTTATCCCCTGTCCATTGACGTTTACAAATGACTGATCCATGTTTAGGATTCATGCTCACTCGTCTGCCTGTATGATCTACAGTTCACTGATATGATTGAGTGTGTGTCTGTGTGCTTTTTAAATTCCCCTCTGTATGAGCACAGCCCCGCCCCCTGCTCCAGGCTTCCAATACCTCTTAGAAGTAGTGGTGGCCTAGTTATTCTTCTGAGCCATTTACTTTATATTTGTATTCTTATCTTTTATTATTTCTTACTGTTGATTCATTGTCGAGAAGGAGCCTGCAATTATGTATTTCATTGGACGGTGTATTTCACGTGTATCACTTACATACTACTAATAAACTTAAAATATATATATTTTTAACTTTATATATATATGTATATATATATATACACAAAAGTAGCTTACCTACACAGTGTTGCCAACTCATTTTCTGGGGAAGTTGCTAGAGGCAGGTCGATTTGTTGCTAAAAGTTGCTAAATGACGTTGTGATGTCATTGTGTGATGACGTCATTACGTAATAACGTGCTGCTTGGCTTGCTAGCTGCTCAATGGTTTCCTCCAGATATTGCCACTGTTCTCGCACACACTGCAGTACACACTGCCACCATCAGCTGTGTCTCCGCCAGTTCCAGAAAGTCCACTCCTTGCATACATACTGTAAATATGATGAATCACAGATTGGCAAGGAAATCCTCTTCATCTTCACTGTCCAACTGCATTGTCACGAAGCTGTAACCAGCAGTAGAGGATGGAGTGGCCTTAAAGCTGTATGCTGCTGTGGTGCCAAACTGCTGCAGAACTTCACTTAGTAGTTTATGCTGGTAACAGGTATCACCAGACAGCTTCAGTCCATACCGCATCAGGAGTATGGAGTTCAGAGTATGCAGTGACATTCTATTTCTTAACTTTGACTTGACCACACTCATTAGGCTAAACCAGTGCTTCTCAAATAGTGGGGCGCGACCCCCTTGGGGTCTCGGAGAAATGCCAGGGGGGGCGCGCGAGACCCCGGGGAACATGTTTTCAGGAAGTGTTTTTGCACCGAACAAGAGCACACAGCACATAGCAGGAGATATGAAGTGCAGATAACAAACCCTTAAGAGACACCATGGAACAATATTTAACAGGGATGAAAAGAAAGGCGGAGAGACGGAGATAATGAGACAAACGTAAGTCTCCCGAAAGCTAAGACGAGGAAATATGACGAAGCGTATGTTGCGCTTGGCTTCACTGTGACTACGATGGGAGACGAAGAAAGACCGGTATGTTTACTGTGTCTAAAAATGTTGGCAACGGACAGCATGAAGCCAAATAAATTAAGGCGTCACTTAAAGACATTACACCCCAATCACGCTGATAAGCCGCTGAGTTTTTCAGCGAAAACGTGCCGAATATTGCCAACAATCGTCTCGCTTTGTGAATGCTACTTCAGTAAACCAGCGAGCACTGTTAGCATCATATAAGGTGGCGTACCAAATTGGTCAGTGCAAAAAACCCCACTCCATAGCAGAGGAGCTGATACTGCCTGCAGCATTAGACATGGTCTCTGTCATGCTGGATGACGCAAGTGCTGCAAAAATAAAAACTATCCAGAAGTATAAATGACATTGCTAACGATCTTAAAGAACAGCTGGTAGATAAACTCAAAGACAAACGTTTTGCCTTACAATTCGATGAAGCAACTGACAGCAACAAAGACTGTTTGTTTATCGCTTATGTGCGTTTTGACATGACAAACTCCCTGTGTGAGGATCTACTTTTTTGTAAATATGTCAGAGACAGAGCCACAGCTGAAGAGCTATACAAAATGCTGGACTGCTTCCTGACTGAGAATGGGTTAAAGTGGGAGAACTGCATTGGTGTTTGCAGTGATGGTGCACAGACCATGGCAGGGATGAGAAAAGGACTTCGGGCACTCATCAAGAAGGCCTCACCTAATGCTGAGTGGACACACTGCGTTATACACAGAGAAGCACTGGCATCAAGGCACCTTTCCTCTGAATTAAGTGAGGTTATGACTGACATTGTAGGTGTAGTCAATTTTATAAAGACCAGACCACTAAAAACAAGAGTCTTCTCTGCTATCTGTGAGGAGATGGGAGCTTAACATCAAGCTGTGCTGTTTCACAGTGAAGCAAGGTGGCTGTCACGAGGAAAAGTCTTGTCCCGTTTTTGAGCTCAGAGAGCAGATAAGAATGTTTTTGGAGCAGGAGCACAAGTATGACCTCGCAGAAAATTTTTGTGATGAGAACTTCCTGGCAAAACTTGCCTACATGAGTGACATATTTGGAAAGCTAAATGAACTAAATCTACAGCTTCAAGGGAAAGATAAACACCTGCCTCAGGTCACAGACAAGATCAGCTCTTTCACTCGAAAGCTTACAATGTGGGGCAGGCGACTTGATGAAGGAAATACTGATTCATTCGAGAACCTGCATGAATTTGTTGACACTACTGACTATGATGCCACCTCAGTGATTCCATATATTAAGGAGCATATTTCATCACTGATGGGATTCTTTAAAAAGTACTTCCCTGAAAACAGTTCCCAATATGACTGGGTGAGAGATCCTTTCAATGCACCAGCTCCAACTGGTTTCAGCTCTGCAGAGGAGGACCAGTTCATTGATATGTCGTCTGACTCCACATTGAGACTGAGGTTCACATCACAGACACTGAGTGAATTCTGGCTGAGTGTAGAGAGGCAGTATCCACTCTTAGGGCAGAGGGCCATGGGCATTCTTCTTCCTTTTGCAACATCTTATCTTTGTGAGACTGGCTTCTCTGCTGTTGCTGCACTGAAGACCAAGTACAGGTCCCAGCTAAACATTGAGCAGGAGCTGAGAGTTGCAGTATCATGCTTCAAACCCCGCTTCGAAAAGCTGTGCACTGCAAAACGTGCTCATTGCAGCCATTAATCCTGACTTCCTCATTTTGATAAAAAAGATCAGCACAAATTGTTTTATTCATTTTTGTTTTATAGGTCAAAGTGTTTTATATATTGTGCTCCTGAGTTAATGTTGCTGATCAATTTGAATTTATTATTATTTATTGATTATATTTAATTTTATTTTTCAGTATCAAATGTTCAAAAAAAAAATTACACTTTAAATAAGGATTTAATTGTATTTATTTTTTTCAGGCAAATTGATGCACTTTAAGTCTTTTCTGTTACAGACTAAAAAACAATGTTAATAAAGTTATTCTTTGTTGTAAGTTGATCTATATTGATTTCTTTTTTCCTTTTTTGTTTTCTTGAATTTTAATAAGGATACAATGTTATGCAGAGGTGTACTTATAACCATTTTTTAGACAAATGATACTATTTACAGTTGTGGCGGAGAGTTGGGGGGCCCGAAATGTTTACTTCTTCCGAGGGGGGGCGTAACAGAAAATAATTGAGAAGCACTGGGCTAAACTGCCGTTCAACCTCCGCATTTGAGTGTGGCAAGGAGAGGGCAGCGAGTGCAGCTTTGCACAGTTCTTCAAATGGATTTGACCCGGAAGAGTCCGTGTTTTTATTCACTTCACTCCAAAACTCGATTGTATTTTCAGTTGAGTCCCACCTAAACAGATGGATGTTTCGCCATTGGGAAACAATTTTATCAATTGTTTGGGGCTGGTATCCCAGTAGCTCAGCTACTTGAATAATTTCAGTGGTGCCTTTATTGTGCTTTAGCGTTTCCTTAACACTGAACAAGGCCATGTTTCGCAAGGCTTCAAGGTTGTCTGTGAGCCTTGCTTGCAGCTCCTTGCTTAAAGCAACATTGTAGTTGATCCACTGTCTCCGAATGACCTTTTTGTCCTCTGGCGCAAGACTGAGTTGGTACACCGTGCCCTCGAAAAGGTACCCAAGGTATGGTGATGGACTGAGATGTCCATCAATGGCATCCTTCAGGACATCAATTTTTGCCAAAGGGTTGACTACTCTGCTGCAAATTGATGTTAAGAGGTGTACCAGATTGTCCAAAAGCTTGACAGGATCTGTTTGCTCTCCCTCAAATTACTTCACTGCAACTTGTACGTCGGACAGGATTGATTTCAAGAATGTCAGGTAGACATAGTTGGTCTTGTCCATGTACATGGCGTGGAGCACATCCGCCATGTAGCAATGCTCACTGGCCTTGGTCACCTCAAAGTGGAGTTTCAGTTCTTCCCACTGGCTCAATATACGAGTTACCGCAGGCTCAATCGATAGCCAACGTGTGGCACACACTTTGTTGATCTGCAGGGGTTTCTGGCCACAATTAATGGTGGCATACACTGCTTTGTACGCCTCGTGCCGTTTTGGGGAAATCGAAAACCAGTTGTAGGTTTCCCTGATTAAGTACCCTACACTCCTAGAGATGGTTTCTTTGGATGCTGCACTGACAGCCAATTGTAAAGAATGGCACACAAAGTGAAAGAGTACCAAATTGGGCAATGCACATTCTTCCTTTAAAATCTTGTGCACCCTGTTGTGCACCCGTCACCACGGACGCATTATCAGTGCCAATACCCTGAAGATTCTCTTTTGTAAGGTTACACTTCTCAAGAAACTCATCTAAAGCCTTTGCTATTGATCTGGCATCGCCCCCCTCCAATTCAACCAGCCCGAGAAATGTGGACACAACAGTTCTTTTTTTAGCACTGAAATACTGAATCACCACACCCAGGTATTTCGAGACACTGACATCAGTGGACTCATCCAAAAGGAGACTGATCTTCTCACCCCCCACATCTGATGTTACCATTTGGAGAAAATAAGGAGCCAGTACTCCCCTAATCATTTCTGTGCACTTGGTGTGGTGCATTTGGAAGTTTGTTGCTGCCACAGAATCTGAAAAGGCAGCTTTGCAAGCCATACCTAAATGGTCGCATGCTAGCAGCGAACAATGCTCTGCAATGGCCATTGCCACAGTAGCTTCTGCGCTTTTGCACTTTTGCAGTTATCCACTTTCTTAACCAACTGTGGTAATGTAGAGGGGTTGTGGGGTTGTACAGTTTTGATTTATTTATATGCTTTGTTGTAGTGCAATGTTTTTTTATGTCATACATTTTTGCAAGCATATCTGATTTGCAGTACGCACAGTATGCCTGACAATCATCCCCATTTACTGGCTTCAGCCACCCTTTCAATTCAGGTACAGACTCCCACTCTTTTCTGTACTTCTGGCTGTACAATTTGGATTGAGACATGTTGATTGGTGTTGTAAGTTCTGTTCAAGATCAAACATTTGTGACCAACTATATTCATTGGGTTTGTCTCGTCGAACGCATACTACTGCTGCTGCAGTCAGCCAACAATTATTATCAATTTGCTGAAATTTCTGCTGCCTGTGCACGAGCTGAGCGCCTGCTGCTGACGTCACTCACAATGCACTTTTGCAGCCAGGCACGTGTGTTGTCACTGATTGTGTGACAGAGAAAATCGGTCTGGTGTCATTTAGAGGGAAAATGCATTTTAGCGTCCGTGGTGAGGGGTGCACAACCTAATGAAACACATTGTAAAAACCATTTTATTTAACGAGATTCCGTAAGTGAGTGAATTCTAAGCTAGGCATATGATGACCTGTATTAATTGATTATTCCCGTTTCAAGTGTTTTCTATTCACAATTGATGACATGCATCAAGCTATTAATCACTGTTCATGTGTTTTCCTTTCACCATCTGGATAAATTCTCTGTGTTGATAAACTACAACTTTGTTATGCAAAAGCTCTGTCAGAAGAGGGATTTGAACCCTCGCCTCCAATCGGAGACCAGAATACCCCTATAACCAAGAAGGTTTCTCACCTTGAATCTGGCACTTTAGACTACTTGGCCAAAATGACAACTGTTAAGTACTAAAATTTGAATATTTTTTACGATTCTGTAACATAAAGTCTGATCTGTACGTAGGACACATGCAGGACGTAAGATACAAAGAACAGAAAATAATAAAACGCTAAAACTTAATGAAACACATTGTAAAAACCATTTAATGTAAGGAGATTCCATAAGTGAGTGAATTCTAAGCTAGGCATATGATGACCTGTATTAAACGATTATTCCCGTTTCAAGTGTTTTCTATTCACAATTGATGACATGTATCAAACTATTAATCACTGTTCATGTGTTTTCCTTTCACCATCTGGATAAATTCTCTGTGTTGATAAACTACAACTTTGTTTTGCAAAAGCTCTGTCAGAAGAGGGATTTGAACCCTCGCCTCCAATCGGAGACCAGAATACCCCTATAAGCAGGAAAGTTTCTCACCTTGAGTATGGCGCCTTAGACCACTCAGCCATCCTGACAACTGTTCAGTACAAAAAGTGGAATAATTTTTTTGATTCTGTAACATAAAGTCTGATCTGTATGTAGGACACATGCAGAATGTAAGATACAAAAAAATGCTAAAACCTAATGAAACACATTGTAAAAACCACTTAATTTAAGGAGATTCCGTAAGTGAGTGAATTCTAAGCTAGGCATATGATGACCTGTATTAAACGATTATTCCCGTTTCATGTGTTTTCTATTCACAATTGATGACATGTATCAAATTATTAATCACTGTTCATGTGTTTTCCTTTCACCGTTTTGATAAATTCTCTGTGTTGATAAACTACTACTTTGTTAGGCAAAAGCTCTGTCAGAAGAGGGATTTGAACCCTCGCCTCCAATCGGAGACCTGAATACCCCTATAACCAGGAAGGTTTCTCCCCTTGAGGCTGTCAACTTAGACCACTCGGCCATCCTGACAACTGTTTCATGTAAAGATTTGAATTTTTTTTACGATTTTGTAACATAAAGTCTGATCTGTATGTAGGACACATGCAGGATGTAAGATACAAAGAAAAGAAAAGAAAAAAATGCTAAAACCTAATGAAACACATTGTAAAAACCATTTAATTTAAGGAGATTCTGTAAGTGTGTGAATTCTAAGCTAGGCATATGATGACCTGTATTAAACGATTATTCCCGTTTCATGTGTTTTATATTCACAATTGATGACATGTATCAAATTATTAATCATTGTTCATGTGTTTTCATTTCACTGTTTTGATAAATTCTCTGTGTTGATAAACTACAAGTTCATTATGCAAATGCTCTGTCAGAAGAGGGATTTGAAACCTCGCCTCCAATCAGAGACCAGAATACCCCTATAACCATGAAGGTTTCTCACCTTGAGTCTGGCGCCTTAGACCACTCAGCCATCCTGACATCTTTTCAGACATAAAAATCGTACATTTTTTTTCGATATTGTAAAATAATGTCTGATCTGTATGTAGGACATATGCAGGACGTAAGATACAAAGAACAGAAAAGAAAAAATACTTAAACCTAATGAAACACACTGTAAAAACCATCGGCCACTACTCGGCCATCCTGACATGTAGGACACATGCAGGACGTAAGATACAAAGAACAGAAAATAATAAAATACTAAAACTTAATGAAACACATTGTAAAAACCATTTAATTTAAGGAGATTCCATAAGTGAGTGAATTCTAAGCTAGGCATATGATGACCTGTATTAAACGATTATTTCCGTTTCAAGTGTTTTCTATTCACAATTGATGACATGTATCAAACTATTAATCACTGTTCATGTGTTTTCCTTTCACCATCTGGATAAATTCTCTGTGTTGATAAACTACAACTTTGTTATGCAAAAGCTCTGTCAGAAGAGGGATTTGAACCCTCACCTCCAATCGGAGACCAGAATACCCCTATAAACAGGAAGGTTTCTCACCTTGTGTCTTGTGCCTTAGACCACTTGGCGATCCTTTCAGACATAAAAAATTTACATTTTCTTTCGATATTGTAAAATAATTTCTGATCTGTATGTAGGACATATGCAGGACGTAAGATACAAAGAACAGAAAAGAAAAAAATACTTAAACCTAATGAAACACACTGTAAAAACCATCGGCCACTACTCGGCCATCCTGACATGTAGGACACATGCAGGACGTAAGATACAAAGAACAGAAAATAATAAAATGCTAAAACTTAATGAAACACATTGTAAAAACCATTTAATTTAAGGAGATTCCATAAGTGAGTGACTTCTAAGCTAGGCATATGATGACCTGTATTAAATGATTATTCCCGTTTCAAGTGTTTTCTATTCACAATTGATGACCTGTATCAAATTATTAATCACTGTTCATGTGTTTTCTTTTCACCATCTGGATAAATTCTCTGTGTTGATAAAAAGCTACTTTGTTAGGCAACAGCTCTGTCAGAAGAGGGATTTGAACCCTCGCCTCCAATCGGAGACCTGAATACTCCTATAACCAGGAAGGTTTCTCCCCTTGAGTCTGTCCCCTTAGACCACTCAGCCATCCTGACAACTGTTTCATTCAAAAATTTGAATTTGTTTTACGATTTTGTAACATAAAGTCTGATCTGTATGTAGGACACATGCAGGATGTAAGATACAAAGAAAAGAAAAGAAAAAATGCTAAAACCTAATGAAACACATTGTAAAAACCATTTAATTTAAGGAGATTCCGTAAGTGAGTGAATTCTAAGCTAGGCATATGATGACCTGTATTAAACGATTATTCCCGTTTCATGTGTTTTCTATTCACAATTGATGACCTGTATCAAATTATTAATCACTGTTCATGTGTTTTCCTTTCACCGTTTTGATAAAATCTCTGTGTTGATAAAAAGCTACTTTGTTAGGCAAAAGCTCTGTCAGAAGAGGGATTTGAACCCTCGCCTCCAATTGGAGACCAGAATACCCCAATAACCAGGAAGGTTTCTCACCTTGAATCTGGCACCATAGACTACTCGGCCATCCAGACAACTGTTAAGTACTAAAACTTGAATATTTTTTACGATTCTTTAACATAAAGTCTGATCTGTATGTAGGACACATGCAGGACGTAAGATACAAAGAACAGAAAAGAAAAAAATGCTAAAACCTAATGAAACACATTGTAAAAACAATTTAATTTAAGGAAATTCCGTAAGTGAGTGAATTCTAAGCTAGGCATATGATGACCTGTATTAAACGATTATTCCCGTTTCATGTGTTTTCTATTCACAATTGATGACCTGTATCAAATTCTTAATCACTGTTCATGTGTTTTCCTTTCACCGTTTTGATAAATTCTCTGTGTTGATAAAAAGCTACTTTGTTAGCAAAAGCTCTGTCAGAAGAGGGATTTGAACCCTCGCCTCCAATCGGAGACCAGAATACCCCTATAAGCAGGAAGGTTTCTCACCTTGAATCTGGCGCCTTAGACTACTCGGCCATCCAGACAACTGTTAACCTCACCTTCTCCAGCAGCAGAGGTGACTGTTTTGGAGAGCCTGGCGTGCCCAAAGTAAAATGCCTCCCATTTAGGCCCAGAAAATGGGATATGCATATATTTAGTACCATTGGATAGGAAACACTCTGAATGTTCCAAAACCGTTAACCATTTGTCTGTGGGTCAATCAGAACGCATTTGGCAGGCAAAACCCTGAGGAATCTCTGTCCTGGAAAAAGTCATTCTGACACATTGCTCATTTTGGCACCCCTCCCTATTGAAAATGACCATATATAGGCATATGTTTGGAATTCAGGAAGCTTCCTTGTGATGTCACCAGCCTCTGGACAGTGTTTTCCTCCATTTTGGGTGAGTAATCGCAGAGAAAACGAGAATACCATGCGGTGTCCTCTTTGTGAAAACTAGTCACGGGCGCGTGCACGAGAAGTCACGGAGCTTCTGTTTTATCGTCGTTATTGATCAGTTTATATTCCGGCTGATTTATAATAGTAAATATACGTAAAGGTGTTGCTAAGGAAACATTTAAAACTAAGTTTGATTGTTTTTGGACAAGTTTATAAGTAACATTTGAACGAGTTGGCGCCGCGTTTCAAAAGAGTAATGGAGGCTGTCGTTTTGCATGAACCAAATGGAGGATTTATGGATAAAAGACGTTACTTTTTCTAACAAAAGAACCATGGATTGTCTTCGTTGGACACTTAGGAAGACCTCAGCAGAAGTTCTTCAACAGGTAATTACTTTGTTTTCGCTGTGAAATGTGTTATGTGTGTGCCATGATTGCTAATCGATACATGGCTATTGGAAAATATGTGAGGTGCTACCCTCAAACAAATGAATGTGCTGCTTTCGCCGTAAAGCCTTTTTGAAATCTGACAACGCTGTGATATTGCCTAGAAACAGAGCTTTTGATGAGTATGGAACAATTGTATATAGCTGGATGTTTAATAATTCAATTTTCGGATTTTAAATCTGGCGCTACAGGTTTTCGCTGGTAGTGTCGGGATGATCCCGCTAGCGACCCACTGGTATTTGAGTCGTTAAGTACTAAAACTTGAATATTTTTTACGATTCTTTAACATAAAGTCCGATCTGTATGTAGGACACATGCAGGACGTAAGATACAAAGAACAGAAAATAATAAAATGCTAAAACCTAATGAAACACATTGTAAAAACCATTTAATTTAAGGAGATTCCGTAAGTGAGTGAATTCTAAGCTAGGCATATGATGACCTGTATTAAACGATTATTCCCGTTTCATGTGTTTTCTATTCACAATTGATGACATGTATCAAATTATTAATCACTGTTCATGTGTTTTCCTTTCACCATTTTGATAAATTCTCTGTGTTGATAAAAAGCTACTTTGTTAGGCAAAAGCTCTGTCAGAAGAGGGATTTGAACCCTCGCCTCCAATCGGAGACCAGAATACCCCTATAAGCAGGAAGGTTTCTCACCTTGAATCTGGCACCATAGACTACTCGGCCATCCTGACAACTGTTAAGTACTAAAACTTGAATATTTTTTACGATTCTGTAACATAAAGTCTGATCTGTATGTAGGACACATGCAGGACGTAAGATACAAAGAACAGAAAAGAAAAAATGCTAAAACCTAATGAAACACATTGTAAAAACCATTTAATTTAAGGAGATTCCGTAAGTGAGTGAATTCTAAGCTAGGCATATGATGACCTGTATTAAACGATTATTCCCGTTTCATGTGTTTTCTATTCACAATTGATGACATGTATCAAATTATTAATCACTGTTCATGTGTTTTCCTTTCACCATCTGGATAAATTCTCTGTGTTGATAAACTACAACTTTGTTATGCAAAAGCTCTGTCAGAAGAGGGATTTGAACCCTCGCCTCCAATCGGAGACCAGAATACCCCTATAAGCAGGAAGGTTTCTCACCTTGAGTCTGGCGCCTTAGACCACTCGGCCATCCTGACAACTGTTAAGTACAAAAATTTGAATATTTTTTACGATTCTGTAACATAAAGTCTAATCTGTATGTAGGACACATGCAGGATGTAAGATACAAAGAAAAGAAAAGAAAAAATGCTATAACCTAATGAAACACATTGTAAAAACCATTTAATTTAAGGAGATTCCGTAAGTGAGTGAATTCTAAGCTAGGCATATGATGACCTGTATTAAACGATTATTCCCGTTTCATGTGTTTTCTATTCACAATTGATGACATGTATCAAATTATTAATCACTGTTCATGTGTTTTCCTTTCACCATCTGGATAAATTCTCTGTGTTGATAAACTACAACTTTGTTAGGCAAAAGCTCTGTCAGAAGAGGGATTTGAACCCTCGCCTCCAATCGGAGACCAGAATACCCCTATAAGCAGGAAGGTTTCTCACCTTGAATCTGGCACCATAGACTACTCGGCCATCCTGACAACTGTTAAGTACTAAAACTTGAATATTTTTACGATTCTTTAACATAAAGTCTGATCTGTATGTAGGACACATGCAGGACGTAAGATACAAAGAACAGAAAAGAAAAAAATGCTAAAACCTAATGAAACACATTGTAAAAACCATTTAATTTAAGGAGATTCCGTAAGTGAGTGAATTCTAAGCTAGGCATATGATGACCTGTATTAAACGATTATTCCCGTTTCATGTGTTTTCTATTCACAATTGATGACATGTATCAAATTATTAATCACTGTTCATGTGTTTTCCTTTCACCATCTGGATAAATTCTCTGTGTTGATAAACTACAACTTTGTTATGCAAAAGCTCTGTCAGAAGAGGGATTTGAACCCTCGCCTCCAATCGGAGACCAGAATACCCCTATAAGCAGGAAGGTTTCTCACCTTGAATCTGGCACCATAGACTACTCGGCCATCCTGACAACTGTTAAGTACTAAAACTTGAATATTTTTACGATTCTTTAACATAAAGTCTAATCTGTATGTAGACACATGCAGGACGTAAGATACAAAGAACAGAAAAGAAAAAATGCTAAAACCTAATGAAACACATTGTAAAAACCATTTAATTTAAGGAGATTCCGTAAGTGAGTGAATTCTAAGCTAGGCATATGATGACCTGTATTAAACGATTATTCCCGTTTCATGTGTTTTCTATTCACAATTGATGACATGTATCAAATTATTAATCACTGTTCATGTGTTTTCCTTTCACCGTTTTGATAAATTCTCTGTGTTGATAAAAAGCTACTTTGTTAGGCAAAAGCTCTGTCAGAAGAGGGATTTGAACCCTCGCCTCCAATCGGAGACCAGAATACCCCTATAACCAGGAAGGTTTCTCACCTTGAATCTGGCACCATAGACTACTCGGCCATCCAGACAACTGTTAAGTACTAAAACTTGAATATTTTTTACGATTCTGTAACATAAAGTCTGATCAGGACACATGCAGGACGTAAGATACAAAGAACAGAAAAGAAAAAAATGCTAAAACCTAATGAAACACATTGTAAAAACCATTTAATTTAAGGAGATTCCGTAAGTGAGTGAATTCTAAGCTAGGCATATGATGACCTGTATTAAACGATTATTCCCGTTTCATGTGTTTTCTATTCACAATTGATGACATGTATCAAATTATTAATCACTGTTCATGTGTTTTCCTTTCACCATCTGGATAAATTCTCTGTGTTGATAAACTACAACTTTGTTATGCAAAAGCTCTGTCAGAAGAGGGATTTGAACCCTCGCCTCCAATCGGAGACCAGAATACCCCTATAAGCAGGAAGGTTTCTCACCTTGAATCTGGCACCATAGACTACTCGGCCATCCTGACAACTGTTAAGTACTAAAACTTGAATATTTTTACGATTCTTTAACATAAAGTCTGATCTGTATGTAGGACACATGCAGGACGTAAGATACAAAGAACAGAAAAGAAAAAAATGCTAAAACCTAATGAAACACATTGTAAAAACCATTTAATTTAAGGAGATTCCGTAAGTGAGTGAATTCTAAGCTAGGCATATGATGACCTGTATTAAACGATTATTCCCGTTTCATGTGTTTTCTATTCACAATTGATGACATGTATCAAATTATTAATCACTGTTCATGTGTTTTCCTTTCACCGTTTTGATAAATTCTCTGTGTTGATAAAAAGCTACTTTGTTAGGCAAAAGCTCTGTCAGAAGAGGGATTTGAACCCTCGCCTCCAATCGGAGACCAGAATACCCCTATAAGCAGGAAGGTTTCTCACCTTGAATCTGGCACCATAGACTACTCGGCCATCCTGACAACTGTTAAGTACTAAAATTTGAATATTTTTACGATTCTGTTACATAAAGTCTGATCTGTATGTAGGACACATGCAGGACGTAAGATACAAAGAACAGAAAAGAAAAAATGCTAAAACCTAATGAAACACATTGTAAAAACCATTTAATTTAAGGAGATTCCGTAAGTGAGTGAATTCTAAGCTAGGCATATGATGACCTGTATTAAACGATTATTCCCGCTTTCATGTGTTTTCTATTCACAATTGATGACATGTATCAAATTATTAATCACTGTTCATGTGTTTTCCTTTCACCATCTGGATAAATTCTCTGTGTTGATAAACTACAACTTTGTTATGCAAAAGCTCTGTCAGAAGAGGGATTTGAACCCTCGCCTCCAATCGGAGACCAGAATACCCCTATAAGCAGGAAGGTTTCTCACCTTGAGTCTGGCGCCTTAGACCACTCGGCCATCCTGACAACTGTTAAGTACAAAAATTTGAATATTTTTACGATTCTGTAACATAAAGTCTAATCTGTATGTAGGACACATGCAGGATGTAAGATACAAAGAAAAGAAAAGAAAAAATGCTATAACCTAATGAAACACATTGTAAAAACCATTTAATTTAAGGAGATTCCGTAAGTGAGTGAATTCTAAGCTAGGCATATGATGACCTGTATTAAACGATTATTCCCGTTTCATGTGTTTTCTATTCACAATTGATGACATGTATCAAATTATTAATCACTGTTCATGTGTTTTCCTTTCACCATCTGGATAAATTCTCTGTGTTGATAAACTACAACTTTGTTATGCAAAAGCTCTGTCAGAAGAGGGATTTGAACCCTCGCCTCCAATCGGAGACCAGAATACCCCTATAAGCAGGAAGGTTTCTCACCTTGAATCTGGCACCATAGACTACTCGGCCATCCTGACAACTGTTAAGTACTAAAACTTGAATATTTTTACGATTCTTTAACATAAAGTCTGATCTGTATGTAGGACACATGCAGGACGTAAGATACAAAGAACAGAAAAGAAAAAATGCTAAAACCTAATGAAACACATTGTAAAAACCATTTAATTTAAGGAGATTCCGTAAGTGAGTGAATTCTAAGCTAGGCATATGATGACCTGTATTAAACGATTATTCCCGCTTTCATGTGTTTTCTATTCACAATTGATGACATGTATCAAATTATTAATCACTGTTCATGTGTTTTCCTTTCACCATCTGGATAAATTCTCTGTGTTGATAAACTACAACTTTGTTAGGCAAAAGCTCTGTCAGAAGAGGGATTTGAACCCTCGCCTCCAATCGGAGACCAGAATACCCCTATAAGCAGGAAGGTTTCTCACCTTGAGTCTGGCGCCTTAGACCACTCGGCCATCCTGACAACTGTTAAGTACAAAAATTTGAATATTTTTTACGATTCTGTAACATAAAGTCTAATCTGTATGTAGACACATGCAGGATGTAAGATACAAAGAAAAGAAAAGAAAAAATGCTATAACCTAATGAAACACATTGTAAAAACCATTTAATTTAAGGAGATTCCGTAAGTGAGTGAATTCTAAGCTAGGCATATGATGACCTGTATTAAACGATTATTCCCGTTTCATGTGTTTTCTATTCACAATTGATGACATGTATCAAATTATTAATCACTGTTCATGTGTTTTCCTTTCACCATCTGGATAAATTCTCTGTGTTGATAAACTACAACTTTGTTATGCAAAAGCTCTGTCAGAAGAGGGATTTGAACCCTCGCCTCCAATCGGAGACCAGAATACCCCTATAAGCAGGAAGGTTTCTCACCTTGAATCTGGCACCATAGACTACTCGGCCATCCTGACAACTGTTAAGTACTAAAACTTGAATATTTTTACGATTCTTTAACATAAAGTCTGATCTGTATGTAGGACACATGCAGGACGTAAGATACAAAGAACAGAAAAGAAAAAATGCTAAAACCTAATGAAACACATTGTAAAAACCATTTAATTTAAGGAGATTCCGTAAGTGAGTGAATTCTAAGCTAGGCATATGATGACCTGTATTAAACGATTATTCCCGTTTCATGTGTTTTCTATTCACAATTGATGACATGTATCAAATTATTAATCACTGTTCATGTGTTTTCCTTTCACCATCTGGATAAATTCTCTGTGTTGATAAACTACAACTTTGTTAGGCAAAAGCTCTGTCAGAAGAGGGATTTGAACCCTCGCCTCCAATCGGAGACCAGAATACCCCTATAAGCAGGAAAGTTTCTCACCTTGAGTCTGGCACCTTAGACCACTCAGCCATCCTGACAACTGTTAAGTACAAAAATTTGAATCATTTTTACGATTCTGTAACATAAAGTCTGATCTGTATGTAGGACACATGCAGGATGTAAGATACAAAGAAAAGAAAAGAAAAAATGCTATAACCTAATGAAACACATTGTAAAAACCATTTAATTTAAGGAGATTCCGTAAGTGAGTGAATTCTAAGCTAGGCATATGATGACCTGTATTAAACGATTATTCCCGTTTCATGTGTTTTCTATTCACAATTGATGACATGTATCAAATTATTAATCACTGTTCATGTGTTTTCCTTTCACCATCTGGATAAATTCTCTGTGTTGATAAACTACAACTTTGTTAGGCAAAAGCTCTGTCAGAAGAGAGATTTGAACCCTCGCCTCCAATCGGAGACCAGAATACCCCTATAAGCAGGAAAGTTTCTCACCTTGAGTCTGGCGCCTTAGACCACTCGGCCATCCTGACAACTGTTAAGTACAAAAATTTGAATATTTTTTACGATTCTGTAACATAAAGTCTAATCTGTATGTAGGACACATGCAGGATGTAAGATACAAAGAAAAGAAAGAAAAAAATGCTATAACCTAATGAAACACATTGTAAAAACCATTTAATTTAAGGAGATTCCGTAAGTGAGTGAATTCTAAGCTAGGCATATGATGACCTGTATTAAACGATTATTCCCGTTTCATGTGTTTTCTATTCACAATTGATGACATGTATCAAATTATTAATCACTGTTCATGTGTTTTCCTTTCACCATCTGGATAAATTCTCTGTGTTGATAAACTACAACTTTGTTAGGCAAAAGCTCTGTCAGAAGAGGGATTTGAACCCTCGCCTCCAATCGGAGACCAGAATACCCCTATAAGCAGGAAGGTTTCTCACCTTGAATCTGGCACCATAGACCACTCGGCCATCCTGACAACTGTTAAGTACTAAAATTTGAATATTTTTACGATTCTGTAACATAAAGTCTAATCTGTATGTAGGACACATGCAGGATGTAAGATACAAAGAACAGAAAAGAAAAAATGCTAAAACCTAATGAAACACATTGTAAAAACCATTTAATTTAAGGAGATTCCGTAAGTGAGTGAATTCTAAGCTAGGCATATGATGACCTGTATTAAACGATTATTCCCGTTTCATGTGTTTTCTATTCACAATTGATGACATGTATCAAATTATTAATCACTGTTCATGTGTTTTCCTTTCACCATCTGGATAAATTCTCTGTGTTGATAAACTACAACTTTGTTAGGCAAAAGCTCTGTCAGAAGAGGATTTGAACCCTCGCCTCCAATCGGAGACCAGAATACCCCTATAAGCAGGAAGGTTTCTCACCTTGAATCTGGCACCATAGACCACTCGGCCATCCTGACAACTGTTAAGTACTAAAATTTGAATATTTTTACGATTCTGTAACATAAAGTCTAATCTGTATGTAGGACACATGCAGGATGTAAGATACAAAGAACAGAAAAGAAAAAATGCTATAACCTAATGAAACACATTGTAAAAACCATTTAATTTAAGGAGATTCCGTAAGTGAGTGAATTCTAAGCTAGGCATATGATGACCTGTATTAAACGATTATTCCCGTTTCATGTGTTTTCTATTCACAATTGATGACATGTATCAAATTATTAATCACTGTTCATGTGTTTTCCTTTCACCATCTGGATAAATTCTCTGTGTTGATAAACTACAACTTTGTTATGCAAAAGCTCTGTCAGAAGAGGGATTTGAACCCTCGCCTCCAATCGGAGACCAGAATACCCCTATAAGCAGGAAGGTTTCTCACCTTGAATCTGGCACCATAGACTACTCTCGGCCATCCTGACAACTGTTAAGTACTAAAATTTGAATATTTTTACGATTCTGTAACATAAAGTCTAATCTGTATGTAGGACACATGCAGGATGTAAGATACAAAGAACAGAAAAGAAAAAATGCTAAAACCTAATGAAACACATTGTAAAAACCATTTAATTTAAGGAGATTCCGTAAGTGAGTGAATTCTAAGCTAGGCATATGATGACCTGTATTAAACGATTATTCCCGTTTCATGTGTTTTCTATTCACAATTGATGACATGTATCAAATTATTAATCACTGTTCATGTGTTTTCCTTTCACCATCTGGATAAATTCTCTGTGTTGATAAACTACAACTTTGTTATGCAAAAGCTCTGTCAGAAGAGGGATTTGAACCCTCGCCTCCAATCGGAGACCAGAATACCCCTATAAGCAGGAAGGTTTCTCACCTTGAATCTGGCACCATAGACTACTCGGCCATCCTGACAACTGTTAAGTACTAAAATTTGAATATTTTTTACGATTCTTTAACATAAAGTCTAATCTGTATGTAGGACACATGCAGGATGTAAGATACAAAGAACAGAAAAAGAAAAAATGCTATAACCTAATGAAACACATTGTAAAAACCATTTAATTTAAGGAGATTCCGTAAGTGAGTGAATTCTAAGCTAGGCATATGATGACCTGTATTAAACGATTATTCCCGTTTCATGTGTTTTCTATTCACAATTGATGACATGTATCAAATTATTAATCACTGTTCATGTGTTTTCCTTTCACCATCTGGATAAATTCTCTGTGTTGATAAACTACAACTTTGTTAGGCAAAAGCTCTGTCAGAAGAGGGATTTGAACCCTCGCCTCCAATCGGAGACCAGAATACCCCTATAAGCAGGAAGGTTTCTCACCTTGAATCTGGCACCATAGACCACTCGGCCATCCTGACAACTGTTAAGTACTAAAATTTGAATATTTTTACGATTCTGTAACATAAAGTCTAATCTGTATGTAGGACACATGCAGGATGTAAGATACAAAGAACAGAAAAGAAAAAATGCTAAAACCTAATGAAACACATTGTAAAAACCATTTAATTTAAGGAGATTCCGTAAGTGAGTGAATTCTAAGCTAGGCATATGATGACCTGTATTAAACGATTATTCCCGTTTCATGTGTTTTCTATTCACAATTGATGACATGTATCAAATTATTAATCACTGTTCATGTGTTTTCCTTTCACCATCTGGATAAATTCTCTGTGTTGATAAACTACAACTTTGTTATGCAAAAGCTCTGTCAGAAGAGGGATTTGAACCCTCGCCTCCAATCGGAGACCAGAATACCCCTATAAGCAGGAAGGTTTCTCACCTTGAATCTGGCACCTTAGACCACTCGGCCATCCTGACAACTGTTAAGTACTAAAATTTGAATATTTTTACGATTCTGTAACATAAAGTCTAATCTGTATGTAGGACACATGCAGGATGTAAGATACAAAGAACAGAAAAGAAAAAATGCTATAACCTAATGAAACACATTGTAAAAACCATTTAATTTAAGGAGATTCCGTAAGTGAGTGAATTCTAAGCTAGGCATATGATGACCTGTATTAAACGATTATTCCCGTTTCATGTGTTTTCTATTCACAATTGATGACATGTATCAAATTATTAATCACTGTTCATGTGTTTTCCTTTCACCATCTGGATAAATTCTCTGTGTTGATAAACTACAACTTTGTTATGCAAAAGCTCTGTCAGAAGAGGGATTTGAACCCTCGCCTCCAATCGGAGACCAGAATACCCCTATAAGCAGGAAGGTTTCTCACCTTGAATCTGGCACCATAGACTACTCGGCCATCCTGACAACTGTTAAGTACTAAAACTTGAATATTTTTACGATTCTTTAACATAAAGTCTGATCTGTATGTAGGACACATGCAGGACGTAAGATACAAAGAACAGAAAAGAAAAAATGCTATAACCTAATGAAACACATTGTAAAAACCATTTAATTTAAGGAGATTCCGTAAGTGAGTGAATTCTAAGCTAGGCATATGATGACCTGTATTAAACGATTATTCCCGTTTCATGTGTTTTCTATTCACAATTGATGACATGTATCAAATTATTAATCACTGTTCATGTGTTTTCCTTTCACCATCTGGATAAATTCTCTGTGTTGATAAACTACAACTTTGTTAGGCAAAAGCTCTGTCAGAAGAGGGATTTGAACCCTCGCCTCCAATCGGAGACCAGAATACCCCTATAAGCAGGAAGGTTTCTCACCTTGAGTCTGGCGCCTTAGACCACTCGGCCATCCTGACAACTGTTAAGTACAAAAATTTGAATATTTTTTACGATTCTGTAACATAAAGTCTAATCTGTATGTAGACACATGCAGGATGTAAGATACAAAGAAAAGAAAAGAAAAAAATGCTATAACCTAATGAAACACATTGTAAAAACCATTTAATTTAAGGAGATTCCGTAAGTGAGTGAATTCTAAGCTAGGCATATGATGACCTGTATTAAACGATTATTCCCGTTTCATGTGTTTTCTATTCACAATTGATGACATGTATCAAATTATTAATCACTGTTCATGTGTTTTCCTTTCACCATCTGGATAAATTCTCTGTGTTGATAAACTACAACTTTGTTATGCAAAAGCTCTGTCAGAAGAGGGATTTGAACCCTCGCCTCCAATCGGAGACCAGAATACCCCTATAAGCAGGAAGGTTTCTCACCTTGAATCTGGCACCATAGACTACTCGGCCATCCAGACAACTGTTAAGTACTAAAACTTGAATATTTTTTACGATTCTTTAACATAAAGTCTGATCTGTATGTAGGACACATGCAGGACGTAAGATACAAAGAACAGAAAAGAAAAAATGCTAAAACCTAATGAAACACATTGTAAAAACCATTTAATTTAAGGAGATTCCGTAAGTGAGTGAATTCTAAGCTAGGCATATGATGACCTGTATTAAACGATTATTCCCGTTTCATGTGTTTTCTATTCACAATTGATGACATGTATCAAATTATTAATCACTGTTCATGTGTTTTCCTTTCACCATCTGGATAAATTCTCTGTGTTGATAAACTACAACTTTGTTAGGCAAAAGCTCTGTCAGAAGAGGGATTTGAACCCTCGCCTCCAATCGGAGACCAGAATACCCCTATAAGCAGGAAGGTTTCTCACCTTGAATCTGGCACCATAGACTACTCGGCCATCCTGACAACTGTTAAGTACTAAAACTTGAATATTTTTTACGATTCTTTAACATAAAGTCTAATCTGTATGTAGGACACATGCAGGATGTAAGATACAAAGAAAAGAAAAGAAAAAAATGCTATAACCTAATGAAACACATTGTAAAAACCATTTAATTTAAGGAGATTCCGTAAGTGAGTGAATTCTAAGCTAGGCATATGATGACCTGTATTAAACGATTATTCCCGTTTCATGTGTTTTCTATTCACAATTGATGACATGTATCAAATTATTAATCACTGTTCATGTGTTTTCCTTTCACCATCTGGATAAATTCTCTGTGTTGATAAACTACAACTTTGTTAGGCAAAAGCTCTGTCAGAAGAGGGATTTGAACCCTCGCCTCCAATCGGAGACCAGAATACCCCTATAAGCAGGAAAGTTTCTCACCTTGAGTCTGGCGCCTTAGACCACTCGGCCATCCTGACAACTGTTAAGTACTAAAATTTGAATATTTTTTACGATTCTTTAACATAAAGTCCGATCTGTATGTAGGACACATGCAGGATGTAAGATACAAAGAAAAGAAAAGAAAAAATGCTATAACCTAATGAAACACATTGTAAAAACCATTTAATTTAAGGAGATTCCGTAAGTGAGTGAATTCTAAGCTAGGCATATGATGACCTGTATTAAACGATTATTCCCGTTTCATGTGTTTTCTATTCACAATTGATGACATGTATCAAATTATTAATCACTGTTCATGTGTTTTCCTTTCACCATCTGGATAAATTCTCTGTGTTGATAAACTACAACTTTGTTATGCAAAAGCTCTGTCAGAAGAGGGATTTGAACCCTCGCCTCCAATCGGAGACCAGAATACCCCTATAAGCAGGAAGGTTTCTCACCTTGAATCTGGCACCATAGACTACTCGGCCATCCTGACAACTGTTAAGTACTAAAACTTGAATATTTTTACGATTCTTTAACATAAAGTCTGATCTGTATGTAGGACACATGCAGGACGTAAGATACAAAGAACAGAAAAAGAAAAAATGCTAAAACCTAATGAAACACATTGTAAAAACCATTTAATTTAAGGAGATTCCGTAAGTGAGTGAATTCTAAGCTAGGCATATGATGACCTGTATTAAACGATTATTCCCGTTTCATGTGTTTTCTATTCACAATTGATGACATGTATCAAATTATTAATCACTGTTCATGTGTTTTCCTTTCACCATCTGGATAAATTCTCTGTGTTGATAAACTACAACTTTGTTAGGCAAAAGCTCTGTCAGAAGAGGGATTTGAACCCTCGCCTCCAATCGGAGACCAGAATACCCTATAAGCAGGAAGGTTTCTCACCTTGAATCTGGCACCATAGACTACTCGGCCATCCTGACAACTGTTAAGTACTAAAACTTGAATATTTTTACGATTCTTTAACATAAAGTCTGATCTGTATGTAGGACACATGCAGGACGTAAGATACAAAGAACAGAAAAGAAAAAATGCTAAAACCTAATGAAACACATTGTAAAAACCATTTAATTTAAGGAGATTCCGTAAGTGAGTGAATTCTAAGCTAGGCATATGATGACCTGTATTAAACGATTATTCCCGTTTCATGTGTTTTCTATTCACAATTGATGACATGTATCAAATTATTAATCACTGTTCATGTGTTTTCCTTTCACCATCTGGATAAATTCTCTGTGTTGATAAACTACACCTTTGTTAGGCAAAAGCTCTGTCAGAAGAGGGATTTGAACCCTCGCCTCCAATCGGAGACCAGAATACCCCTATAAGCAGGAAGGTTTCTCACCTTGAATCTGGCACCATAGACTACTCGGCCATCCTGACAACTGTTAAGTACTAAAACTTGAATATTTTTTACGATTCTTTAACATAAAGTCTGATCTGTATGTAGGACACATGCAGGACGTAAGATACAAAGAACAGAAAAGAAAAAATGCTAAAACCTAATGAAACACATTGTAAAAACCATTTAATTTAAGGAGATTCCGTAAGTGAGTGAATTCTAAGCTAGGCATATGATGACCTGTATTAAACGATTATTCCCGTTTCATGTGTTTTCTATTCACAATTGATGACATGTATCAAATTATTAATCACTGTTCATGTGTTTTCCTTTCACCATCTGGATAAATTCTCTGTGTTGATAAACTACAACTTTGTTAGGCAAAAGCTCTGTCAGAAGAGGGATTTGAACCCTCGCCTCCAATCGGAGACCAGAATACCCCTATAAGCAGGAAGGTTTCTCACCTTGAATCTGGCACCATAGACTACTCGGCCATCCAGACAACTGTTAAGTACTAAAACTTAAATATTTTTTACGATTCTGTAACATAAAGTCTAATCTGTATGTAGACACATGCAGGATGTAAGATACAAAGAAAAGAAAAAGAAAAAATGCTATAACCTAATGAAACACATTGTAAAAACCATTTAATTTAAGGAGATTCCGTAAGTGAGTGAATTCTAAGCTAGGCATATGATGACCTGTATTAAACGATTATTCCCGTTTCATGTGTTTTCTATTCACAATTGATGACATGTATCAAATTATTAATCACTGTTCATGTGTTTTCCTTTCACCATCTGGATAAATTCTCTGTGTTGATAAACTACAACTTTGTTATGCAAAAGCTCTGTCAGAAGAGGGATTTGAACCCTCGCCTCCAATCGGAGACCAGAATACCCCTATAAGCAGGAAGGTTTCTCACCTTGAATCTGGCACCATAGACTACTCGGCCATCCTGACAACTGTTAAGTACTAAAACTTGAATATTTTTACGATTCTTTAACATAAAGTCTGATCTGTATGTAGGACACATGCAGGACGTAAGATACAAAGAACAGAAAAGAAAAAATGCTAAAACCTAATGAAACACATTGTAAAAACCATTTAATTTAAGGAGATTCCGTAAGTGAGTGAATTCTAAGCTAGGCATATGATGACCTGTATTAAACGATTATTCCCGTTTCATGTGTTTTCTATTCACAATTGATGACATGTATCAAATTATTAATCACTGTTCATGTGTTTTCCTTTCACCATCTGGATAAATTCTCTGTGTTGATAAACTACAACTTTGTTAGGCAAAAGCTCTGTCAGAAGAGGGATTTGAACCCTCGCCTCCAATCGGAGACCAGAATACCCCTATAAGCAGGAAGGTTTCTCACCTTGAGTCTGGCACCATAGACCACTCGGCCATCCTGACAACTGTTAAGTACTAAAATTTGAATATTTTTACGATTCTGTAACATAAAGTCTAATCTGTATGTAGGACACATGCAGGATGTAAGATACAAAGAACAGAAAAGAAAAAATGCTATAACCTAATGAAACACATTGTAAAAACCATTTAATTTAAGGAGATTCCGTAAGTGAGTGAATTCTAAGCTAGGCATATGATGACCTGTATTAAACGATTATTCCCGTTTCATGTGTTTTCTATTCACAATTGATGACATGTATCAAATTATTAATCACTGTTCATGTGTTTTCCTTTCACCATCTGGATAAATTCTCTGTGTTGATAAACTACAACTTTGTTAGGCAAAAGCTCTGTCAGAAGAGGGATTTGAACCCTCGCCTCCAATCGGAGACCAGAATACCCCTATAAGCAGGAAGGTTTCTCACCTTGAATCTGGCACCATAGACTACTCGGCCATCCTGACAACTGTTAAGTACTAAAACTTGAATATTTTTTACGATTCTTTAACATAAAGTCTGATCTGTATGTAGGACACATGCAGGATGTAAGATACAAAGAACAGAAAAGAAAAAATGCTAAAACCTAATGAAACACATTGTAAAAACCATTTAATTTAAGGAGATTCCGTAAGTGAGTGAATTCTAAGCTAGGCATATGATGACCTGTATTAAACGATTATTCCCGTTTCATGTGTTTTCTATTCACAATTGATGACATGTATCAAATTATTAATCACTGTTCATGTGTTTTCCTTTCACCATCTGGATAAATTCTCTGTGTTGATAAACTACAACTTTGTTATGCAAAAGCTCTGTCAGAAGAGGGATTTGAACCCTCGCCTCCAATCGGAGACCAGAATACCCCTATAAGCAGGAAGGTTTCTCACCTTGAATCTGGCACCATAGACTACTCGGCCATCCTGACAACTGTTAAGTACTAAAATTTGAATATTTTTTACGATTCTGTTACATAAAGTCTAATCTGTATGTAGACACATGCAGGATGTAAGATACAAAGAAAAGAAAATAAAAAAATGCTATAACCTAATGAAACACATTGTAAAAACCATTTAATTTAAGGAGATTCCGTAAGTGAGTGAATTCTAAGCTAGGCATATGATGACCTGTATTAAACGATTCTGAAGTTTATAAAACCATTAAGATATAGGTGTTTTCTATTCACAATTGATGACATGTATCAAATTATTAATCACTGTTCATGTGTTTTCCTTTCACCATCTGGATAAATTCTCTGTGTTGATAAACTACAACTTTGTTAGGCAAAAGCTCTGTCAGAAGAGGGATTTGAACCCTCGCCTCCAATCGGAGACCAGAATACCCTATAAGCAGGAAAGGTTTCTCACCTTGAGTCTGGCACCATAGACTACTCAGCCATCCTGACAACTGTTAAGTACTAAAATTTGAATATTTTTACGATTCTTTAACATAAAGTCTAATCTGTATGTAGGACACATGCAGGATGTAAGATACAAAGAACAGAAAAGAAAAAATGCTAAAACCTAATGAAACACATTGTAAAAACCATTTAATTTAAGGAGATTCCGTAAGTGAGTGAATTCTAAGCTAGGCATATGATGACCTGTATTAAACGATTATTCCCGTTTCATGTGTTTTCTATTCACAATTGATGACATGTATCAAATTATTAATCACTGTTCATGTGTTTTCCTTTCACCATCTGGATAAATTCTCTGTGTTGATAAACTACAACTTTGTTATGCAAAAGCTCTGTCAGAAGATGGATTTGAACCCTCGCCTCAATCGGAGACCAGAATACCCCTATAAGCAGAAAAGTTTCTCACCTTGAGTCTGGCGCCTTAGACCACTCGGACATCCTGACAACTGTTAAGTACAAAAATTTGAATATTTTTTACGATTCTGTAACATAAAGTCTAATCTGTATGTAGGACACATGCAGGACGTAAGATACAAAGAACAGAAAAGAAAAAAATGCTAAAACCTAATGAAACACATTGTAAAAACCATTTAATTTAAGGAGATTCCGTAAGTGAGTGAATTCTAAGCTAGGCATATGATGACCTGTATTAAACGATTATTCCCGTTTCATGTGTTTTCTATTCACAATTGATGACATGTATCAAATTATTAATCACTGTTCATGTGTTTTCCTTTCACCATCTGGATAAATTCTCTGTGTTGATAAACTACAACTTTGTTAGGCAAAAGCTCTGTCAGAAGAGGGATTTGAACCCTCGCCTCCAATCGGAGACCAGAATACCCCTATAAGCAGGAAAGTTTCTCACCTTGAGTCTGGCGCCTTAGACCACTCGGCCATCCTGACAACTGTTAAGTACAAAAATTTGAATATTTTTACGATTCTGTAACATAAAGTCTAATCTGTATGTAGGACACATGCAGGATGTAAGATACAAAGAAAAGAAAAGAAAAAATGCTATAACCTAATGAAACACATTGTAAAAACCATTTAATTTAAGGAGATTCCGTAAGTGAGTGAATTCTAAGCTAGGCATATGATGACCTGTATTAAACGATTATTCCCGTTTCATGTGTTTTCTATTCACAATTGATGACATGTATCAAATTATTAATCACTGTTCATGTGTTTTCCTTTCACCATCTGGATAAATTCTCTGTGTTGATAAACTACAACTTTGTTAGGCAAAAGCTCTGTCAGAAGAGGGATTTGAACCCTCGCCTCCAATCGGAGACCAGAATACCCCTATAAGCAGGAAGGTTTCTCACCTTGAATCTGGCACCATAGACTACTCGGCCATCCTGACAACTGTTAAGTACTAAAACTTGAATATTTTTACGATTCTTTAACATAAAGTCTGATCTGTATGTAGGACACATGCAGGACGTAAGATACAAAGAACAGAAAAGAAAAAATGCTAAAACCTAATGAAACACATTGTAAAAACCATTTAATTTAAGGAGATTCCGTAAGTGAGTGAATTCTAAGCTAGGCATATGATGACCTGTATTAAACGATTATTCCCGTTTCATGTGTTTTCTATTCACAATTGATGACATGTATCAAATTATTAATCACTGTTCATGTGTTTTCCTTTCACCATCTGGATAAATTCTCTGTGTTGATAAACTACAACTTTGTTATGCAAAAGCTCTGTCAGAAGAGAGGATTTGAACCCTCGCCTCCAATCGGAGACCAGAATACCCCTATAAGCAGGACGGTTTCTCACCTTGAATCAGGCACCTTAGACCACTCGGCCATCCTGACAACTGTTAAGTACAAAAATTTGAATATTTTTTACGATTCTGTAACATAAAGTCTAATCTGTATGTAGGACACATGCAGGATGTAAGATACAAAGAACAGAAAAGAAAGAAATGCAAAAACCTAATGAAACACATTGTAAAAACCATTTAATTTAAGGAGATTCCGTAAGTGAGTGAATTCTAAGCTAGGCATATGATGACCTGTATTAAATTATTAATCACTGTTCATGTGTTTTCCTTTCACCATCTGGATAAATTCTCTGTGTTGATAAACTACAACTTTGTTAGGCAAAAGCTCTGTCAGAAGAGGGATTTGAACCCTCGCCTCCAATCGGAGACCAGAATACCCCTATAAGCAGGAAGGTTTCTCACCTTGAATCTGGCACCATAGACTACTCGGCCATCCTGACAACTGTTAAGTACAAAAATTTGAATATTTTTTACGATTCTGTAACATAAAGTCTAATCTGTATGTAGGACACATGCAGGATGTAAGATACAAAGAAAAGAAAAGAAAAAATGCTATAACCTAATGAAACACATTGTAAAAACCATTTAATTTAAGGAGATTCCGTAAGTGAGTGAATTCTAAGCTAGGCATATGATGACCTGTATTAAACGATTATTCCCGTTTCATGTGTTTTCTATTCACAATTGATGACATGTATCAAATTATTAATCACTGTTCATGTGTTTTCCTTTCACCATCTGGATAAATTCTCTGTGTTGATAAACTACAACTTTGTTATGCAAAAGCTCTGTCAGAAGAGGGATTTGAACCCTCGCCTCCAATCGGAGACCAGAATACCCCTATAAGCAGGAAGGTTTCTCACCTTGAATCTGGCACCATAGACTACTCGGCCATCCGGACAACTGTTAAGTACTAAAACTTGAATATTTTTTACGATTCTTTAACATAAAGTCTGATCTGTATGTAGGACACATGCAGGACGTAAGATACAAAGAACAGAAAAGAAAAAAATGCTAAAACCTAATGAAACACATTGTAAAAACCATTTAATTTAAGGAGATTCCGTAAGTGAGTGAATTCTAAGCTAGGCATATGATGACCTGTATTAAACGATTATTCCCGTTTCATGTGTTTTCTATTCACAATTGATGACATGTATCAAATTATTAATCACTGTTCATGTGTTTTCCTTTCACCATCTGGATAAATTCTCTGTGTTGATAAACTACAACTTTGTTAGGCAAAAGCTCTGTCAGAAGAGGGATTTGAACCCTCGCCTCCAATCGGAGACCAGAATACCCCTATAAGCAGGAAAGTTTCTCACCTTGAGTCTGGCGCCTTAGACCACTCGGCCATCCTGACAACTGTTAAGTACAAAAATTTGAATATTTTTTACGATTCTGTAACATAAAGTCTAATCTGTATGTAGGACACATGCAGGATGTAAGATACAAAGAAAAGAAAAGAAAAAATGCTATAACCTAATGAAACACATTGTAAAAACCATTTAATTTAAGGAGATTCCGTAAGTGAGTGAATTCTAAGCTAGGCATATGATGACCTGTATTAAACGATTATTCCCGTTTCATGTGTTTTCTATTCACAATTGATGACATGTATCAAATTATTAATCACTGTTCATGTGTTTTCCTTTCACCATCTGGATAAATTCTCTGTGTTGATAAACTACAACTTTGTTATGCAAAAGCTCTGTCAGAAGAGGGATTTGAACCCTCGCCTCCAATCGGAGACCAGAATACCCCTATAAGCAGGAAGGTTTCTCACCTTGAATCTGGCACCATAGACTACTCGGCCATCCTGACAACTGTTAAGTACTAAAACTTGAATATTTTTTACGATTCTTTAACATAAAGTCTGATCTGTATGTAGGACACATGCAGGACGTAAGATACAAAGAACAGAAAAGAAAAAAATGCTAAAACCTAATGAAACACATTGTAAAAACCATTTAATTTAAGGAGATTCCGTAAGTGAGTGAATTCTAAGCTAGGCATATGATGACCTGTATTAAACGATTATTCCCGTTTCATGTGTTTTCTATTCACAATTGATGACATGTATCAAATTATTAATCACTGTTCATGTGTTTTCCTTTCACCATCTGGATAAATTCTCTGTGTTGATAAACTACAACTTTGTTAGGCAAAAGCTCTGTCAGAAGAGGGATTTGAACCCTCGCCTCCAATCGGAGACCAGAATACCCCTATAAGCAGGAAGGTTTCTCACCTTGAATCTGGCACCATAGACTACTCGGCCATCCGGACAACTGTTAAGTACTAAAACTTGAATATTTTTTACGATTCTTTAACATAAAGTCTGATCTGTATGTAGGACACATGCAGGACGTAAGATACAAAGAACAGAAAAGAAAAAATGCTAAAACCTAATGAAACACATTGTAAAAACCATTTAATTTAAGGAGATTCCGTAAGTGAGTGAATTCTAAGCTAGGCATATGATGACCTGTATTAAACGATTATTCCCGTTTCATGTGTTTTCTATTCACAATTGATGACATGTATCAAATTATTAATCACTGTTCATGTGTTTTCCTTTCACCATCTGGATAAATTCTCTGTGTTGATAAACTACAACTTTGTTAGGCAAAAGCTCTGTCAGAAGAGGGATTTGAACCCTCGCCTCCAATCGGAGACCAGAATACCCCTATAAGCAGGAAGGTTTCTCACCTTGATTCTGCCACCATAGACTACTCGGCCATCCTGACAACTGTTAAGTACTAAAATTTGAATATTTTTTACGATTCTGTAACATAAAGTCTAATCTGTATGTAGGACACATGCAGGATGTAAGATACAAAGAAAAGAAAAGAAAAAATGCTATAACCTAATGAAACACATTGTAAAAACCATTTAATTTAAGGAGATTCCGTAAGTGAGTGAATTCTAAGCTAGGCATATGATGACCTGTATTAAACGATTATTCCCGTTTCATGTGTTTTCTATTCACAATTGATGACATGTATCAAATTATTAATCACTGTTCATGTGTTTTCCTTTCACCATCTGGATAAATTCTCTGTGTTGATAAACTACAACTTTGTTATGCAAAAGCTCTGTCAGAAGAGGGATTTGAACCCTCGCCTCCAATCGGAGACCAGAATACCCCTATAAGCAGGAAGGTTTCTCACCTTGAATCTGGCACCATAGACTACTCGGCCATCCTGACAACTGTTAAGTACTAAAACTTGAATATTTTTTACGATTCTTTAACATAAAGTCCGATCTGTATGTAGGACACATGCAGGACGTAAGATACAAAGAACAGAAAAGAAAAAATGCTAAAACCTAATGAAACACATTGTAAAAACCATTTAATTTAAGGAGATTCCGTAAGTGAGTGAATTCTAAGCTAGGCATATGATGACCTGTATTAAACGATTATTCCCGTTTCATGTGTTTTCTATTCACAATTGATGACATGTATCAAATTATTAATCACTGTTCATGTGTTTTCCTTTCACCATCTGGATAAATTCTCTGTGTTGATAAACTACAACTTTGTTAGGCAAAAGCTCTGTCAGAAGAGGGATTTGAACCCTCGCCTCCAATCGGAGACCAGAATACCCCTATAAGCAGGAAGGTTTCTCACCTTGAATCTGGCACCATAGACTACTCGGCCATCCTGACAACTGTTAAGTACTAAAACTTGAATATTTTTTACGATTCTTTAACATAAAGTCTGATCTGTATGTAGGACACATGCAGGACGTAAGATACAAAGAACAGAAAAGAAAAAAATGCTAAAACCTAATGAAACACATTGTAAAAACCATTTAATTTAAGGAGATTCCGTAAGTGAGTGAATTCTAAGCTAGGCATATGATGACCTGTATTAAACGATTATTCCGTTTCATGTGTTTTCTATTCACAATTGATGACATGTATCAAATTATTAATCACTGTTCATGTGTTTTCCTTTCACCATCTGGATAAATTCTCTGTGTTGATAAACTACAACTTTGTTAGGCAAAAGCTCTGTCAGAAGAGGGATTTGAACCCTCGCCTCCAATCGAGACCAGAATACCCCTATAAGCAGGAAAGGTTTCTCACCTTGAATCTGGCACCATAGACCTACTCGGCCATCCTGACAACTGTTAAGTACTAAAACTTGAATATTTTTACGATTCTTTAACATAAAGTCTGATCTGTATGTAGGACACATGCAGGACGTAAGATACAAAGAACAGAAAAGAAAAAAATGCTAAAACCTAATGAAACACATTGTAAAAACCATTTAATTTAAGGAGATTCCGTAAGTGAGTGAATTCTAAGCTAGGCATATGATGACCTGTATTAAACGATTATTCCCGTTTCATGTGTTTTCTATTCACAATTGATGACATGTATCAAATTATTAATCACTGTTCATGTGTTTTCCTTTCACCATCTGGATAAATTCTCTGTGTTGATAAACTACAACTTTGTTATGCAAAAGCTCTGTCAGAAGAGGGATTTGAACCCTCGCCTCCAATCGGAGACCAGAATACCCCTATAAGCAGGAAGGTTTCTCACCTTGAATCTGGCACCATAGACCACTCGGCCATCCTGACAACTGTTAAATACAAAAATTTGAATATTTTTTACGATTCTGTAACATAAAGTCTAATCTGTATGTAGACACATGCAGGATGTAAGATACAAAGAAACAGAAAAGAAAAAATGCTATAACCTAATGAAACACATTGTAAAAACCATTTAATTTAAGGAGATTCCGTAAGTGAGTGAATTCTAAGCTAGGCATATGATGACCTGTATTAAACGATTATTCCCGTTTCATGTGTTTTCTATTCACAATTGATGACATGTATCAAATTATTAATCACTGTTCATGTGTTTTCCTTTCACCATCTGGATAAATTCTCTGTGTTGATAAACTACAACTTTGTTAGGCAAAAGCTCTGTCAGAAGAGGGATTTGAACCCTCGCCTCCAATCGGAGACCAGAATACCCCTATAAGCAGGAAGGTTTCTCACCTTGAATCTGGCACCATAGACTACTCGGCCATCCTGACAACTGTTAAGTACTAAAACTTGAATATTTTTACGATTCTTTAACATAAAGTCTGATCTGTATGTAGGACACATGCAGGATGTAAGATACAAAGAACAGAAAAGAAAAAATGCTAAAACCTAATGAAACACATTGTAAAAACCATTTAATTTAAGGAGATTCCGTAAGTGAGTGAATTCTAAGCTAGGCATATGATGACCTGTATTAAACGATTATTCCCGTTTCATGTGTTTTCTATTCACAATTGATGACATGTATCAAATTATTAATCACTGTTCATGTGTTTTCCTTTCACCATCTGGATAAATTCTCTGTGTTGATAAACTACAACTTTGTTAGGCAAAAGCTCTGTCAGAAGAGGATTTGAACCCTCGCCTCAATCGGAGACCAGAATACCCCTATAAGCAGGAAAGGTTTCTCACCTTGAATCTGGCACCATAGACCACTCGGCCATCCTGACAACTGTTAAGTACAAAATTTGAATATTTTTTTGATTCTGTAACATAAAGTCTAATCTGTATGTAGGACACATGCAGGACGTAAGATACAAAGAACAGAAAAGAAAAAATGCTAAAACCTAATGAAACACATTGTAAAAACCATTTAATTTAAGGAGATTCCGTAAGTGAGTGAATTCTAAGCTAGGCATATGATGACCTGTATTAAACGATTATTCCCGTTTCATGTGTTTTCTATTCACAATTGATGACATGTATCAAATTATTAATCACTGTTCATGTGTTTTCCTTTCACCATCTGGATAAATTCTCTGTGTTGATAAACTACAACTTTGTTATGCAAAAGCTCTGTCAGAAGAGGGATTTGAACCCTCGCCTCCAATCGGAGACCAGAATACCCCTATAAGCAGGAAGGTTTCTCACCTTGAATCTGGCACCATAGACTACTCGGCCATCCGGACAACTGTTAAGTACTAAAACTTGAATATTTTTTACGATTCTTTAACATAAAGTCTGATCTGTATGTAGGACACATGCAGGACGTAAGATACAAAGAACAGAAAAGAAAAAATGCTAAAACCTAATGAAACACATTGTAAAAACCATTTAATTTAAGGAGATTCCGTAAGTGAGTGAATTCTAAGCTAGGCATATGATGACCTGTATTAAACGATTATTCCCGTTTCATGTGTTTTCTATTCACAATTGATGACATGTATCAAATTATTAATCACTGTTCATGTGTTTTCCTTTCACCATCTGGATAAATTCTCTGTGTTGATAAACTACAACTTTGTTAGGCAAAAGCTCTGTCAGAAGAGGGATTTGAACCCTCGCCTCCAATCGGAGACCAGAATACCCCTATAAGCAGGAAGGTTTCTCACCTTGAATCTGGCACCATAGACTACTCGGCCATCCTGACAACTGTTAAGTACTAAAACTTGAATATTTTTACGATTCTTTAACATAAAGTCTGATCTGTATGTAGGACACATGCAGGACGTAAGATACAAAGAACAGAAAAGAAAAAATGCTAAAACCTAATGAAACACATTGTAAAAACCATTTAATTTAAGGAGATTCCGTAAGTGAGTGAATTCTAAGCTAGGCATATGATGACCTGTATTAAACGATTATTCCCGTTTCATGTGTTTTCTATTCACAATTGATGACATGTATCAAATTATTAATCACTGTTCATGTGTTTTCCTTTCACCATCTGGATAAATTCTCTGTGTTGATAAACTACAACTTTGTTAGGCAAAAGCTCTGTCAGAAGAGGGATTTGAACCCTCGCCTCCAATCGGAGACCAGAATACCCCTATAAGCAGGAAGGTTTCTCACCTTGAATCTGGCACCATAGACAACTCGGCCATCCTGACAACTGTTAAGTACTAAAATTTGAATATTTTTTACGATTCTGTAACATAAAGTCTAATCTGTATGTAGGACACATGCAGGATGTAAGATACAAAGAAAATAAAATAAAAAAATGCTATAACCTAATGAAACACATTGTAAAAACCATTTAATTTAAGGAGATTCCGTAAGTGAGTGAATTCTAAGCTAGGCATATGATGACCTGTATTAAACGATTATTCCCGTTTCATGTGTTTTCTATTCACAATTGATGACATGTATCAAATTATTAATCACTGTTCATGTGTTTTCCTTTCACCATCTGGATAAATTCTCTGTGTTGATAAACTACAACTTTGTTAGGCAAAAGCTCTGTCAGAAGAGGGATTTGAACCCTCGCCTCCAATCGGAGACCAGAATACCCTATAAGCAGGAAGGTTTCTCACCTTGAATCTGGCACCATAGACTACTCGGCCATCCGGACAACTGTTAAGTACAAAAATTTGAATATTTTTTACGATTCTGTAACATAAAGTCTAATCTGTATGTAGACACATGCAGGATGTAAGATACAAAGAAAAGAAAAAAATGCTATAACCTAATGAAACACATTGTAAAAACCATTTAATTTAAGGAGATTCCGTAAGTGAGTGAATTCTAAGCTAGGCATATGATGACCTGTATTAAACGATTATTCCCGTTTCATGTGTTTTCTATTCACAATTGATGACATGTATCAAATTATTAATCACTGTTCATGTGTTTTCCTTTCACCATCTGGATAAATTCTCTGTGTTGATAAACTACAACTTTGTTATGCAAAAGCTCTGTCAGAAGAGGGATTTGAACCCTCGCTTCCAATCGGAGACCAGAATACCCTATAAGCAGGAAGGTTTCTCACCCTGAGTCTGGCACCATAGACTACTCGGCCATCCTGACAACTGTTAAGTACTAAAACTTGAATATTTTTACGATTCTGTAACATAAAGTCTGATCTGTATGTAGGACACATGCAGGACGTAAGATACAAAGAACAGAAAAGAAAAAAATGCTAAAACCTAATGAAACACATTGTAAAAACCATTTAATTTAAGGAGATTCCGTAAGTGAGTGAATTCTAAGCTAGGCATATGATGACCTGTATTAAACGATTATTCCCGTTTCATGTGTTTTCTATTCACAATTGATGACCTGTATCAAATTCTTAATCACTGTTCATGTGTTTTCCTTTCACCGTTTTGATAAATTCTCTGTGTTGATAAAAAGCTACTTTGTTAGGCAGAAGCTATGTCAGAAGAGGGATTTGAACCCTCGCCTCCAATCGGAGACCAGAATACCCCTATAAACAGGAAGGTTTCTCGCCTTGAATCTGGCACCATAGACTACTCGGAGATCCAGACAAGAATACCCCTATAAACAGGAAGGTTTCTCGCCTTGAATCTGGCACCATAGACTACTCGGCGATCCAGACAACTGTTAAGTACTAAAACATTAATATTTTTTACGATTCTTTAACATAAAGTCTGATCTGTATGTAGGACACATGCAGGACGTAAGATACAAAGAACAGAAAAGAAAAAAATGCTAAAACCTAATGAAACACATTGTAAAAACCATTTAATTTAAGGAGATTCCGTAAGTGAGTGAATTCTAAGCTAGGCATATGATGACCTGTATTAAACGATTATTCCCGTTTCATGTGTTTTCTATTCACAATTGATGACATGTATCAAATTATTAATCACTGTTCATGTGTTTTCCTTTCACCATCTGGATAAATTCTCTGTGTTGATAAACTACAACTTTGTTATGCAAAAGCTCTGTCAGAAGAGGGATTTGAACCCTCGCCTCCAATCGGAGACCAGAATACCCCTATAAGCAGGAAGGTTTCTCACCTTGAGTCTGGCGCCTTAGACCACTCGGCCATCCTGACAACTGTTAAGTACTAAAATTTGAATATTTTTTACGATTCTGTAACATAAAGTCTAATCTGTATGTAGGACACATGCAGGAGGTAAGATACAAAGAAAAGAAAAAAAAAAATGCTATAACCTAATGAAACACATTGTAAAAACCATTTAATTTAAGGAGATTCCGTAAGTGAGTGAATTCTAAGCTAGGCATATGATGACCTGTATTAAGCGATTATTCCCGTTTCATGTGTTTTCTATTCACAATTGATGACATGTATCAAATTATTAATCACTGTTCATGTGTTTTCCTTTCACCATCTGGATAAATTCTCTGTGTTGATAAACTACAACTTTGTTAGGCAAAAGCTCTGTCAGAAGAGGATTTGAACCCTCGCCTCAATCGGAGACCAGAATACCCCTATAAGCAGGAAAGTTTCTCACCTTGAGTCTGGCACCTTAGACCACTCGGCCATCCTGACAACTGTTAAGTACAAAAATTTGAATATTTTTACGATTCTGTAACATAAAGTCTGATCTGTATGTAGGACACATGCAGGATGTAAGATACAAAGAAAAGAAAAGAAAAAATGCTATAACCTAATGAAACACATTGTAAAAACCATTTAATTTAAGGAGATTCCGTAAGTGAGTGAATTCTAAGCTAGGCATATGATGACCTGTATTAAGCGATTATTCCCGTTTCATGTGTTTTCTATTCACAATTGATGACATGTATCAAATTATTAATCACTGTTCATGTGTTTTCCTTTCACCATCTGGATAAATTCTCTGTGTTGATAAACTACAACTTTGTTATGCAAAAGCTCTGTCAGAAGAGGGATTTGAACCCCGCTCCAATCGGAGACCAGAATACCCCTATAAGCAGGAAGGTTTCTCACCTTGAATCTGGCACCATAGACTACTCGGCCATCCGGACAACTGTTAAGTACTAAAACTTGAATATTTTTTACGATTCTTTAACATAAAGTCTGATCTGTATGTAGGACACATGCAGGACGTAAGATACAAAGAACAGAAAAAGAAAAAAATGCTAAAACCTAATGAAACACATTGTAAAAACCATTTAATTTAAGGAGATTCCGTAAGTGAGTGAATTCTAAGCTAGGCATATGATGACCTGTATTAAACGATTATTCCCGTTTCATGTGTTTTCTATTCACAATTGATGACATGTATCAAATTATTAATCACTGTTCATGTGTTTTCCTTTCACCATCTGGATAAATTCTCTGTGTTGATAAACTACAACTTTGTTAGGCAAAAGCTCTGTCAGAAGAGGGATTTGAACCCTCGCCTCCAATCGGAGACCAGAATACCCCTATAAGCAGGAAGGTTTCTCACCTTGAATCTGGCACCATAGACTACTCGGCCATCCTGACAACTGTTAAGTACTAAAACTTGAATATTTTTTACGATTCTTTAACATAAAGTCTGATCTGTATGTAGGACACATGCAGGACGTAAGATACAAAGAACAGAAAAGAAAAAAATGCTAAAACCTAATGAAACACATTGTAAAAACCATTTAATTTAAGGAGATTCCGTAAGTGAGTGAATTCTAAGCTAGGCATATGATGACCTGTATTAAACGATTATTCCCGTTTCATGTGTTTTCTATTCACAATTGATGACATGTATCAAATTATTAATCACTGTTCATGTGTTTTCCTTTCACCGTTTTGATAAATTCTCTGTGTTGATAAAAAGCTACTTTGTTAGGCAAAAGCTCTGTCAGAAGAGGGATTTGAACCCTCGCCTCCAATCGGAGACCAGAATACCCCTATAAGCAGGAAAGGTTTCTCACCTTGAATCTGGCACCATAGACCTACTCGGCCATCCTGACAACTGTTAAGTACTAAAACTTGAATATTTTTACGATTCTTTAACATAAAGTCTGATCTGTATGTAGGACACATGCAGGACGTAAGATACAAAGAACAGAAAAGAAAAAAATGCTAAAACCTAATGAAACACATTGTAAAAACCATTTAATTTAAGGAGATTCCGTAAGTGAGTGAATTCTAAGCTAGGCATATGATGACCTGTATTAAACGATTATTCCCGTTTCATGTGTTTTCTATTCACAATTGATGACATGTATCAAATTATTAATCACTGTTCATGTGTTTTCCTTTCACCATCTGGATAAATTCTCTGTGTTGATAAACTACAACTTTGTTATGCAAAAGCTCTGTCAGAAGAGGATTTGAACCCTGCCTCCAATCGGAGACCAGAATACCCCTATAAGCAGGAAAGTTTCTCACCTTGAGTCTGGCGCCTTAGACCACTCGGCCATCCTGACAACTGTTAAGTACAAAAATTTGAATATTTTTTACGATTCTGTAACATAAAGTCTAATCTGTATGTAGACACATGCAGGATGTAAGAAAGAAAGAAAAGAAAAAATGCTATAACCTAATGAAACACATTGTAAAAACCATTTAATTTAAGGAGATTCCGTAAGTGAGTGAATTCTAAGCTAGGCATATGATGACCTGTATTGATTATTCCCGTTTCATGTGTTTTCTATTCACAATTGATGACATGTATCAAATTATTAATCACTGTTCATGTGTTTTCCTTTCACCATCTGGATAAATTCTCTGTGTTGATAAACTACAACTTTGTTAGGCAAAGCTCTGTCAGAAGAGGGATTTGAACCCTCGCCTCCAATCGGAGACCAGAATACCCCTATAAGCAGGAAGGTTTCTCACCTTGAATCTGGCACCATAGACTACTCGGCCATCCTGACAACTGTTAAGTACTAAAACTTGAATATTTTTACGATTCTGTAACATAAAGTCTAATCTGTATGTAGGACACATGCAGGATGTAAGATACAAAGAACAGAAAAGAAAAAATGCTATAACCTAATGAAACACATTGTAAAAACCATTTAATTTAAGGAGATTCCGTAAGTGAGTGAATTCTAAGCTAGGCATATGATGACCTGTATTAAACGATTATTCCCGTTTCATGTGTTTTCTATTCACAATTGATGACATGTATCAAATTATTAATCACTGTTCATGTGTTTTCCTTTCACCATCTGGATAAATTCTCTGTGTTGATAAACTACAACTTTGTTATGCAAAAGCTCTGTCAGAAGAGGGATTTGAACCCTCGCCTCCAATCGGAGACCAGAATACCCCTATAAGCAGGAAGGTTTCTCACCTTGAATCTGGCACCATAGACTACTCGGCCATCCTGACAACTGTTAAGTACTAAAACTTGAATATTTTTACGATTCTTTAACATAAAGTCTGATCTGTATGTAGGACACATGCAGGACGTAAGATACAAAGAACAGAAAAGAAAAAAATGCTAAAACCTAATGAAACACATTGTAAAAACCATTTAATTTAAGGAGATTCCGTAAGTGAGTGAATTCTAAGCTAGGCATATGATGACCTGTATTAAACGATTATTCCCGTTTCATGTGTTTTCTATTCACAATTGATGACATGTATCAAATTATTAATCACTGTTCATGTGTTTTCCTTTCACCATCTGGATAAATTCTCTGTGTTGATAAACTACAACTTTGTTATGCAAAGCTCTGTCAGAAGAGGATTTGAACCCTCGCCTCCAATCGGAGACCAGAATACCCCTATAACCAGGAAGGTTTCTCACCTTGAATCTGGCACCATAGACTACTCGGCCATCCTGACAACTGTTAAGTACTAAAATTTGAATATTTTTTACGATTCTTTAACATAAAGTCTGATCTGTATGTAGGACACATGCAGGATGTAAGATACAAAGAACAGAAAAGAAAAAAATGCTATAACCTAATGAAACACATTGTAAAAACCATTTAATTTAAGGAGATTCCGTAAGTGAGTGAATTCTAAGCTAGGCATATGATGACCTGTATTAAACGATTATTCCCGTTTCATGTGTTTTCTATTCACAATTGATGACATGTATCAAATTATTAATCACTGTTCATGTGTTTTCCTTTCACCATCTGGATAAATTCTCTGTGTTGATAAACTACAACTTTGTTATGCAAAAGCTCTGTCAGAAGAGGGATTTGAACCCTCGCCTCCAATCGGAGACCAGAATACCCCTATAAGCAGGAAGGTTTCTCACCTTGAATCTGGCACCATAGACTACTCGGCCATCCGGACAACTGTTAAGTACTAAAACTTGAATATTTTTACGATTCTGTAACATAAAGTCTAATCTGTATGTAAGACACATGCAGGATGTAAGATACAATGAAAAGAAAAGAATAAAATGCTAAAACCTAATGAAACACATTGTAAAAACCATTTAATTTAAGGAGATTCCGTAAGTGAGTGAATTCTAAGCTAGGCATATGATGACCTGTATTAAACGATTATTCCCGTTTCATGTGTTTTCTATTCACAATTGATGACATGTATCAAATTATTAATCACTGTTCATGTGTTTTCCTTTCACCATCTGGATAAATTCTCTGTGTTGATAAACTACAACTTTGTTAGGCAAAAGCTCTGTCAGAAGAGGGATTTGAACCCTCGCCTCCAATCGGAGACCAGAATACCCCTATAAGCAGGAAGGTTTCTCACCTTGAATCTGGCACCATAGACTACTCGGCCATCCTGACAACTGTTAAGTACTAAAACTTGAATATTTTTACGATTCTTTAACATAAAGTCTGATCTGTATGTAGGACACATGCAGGACGTAAGATACAAAGAACAGAAAAGAAAAAAATGCTAAAACCTAATGAAACACATTGTAAAAACCATTTAATTTAAGGAGATTCCGTAAGTGAGTGAATTCTAAGCTAGGCATATGATGACCTGTATTAAACGATTATTCCCGTTTCATGTGTTTTCTATTCACAATTGATGACATGTATCAAATTATTAATCACTGTTCATGTGTTTTCCTTTCACCATCTGGATAAATTCTCTGTGTTGATAAAGCTACTTTGTTAGGCAAAAGCTCTGTCAGAAGAGGGATTTGAACCCTCGCCCAATCGGAGACCAGAATACCCCTATAAGCAGGAAAGGTTTCTCACCTTGAATCTGGCGCTTAGACTACTCGGCCATCCTGACAACTGTTAAGTACTAAAACTTGAATATTTTTTACGATTCTTTAACATAAAGTCTGATCTGTATGTAGGACACATGCAGGACGTAAGATACAAAGAACAGAAAAGAAAAAATGCTAAAACCTAATGAAACACATTGTAAAAACCATTTAATTTAAGGAGATTCCGTAAGTGAGTGAATTCTAAGCTAGGCATATGATGACCTGTATTAAACGATTATTCCCGCTTTCATGTGTTTTCTATTCACAATTGATGACATGTATCAAATTATTAATCACTGTTCATGTGTTTTCCTTTCACCATCTGGATAAATTCTCTGTGTTGATAAACTACAACTTTGTTAGGCAAAAGCTCTGTCAGAAGAGGGATTTGAACCCTCGCCTCCAATCGGAGACCAGAATACCCCTATAAGCAGGAAGGTTTCTCACCTTGAATCTGGCACCATAGACTACTCGGCCATCCTGACAACTGTTAAGTACTAAAATTTGAATATTTTTTACGATTCTGTTACATAAAGTCTAATCTGTATGTAGGACACATGCAGGATGTAAGATACAAAGAAAAGAAAATAAAAAATGCTATAACCTAATGAAACACATTGTAAAAACCATTTAATTTAAGGAGATTCCGTAAGTGAGTGAATTCTAAGCTAGGCATATGATGACCTGTATTAAACGATTATTCCCGTTTCATGTGTTTTCTATTCACAATTGATGACATGTATCAAATTATTAATCACTGTTCATGTGTTTTCCTTTCACCATCTGGATAAATTCTCTGTGTTGATAAACTACAACTTTGTTATGCAAAAGCTCTGTCAGAAGAGGGATTTGAACCTCGCCTCCAATCGGAGACCAGAATACCCCTATAAGCAGGAAGGTTTCTCACCTTGAATCTGGCACCATAGACTACTCGGCCATCCTGACAACTGTTAAGTACTAAAAAATTTGAATATTTTTACGATTCTTTAACATAAAGTCTAATCTGTATGTAGGACACATGCAGGATGTAAGATACAAAGAACAGAAAAGAAAAAATGCTAAAACCTAATGAAACACATTGTAAAAACCATTTAATTTAAGGAGATTCCGTAAGTGAGTGAATTCTAAGCTAGGCATATGATGACCTGTATTAAACGATTATTCCCGTTTCATGTGTTTTCTATTCACAATTGATGACATGTATCAAATTATTAATCACTGTTCATGTGTTTTCCTTTCACCATCTGGATAAATTCTCTGTGTTGATAAACTACACCTTTGTTAGGCAAAAGCTCTGTCAGAAGAGGGATTTGAACCCTCGCCTCCAATCGGAGACCAGAATACCCCTATAAGCAGGAAGGTTTCTCACCTTGAATCTGGCACCATAGACTACTCGGCCATCCGGACAACTGTTAAGTACTAAAACTTGAATATTTTTTACGATTCTTTAACATAAAGTCTGATCTGTATGTAGGACACATGCAGGACGTAAGATACAAAGAACAGAAAATAATAAAATGCTAAAACCTAATGAAACACATTGTAAAAACCATTTAATTTAAGGAGATTCCGTAAGTGAGTGAATTCTAAGCTAGGCATATGATGACCTGTATTAAACGATTATTCCCGCTTTCATGTGTTTTCTATTCACAATTGATGACATGTATCAAATTATTAATCACTGTTCATGTGTTTTCCTTTCACCATCTGGATAAATTCTCTGTGTTGATAAACTACAACTTTGTTAGGCAAAAGCTCTGTCAGAAGAGGGATTTGAACCCTCGCCTCCAATCGGAGACCAGAATACCCCTATAAGCAGGAAGGTTTCTCACCTTGAATCTGGCACCATAGACTACTCGGCCATCCAGACAACTGTTAAGTACTAAAACTTGAATATTTTTTACGATTCTGTAACATAAAGTCTGATCTGTATGTAGGACACATGCAGGACGTAAGATACAAAGAACAGAAAAGAAAAAAATGCTAAAACCTAATGAAACACATTGTAAAAACCATTTAATTTAAGGAGATTCCGTAAGTGAGTGAATTCTAAGCTAGGCATATGATGACCTGTATTAAACGATTATTCCCGTTTCATGTGTTTTCTATTCACAATTGATGACATGTATCAAATTATTAATCACTGTTCATGTGTTTTCCTTTCACCATCTGGATAAATTCTCTGTGTTGATAAACTACAACTTTGTTAGGCAAAAGCTCTGTCAGAAGAGGGATTTGAACCCTCGCCTCCAATCGGAGACCAGAATACCCCTTACCCTATAAGAAGGAAAGTTTCTCACCTTGAGTCTGGCGCCTTAGACCACTCGGCCATCCTGACAACTGTTAAGTACTAAAACTTGAATATTTTTTACGATTCTGTAACATAAAGTCTGATCTGTATGTAGGACACATGCAGGACGTAAGATACAAAGAAAAGAAAAGAAAAAAATGCTAAAACCTAATGAAACACATTGTAAAAACCATTTAATTTAAGGAGATTCCGTAAGTGAGTGAATTCTAAGCTAGGCATATGATGACCTGTATTAAACGATTATTCCCATTTCATGTGTTTTCTATTCACAATTGATGACATGTATCAAATTATTAATCACTGTTCATGTGTTTTCCTTTCACCATCTGGATAAATTCTCTGTGTTGATAAACTACAACTTTGTTAGGCAAAAGCTCTGTCAGAAGAGGGATTTGAACCCTCGCTCCAATCGAGACCAGAATACCCCTATAAGCAGGAAGGTTTCTCACCTTGAGTCTGGCACCTTAGACTACTCGGCCATCCTGACAACTGTTAAGTACAAAAATTTGAATATTTTTTACGATTCTGTAACATAAAGTCTAATCTGTATGTAGACACATGCAGGATGTAAGATACAAAGAAAAGAAAAGAAAAAATGCTATAACCTAATGAAACACATTGTAAAAACCATTTAATTTAAGGAGATTCCGTAAGTGAGTGAATTCTAAGCTAGGCATATGATGACCTGTATTAAACGATTATTCCCGTTTCATGTGTTTTCTATTCACAATTGATGACATGTATCAAATTATTAATCACTGTTCATGTGTTTTCCTTTCACCATCTGGATAAATTCTCTGTGTTGATAAACTACAACTTTGTTATGCAAAAGCTCTGTCAGAAGAGGGATTTGAACCCTCGCCTCCAATCAGAGACCAGAATACCCCTATAACCAGGAAGGTTTCTCACCTTGAATCTGGCACCATAGACTACTCGGCCATCCGGACAACTGTTAAGTACTAAAACTTGAATATTTTTTACGATTCTTTAACATAAAGTCTGATCTGTATGTAGGACACATGCAGGACGTAAGATACAAAGAACAGAAAAGAAAAAATGCTAAAACCTAATGAAACACATTGTAAAAACCATTTAATTTAAGGAGATTCCGTAAGTGAGTGAATTCTAAGCTAGGCATATGATGACCTGTATTAAACGATTATTCCCGTTTCATGTGTTTTCTATTCACAATTGATGACATGTATCAAATTATTAATCACTGTTCATGTGTTTTCCTTTCACCATCTGGATAAATTCTCTGTGTTGATAAACTACAACTTTGTTAGGCAAAAGCTCTGTCAGAAGAGGGATTTGAACCCTCGCCTCCAATCGGAGACCAGAATACCCCTATAACCAGGAAGGTTTCTCACCTTGAGTCTGGCACCTTAGACTACTCGGCCATCCTGACATCTATTAAGTCTTAAAATTCGAATATTTTTTACGATTCTGTAACATAAAGTCTGATCTGTATGTAGGACACATGCAGGACGTAAGATACAAAGAACAGAAAAGAAAAAATGCTAAAACCTAATGAAACACATTGTAAAAACCATTTAATTTAAGGAGATTCCGTAAGTGAGTGAATTCTAAGCTAGGCATATGATGACCTGTATTAAACGATTATTCCCGTTTCATGTGTTTTCTATTCACAGTTGATGACATGTATCAAACATTTAATCACTGTTCATGTGCTTTCCTTTCACCATTTGGATACATTCTGATAACCTACTACTTTGTTAGGAGAAAGCTCTGTAAGAAGATTGATTTGAACACTTGCCTCTAATCACAGACCTGAACACCCGTATAACCAGAAAGATTTATCACCTTGAGTCTGGCACCTTAGGCCACTCAGCCATCCTGACAACTTTTAAGTTTTAATTCGCATATTCGCATATTTAGTACGATTCTTTACCATAAAGTCTGATCTGTATGTAGGACACATGCAGGGCGTAAGATACTAAGAAGAGCAGGAATAGCCTGTGACAGAAAACAGACGTTTAACCTTGATTGTTTTTCCAAATGAATTCTGTATGAAATGAAAAATTATGTAGTATGGCCGGTACTATTTCCTGTTTATCCATTCAGCAGATTGACTAGCAGACAGACAGACAGGTGAATGCCTGAAGGGGCTCTTTCTGGTCAATTGGGCTGTACTTGACTGACTATGGTTGGCTGGGTGTGTCCCAAATGGTACCCTCTTCCCTGTTTAGTGCACTAGGGCTCTGGTAAAAAGTAGTGCAATATGCAGGGAATAAGGTGAAATGTGGGATGCGTACCTGGACTGACTGTGTTAGCCCACTTGGATTCTCACACCCAGCTCCACATCATACCTGGACTGACTGTGTCAGCCCACTGGGGTTCTCACACCCAGCTCCACATCATACCTGGACTGACTGTGTCAGCCCACTGGGGTTCTTACACCCAGCTCCACATCATTTATTTTTATAACCAGGTAGGCAAGTTGAGAACAAGTTCTCATTTACAACTGCGACCTGGCTAAGATAAATAAAAGCAGTTCGACACATACAACAACACAGAGTTACACATGGAGTAAAACAAACATACAGTCAATAATACAGTAGAAAAAAGAAATCTATATACAAAGAGTGCAAATGAGGTAGGATAAGGAAGGTAAGGCAATAAATAGGCCATGGTGGCAAAGTAAATTACAATATAGCAATTAAACACTGGAATGGTAGATGTGCAGTAGATGAATGTGCAATGTAGAAAAACTAAGGTACAAAGGAACAAGATAAATAAATACGGTAGGGGATGAGGTAGTTGGTTGGGCTATTTACAGATGGGCTATAAACAGGTGCAGGGGTCTGTGAACTGCTCTGACAGCTGGTGCTTAAAGCTGGTGAGGGAGATAAGTGTCTCCAAAAATATCTAAAGACACTGAAGCAGCAAACTTTGTGGAATTTAATATTTGTGTCATTCTCAAATCTTTTGGCCACAACTGTAGAGTAAAAAATATATTTTTTCGAGGAAATTGCGTCAGTGACTGAATTCTAAGCTAGGCATATGATGACCTGTGTCAAACGATTATTCCCGTTTCATGTGTTTTCTATTCACAATTGATGACATCTATCAAACTATTAATCACTGTTAATGTGTTTTCCTTTCACCATTTGGATACATTCTCTGTGTTGATAAACCAATTGTTTTTTGCAAAAGCCCTGTCAGAAGAGGTATTTGAACCCTCGTCTCCAATCGGAGACCTGAAAACCCCAACAACCAGGAAGGCTTCTCACTTTGAGTCTGGCGCCTTAGACCACTCGGCCATTATGCATCACTTAATCTCCATTGAGAAGTGCTCCAAATGGTGAAAGGAAAACACATGAACTGTGATTATTAGTTTGATACATGTCAACTATTGTGAAAAGAAAACACATGAAACGGGAATAATAGTTTTATAAGGGTCATCAATTTTCTTGCTTTGAATTCATTTACTTAGCATTAGCATTTTTTAGGTTTAAAATTCTTTGTAGCTTAAGTTGCTAGTGAAAAACAAAAGAAATGTTAGTGTTTAAAGTTGTCACGATTACATTCACATTCACACGGTTGTCACACAATCTCCTTCAGTGATAGTGGCTCTGCATGTTGAATCTGGAGTGATCACTCTGGTTATTCACAGGTAACTCAGACTCTTTATGCACTGACGTCAATGGGAGATTTACATTAACATTTTGGTTTCACATGGGGATCTCAAGCTAGGATCCAGCCACCTTGTTTATATTCTGAGGAATGAGCAGCCTGTTCTGTGAATCATTAAACATGTAAACAAGTGCATGAAGCGTAATTTTTAACATGGATAGTGCCCAAGGCCCTTGGACAGCCATCAGGAACATTTATGTCTCACTTTCCAGACAACTCACTGGCACACAGTGGAAACAGGTGCTTGTGGTATCAACCTGAGGAGGCATATATTTAGTTGAGTGTTTTAGGAACCAATGTATAACATACTGAATTTGTCTGTGAAGTTGATTATGTTTAGGTGTTAATGGACAACAGGTGATATGGCCTAATTGTTGTGGTTTTATATTGTGAATAATCAAATTGTATTTGTCATATGCGCCGGATAGTCAAGGTAATTGAGGTAATATGTACATGTATGTAGAGTTAAAGTGACTATACATAGATCATTAACAGAGAGTAGCAGCAGTCTAAAATAGGGGTCTGGGTAGCCCTTTGATTAGCTGTTAAGGAGTCTTATGGCTTGGGGGTACAAGCTGTTAAGAAGCCTTTCGGACCTAGACCCACGCTTGACATTTGGTAGCAGAGAAAACAGTCTATGACTAGGGTGGCCTTTTAGGGCCTTCCTCTGACACCGCCTGGTATAGAGGTCCTGGATGGCAGGAAGCTCGGCCCCAGTGATGTACTAGACCGTGCGCACTACCCTAAGTAGTGCCTTGCAGTTGGAGGCCGAGCAGTTGCCAAACCAGGCAGTGATGCAACCAGTCAGGATGCTCTCGATGGTGCAGCTGTAGAATCTTTTGAGTATCTGAGGACCCATGCCAAATCTTTTCAATCTCCTGAGGGGGAATAGGTTTTGTTGTGCCCTCTTCACGACTGTCTTAGTGTTTGGACCATGATAGTTTGTTGGTGATGTGGACACCAAGGAACATGAAGCTCTCAACCTGCTCCACTGCAGCCCCGTCTAATGAGAATGGGGGCGTGCTCGGTCCTCCTTTTCCTGTTGTCCACAATCATCTCTTGATTATGTTGAGGTAGAGGTTGTTGTCCTGGCACCACACGACCAGGTCTCTGACCACGACCCTATAGTCTCATCGTTGTTGGTGATCAGGCCTACCACTGCTGTGTCATCGGCAAACTTGATGATGGTGTTGGAGTCGTGCCTGGCCATGCAGTCGTGGGTGAACAGGGAGTACAGGAGGGGACTGAGCACGCACTCCTGAGGGGCACCCTTGTTGAGGATCAGCGTGGCGGACGTGTTGTTACCTACCCTTACCACCTGGGGGCGGCCCATCAGGAAGTCCATGATCCTGTTGCAGAGGGAGGTGTTTAGTCCCAAGGTCCTCAGCTTATGAGCTTTGAGGGCACTATGGTGTTGAACGCTGAGCTGTAGTCAATGAATAGCATTCTCACACAGGTGTTCCTTTTGTCCAGGTGGGAAAGGGCAGTGTGGAGTGCAAAAGAGAGTGCATCATCTGTGGTGGTCTGCTTGAAACATGTTGCTATTACAGACTCAGTCAGGGACAAGTTGAAAATGTCAGTGAAGACACTTGCCAGTTGGTCAGCGCATGCTCGGATTACACATCCTGGGAATCCGTCTGGCCCTGCAGCCTTGTTAATGTTGACCTGTTTAAAGGTCTTACTCACATCGGCTACGGAGAGCGTGATCAAATCAAATCAAATTTGTCACATACACACGGTTAGCAGATGTTAATGCGAGTGTAGTGAAATGCTTGTGCTTCTAGTTCCGACCATGCAGTAGTATCTAACTAGTAATCTAACAATTTCACAACAACTACCTTATACACACAAGTGTAAAGGATTGAATACGAGTATGTACATATAAATATATGGATGAGCGATGGCTGACCGGCATAGGCAAGATGCAGTAGATGGTATATAGTACAGTATATACACATGTGAGATGAGTGGTGTAGGATATGTAAACATTATATAAATGGCATCATTTAACTTCTTAGGGAGCGGCAGCAGAGGTGACGGTTTTGGAGAGTCTGGCATGCCCAAAGTAAAATGCCTGCTACTCAGGCTCAGAAAATAGGATATGCACATAATTAGTACTATTGGATAGGAAACACTCTGAAGTTTCTAAAAGTGTTAACATAATGTCTGTGAGTATAACAGAACTGATATAGCAGGCGAAAACCCAAGGAAAATCCATCCGGAAATGCAGTTTTTGGTGACCTTTGCTCTGTTTGACACTCTCCCCATTGACTTCAAGGCAATCCAGCTCCTGAATTGCAGTACCTGTGGCTTACACTAGATGTCAACAGTCTCTATACAAAGACTGGGAGAGATTGGAGTAAGCAAAACGGATAGGAACAAGAAATGGTAAGGGGACCTGAAATGTCAACAAGTTTTCTTGGGGCGCGGGTCTGGGTGCGCGCCCCACTTTATTTTACTTATATAGCGTTTAGGTGACCATCCGAGTGAAATATTATCGCTAATATTCATAAAAGGATAGCTAAGGATGCATTATAACTGGTATTTGATTTGTTTAGGAAAAGTTTACAGGTATATTTGAACGCGTTCTCTTCACGTTTCAATGGGCGATTCGACGTTGGATTTTCGGATCATAACATTTATGGATATAATAAATGACTTTTTCTAACAAAATAACCATTGGATGTCTTAGTTGGACACTTGGGAAGCCCTCAGCAGAAGTTATTCAAAAGGTAAGGGATTTGTTTTCGCTGTGAAATGGGTTTTGTGTGAACCGCGCTGGTTTATGAATTTATGCTAACGGTTAATATTGTAGGTGCTATCCTCAAACAATCAAATGTTGTGCTTTCGCCGTAAAGCCTTTTTGAAATCTGACAACGCTGTGATATTGCAAAGAAGCAGAGCTTTTGAAGACTATGCAACACTTGTATATTGATGAATGTTTAATAATTCAACTTTTGGATTTTGAATTTGTCGCCTGATGATAAATATGTCCGTAAACACACATTAAATATGTCCGTAAACACTGATCACACAGTCGTCTGGAATAGCTGATTCCCTCATGCATGCTTCAGTGTTACTTGCCTCGAAGCGAGCATAGAAGTAATTTAGGTAATCTGGTAGGCTTGTGTCACTGGGCAGCTTGCGGCTGTGCTTCCCTTTTTAGTCTGCAATAGTTTGCAAGCCCTGCCACATCCGACAAGCATCGGAGCCGCTGTAGTACGATTCGATCTTAGTCCTGTATGGACGCTTTGCCTGTTTGATGGTTCGTCGAAGGGCATAGCGGGATTTCTTATAAGCTTCCGGGTTAGAGTCCCGCTCCTTGAAAGCGGCAGCTCTACTCTTTAGCTCAGTGCGGATGTTGCCTGTAATTAATGGCTTCTGGTTGGGGTATGTACGTACAGTCACTGTGGGGACAACGTCATCAATGCATTTATTGATGAAGCCAGTAACTGATGTGGTGTACTCCTCAATGCCATTGGAAGAATCACGGAACATATTCCAGTCTGTGCTAGCAAAACAGTCCTGTAGCTTAGCATCTGCTTCATCTGACCACTTTGTTATTGACAGAGTCACTGGTGCTTCCTGTTTTAGTGTTTGCTTGGAAGCAGGAATCAGGAGGATAGAATTATGGTCAGATTTGTCAAATGGAGGGCGAGGGAGAGCTTTTTACATTCCCTGACTGTAAAAGTGGTCTAGAGGTTTTTTCCCCTCTGGTTGCACATTTAACATGCTGGTAGAAATGAGATAAAATGGATTTGAGTTTCCCTGCATTAAAGTCCTCGGCCACTAGGAGCGCCGCCTCTGGATGAGCGTTTTCCTGTTTGCTTATGGCTGTATACAGCTCATTGAGTGCGGTCTTAGTGCCAGCATCGGTTTGTGGGGGTATATAGACAGCAACGAAAAATACAGATGAAAACTCTCTTGGTAAATAGTGTGGTCTACAGCTTATCATGAGATACTCTACCTCAGGTTTGCAAAACCTCAAGACTTCCTTAGATTTCGTGCACCAGCTGTCGTTTACAAATATACATAGACCGCCACCCCTTGTCTTACCAGAGACTGCTGTTCTATCCTGCCGAAAAATCTTAAACCCGCCAGCTGTATGGTATTCATGTTGTCGTTCAGCCACGACTCGTTGAAACATAAGATATTACAGTTTTTAATGTTTATTATCGAGTGATTGTACGTTGGCTAATAGGACCGATGGTAAAGGTAGATTACCCTCTCGGCAAAGGATCCTTTCAAGGCACCTGGACCTTCGTCCCCGATACCTCCGTCTCTTTCTCCTGCGAATGACGGGGAAGAGGGCTTTGTCGGGCATCTGAAGTAAATCCTTCCCATCTGACTCGTTGAAGAAAATGTATTCCTCCAGTACGAGGTGGATAATCGCTGTCCTGATATCTAGAAGTTATTTTCGGTCATAAGACACGGTGGCAGAAACATTATGTACATAGTTACAAATAACGTGAAAAACATACACAATATCACAATTGGTTACGGGATCGTAAAACGGCAGCCATCTCCTTTGGCGCCATTCTAATATGTGAATCATTTAGGTTAATAAACCCATCAATCATGTTAACTACTTACGGAGTGGTGCGGTGCTAGCGTTGTCACATTTCAAAAAGGCTTTACGGCAAAAGCACAACATTTGATTGTTTGAGGGTAGCACCTCCAATATTTTTACATTAGCATAAATTCATAAACCATCGCGGTTCACACAAAACCCATTTCACAGCGAAAACAAATCCCTTACCTTTTGAAGAACTTCTGCTGAGGGCTTCTCAAGTGTCCAACGAAGACATCCAATGGTTCTTTTGTTAGAAAAGTAATTTATTATATCCATAAATCTCCGTTTGGTTGGCGCGTTATGATCATAAAATACAGCGTCTACTCGCCCATTGAACCGTGAAGAGAACGCGTTCAACCTATACCTATACACTTGTCCAAGAACAATCAAACATCATTGATAATGTATCCTTAGGAACACTTTTATGGATATTTACTATAATATTTCAACCGGATTATAAACTGGACGATAGGAAAGAAAAAAAAAACCACAGCGCCTTGAGCCGTGAGCAGCGCATCCTCTTCTGTTTACATCCGATGACCAGTTCGAAATTCTTCTTCTATTACCATCCAGAGCAACTATAACATCACCAAACACTGTCTAGAGACTGTTGACATCCAGTGGAAGCAATAGGTACTGCAATCTTACTCCCAGAAATGGCTGTTTTCAATAGGGAGGGGTTCAAAATGTGTCAAAAACACTTTTTCCAGGACAGAAATTCCTCGGGTTTTCGCCTGCTATATCCGTTCTGTTATACTCACAGACATTATGTTAACACTTTTAGAAACTTCAGCGTGTTTCCTATCCAATAGTACTAATTATGTGCATATCCTATTTTCTGGGCCTGAGTGGGAGGCATTTTACTTTGGGCAAGCCAGACTCTCCAAAACTGTCACCTCGGGAGCCGCTCCCTAAGAAGTTAATTAAGTAAGCCTTTTCAATAAAGTCTCTTATCTAGACCCAGCACTACTTCCCTTTCATTCCCATCTCACAGGTTTTACAGTATGTCTAATTTGTCTCTAAATCATTTCATGATTATTTCGTTCAACTATATTTGCTAGTTCCACTCTTAGTCAAGTTGAGTGTTGTGATTGTACTCTACTTCATCAAATGTAAAAATGTTAATTTGTTGACATACTGCTACGGTACTGTAGCCCTACCTCTCTCTCAATGTTGCCCAGTGAGAGTGTGCAAAGCTGTCATCAAGGAAAAGTTTAGCTACTTTGAAGAATCTCAAAAATAAAATATATTTTGATTTCTTCAATACTTTTTTGGTTACTACATGATGCCATATGTGTTATTTCATAGTTTTGATGTCTTCACTATTATTATACAATGTAGAAAATAGTAAAAAGAAAGTAATGAATAGGTGTGTCCAAACGTTTGTTTGGTGCTGTACATCATGACCACGTCAGGAGGGCAGTAGAATTGCTGTGTCCCCAGAGAGTCTGAGGCAGGCGGGGGCTCCCTCGTAACTCATACTTACTGTAGGGTCACTCAGACAGTATCTACATCAAAGCTCTCTCTTTACAACCACACAGTTGTTTGTATATCCAGTTATTAAAGCTGTAGCTATACAGCCTTAGAAGTAGTAGGTTATTCATTGGTTTGAATTGAATGACTTCAAAGGTATGTGTTTAATCTCAAGCCATGTCTGGAGGTTGAAGGAACTTCTGTCAGATCCTATTACCAGTCAGGAGATACTGTTTATGTAGGCTACTGTTTTTGGAAGAAGGGGAATACAGAGGGAAATTAGAGAGCAATGAGAGTAATCTCATTTGTAAATGCAGATTTTATGTTTTCACGTTTGCCATGTTTGTGCAATATTCTGTAAAAACACAACAACACGTCTGCAAACCCTCAAAACAAATCAGTTTGATCTTATTTGCTTTCATGAATCTTTTAGCAGGCTTTCAATTGTTAAATATGCAGCATTTTTCTTGATGAATTACTTTAGATTAATAAACACTTCTCTCCAGAGACACCAGTGCTGCGAGTTGCTGAGCCAACAAAAACATACCCTTGCAGCATCTTATCCTATAATCTGTTTTAAAGTATTTACAGACACAGCACACACAGGGGAGATGCTGTCATGTCACAAGCTGCAGAAAATGCTCCCTTCCCATTACATCTGACCCCAAGAAGAGTAGCTGCTGCCAAGTCAGCTAATGGGGATCCTTAATAAATACAAAATACAAATATGTACGTCACATCTAGAAATCAAGAGAGAAAAGAGTTCTGGGAACTTCAACTTGTAATTCCAGAAAACAAGCAGCACAGAGGGGGAATAGAATAACATGAGCATTTGTTGATCAAGCATTTTTGAGGACACCCACTAGTCGTTTGAGGGAACACTGGTTTTCTACAAGGGTGATGGAACACTTTTCTAAAGTGAAGAGATTTTCTCACAGTTTCTAAACAGCCATCATCAACAGGATGACATACAACATTCCTTTAGACAAGCAGTTACTGTACAGTATGGTTTATAATGTATATTAGTTCAGATAGAGTAGAAATGTATTGAATAGAACATTGATGATCTTATGTTGTGTGCTATAGAGCATTTTGACAGCTCATGTATTACATTTCTATCTGCATTGTTCTAAAACCCCATTGGAAATACAGTACCAGTCAAAAGTTTGGACACACCTGTTTTTTCTTCATTTAATTTTTTTTTCACATTCTAGAATAGTAGTGAAGACATCAAAACTATTAAATAACACATATGGAATCATGTAGTAACCAAAAAAGTGTTAAACAAACAAAAAATATTTTTGATTCTTCAAAGTAGCCACCCTTTGCCTTGATGACAGCTTCGAACACTCTTGGCATTCTCTCAACCAGCTTCACCTGGAATGCTTTTCCAACAGTCTTGAAGGAGTTCCCACATATGCTGAGCACTTGTTGGCTTCTTTTCCTTCACTCTGCGGTACAACTCATCCCAAACCATCTAGATTGGGTTGAGGTCGGGTGATTGTGGAGGCTAGGTCATCTGATGCAGCACTCCATCACTCTTCTTTTTGGTCAAATAGCCTTAACACAGCCTGGAGGTGTGTTGGGTCCTTGTCCTGTTGAAAAACAAATGAAAGTCCCACTAAGCGCAAACCAGATGGGATGGTGTATCGCAAGTCAGTTAAGAACAAATTCTTATTTACAATGACGGCCTACCCCGGCAAAACCCGGACGATGCTGGGCCAATTGTGCGCCGCCCTATGGGACTCCCAATCACAGCCTGGATTCAAACCAGGGACTACAGTGACGCTTCTTGCACTGAGATGCAGTGCCTTAGACCGCTGCCCCACTCGGGAGCCCAAAGCGACAAATACTGTGAATGCTGTGGTAGCCATGCTGGTTAAGTGTGCCTAGAATTCTAAATAAATTACAAACAGTGTCACCAGCAAGGCAGCCCCCACACCTCCTCCTCCATGCTTCACGGTGGGAACCACACATGCGGAGATCATTCGTTCACCTACTCTGCGTCTCACAAAGACACGACGGTTGGAACCAAAAATCTAAACTCATCAGAGCAAAGGACAGATTTCCACCAGTCTAATTTCCATTTCTCGGTCCAAGCAAGGATCTTCTGTTACTTATTCTCTGTGAAGCATTTACTTGGGCTGCAATCTCTGAGGCTGGTAACTCTGATGAATTTATCCTCTGCAGCAGAGATAACTCTGGGTCTTCCTTTCCTGTGGTGGTCCTCATGAGAGCCAGATTCATCATATCGCTTGATGGTTTAACATTTTTATTTTACCAGGCAAGTCAGTTAAGAACAAATTCATATTTATGTGAAACAGCCTAGAATCAACCTAAGGTCTGTAATGACACCTCTAGCACTGAGATGTTGTGCCTTAGACCACTGCGCCACTATGGGAGCTCTGCATAAACACTAAATTATTTCACGTGTTATTTCATAGTTTTGATGTCTTCACTATTTTTCTACAATGTAGAAAATAGTAAAAAAATAAAGAAAAACCCTTGAATGAGTAGGTGTGCCCAAACGTTTGACTGGTACTGTATATCAGCGCCACACTTCAAACATGGAACATTATTGTTGGTTACTCCTTCCTAGGCAATCCTCTCTACTTAATTTGCTGTTAGTGATCTCAAACAGACCATGACAGAGTTTGAGCCATGTACAGCCTGTTATTTGGGACTACATTACCGTTCCAAATTAGACACAACCCCAAACCTGAGGCTTTTAGTGCACTTTAACCATCCCAGTCAGAGTGTCCAATAACCAGTGACCTGAATAAGAAACTTCCTGACTATCAGACATGCTGATTGGCTTCATTTCACTCGCTGCTTGCACACCTGGTGGAAGGACAGTCCGAGACCCAAATGTCACAATTATTTAGGAAATTGTGTTTAGCAACAAGTATAGTTATTTTATTGTTCCCGAAGTAGGCCTATACTTTATTGAGCCAAAATGCTTTAAAAAAAAATACAAAAGAGATGGAAAAGACTTGAAATGACGGTTGTTCCCAAAAGGAGTCTTATGTAGGCCTTAGGTTGTGGAACTTTTTTATAATTGTGAGATAAGATAAGCTATGACAGAATATTAGTCATGCTCACCAATATATAATGAACCGTCAAACGAACCATGATGACCTGCCCATAATTTCCCTCTAAAGTAATGGTGATCAAAGCAGAAACTGTACATTGCCAGATCAGTGAGGTCTCTATTCTCACTATACTGATTATGCCTAACCCTATCACATAAAGACAGGGTCATCTGGCCATTTCAACATGATTAGATGTAACACTGATTTTGTGAAAAGGGCTAAATGTGAGAACACATAGTGCATGTAGGAAGGGTGAAATCTAAAGATCAATATTTACTCTGATAGAGATGAGGGATGCTTGGGACAAGGTTTACATTCATGGGTGATCTTTTTGTAAGATACATTGAAAACCTAGTAGAATATTTAGTATAGACTTTCAGGTCCTCTTAGCTCTCAATAAAAGCAAGCGTGCTTTCTACTTTTCTATTTAACTTAAATTGAACAGATCCGAGACATGGCCATTTGCAAATGTCAAATTCTACTAGAATATAACTATTTTTAGCAAATAAAGATCATTCTAACTAGAGACATTCCAACTCTCAGGGAATCAATATGGAGCCTCAAGACAACAATGGCTCGTTTTTGACAAAGTATTTGTGCCTTATATTCATCTTAGTCTGCATAGCAGGCAGTTTCCCAAGCCCATGCCATGAATGGGCAATAGCATAATGTGGAATGAACACATTGTGAGCCACATCTATTTTTCCTCCTTGATTACTTATCTCCCCCAAACAAAAAAGAACAGGGAAAGCCTAGCCTGAGATATTTCCGCCTGTGGTATTTGAGTAGCCTGTTGCAGTTAGTTGTAGTCTATTAAAGTTTACTAAGATACTTAAGTCTTCTCACTTTACTGTTATGCCACTGTTGATACTGTCAATTTCCAGACGACACATAAAGACCTGTCAACTTATAAACTAGGGCCAAGCAATACACCTACGATCTGGATCTGTGTGGCTAGGGCCGACAGGATGAGGCTAAGAAATGCAACTGTATTCATGCCTGTGTAAAGAACAAACTTTGTTTTCCCTAGATCAGTCATCAGCTCGCCTAGGATTGTATAACATTCCCCCCCTTCCCACACACACACACAAAGGTATACATGTGCTCTCACAAACACCTCATTCTGAAAGAAGAGAGGAAAGGGAGTGGGAGGATGTGAAGCCATGATTTCCCCCGCTTTCCTCCTTTTCTGCTTACATGAGGTCATAGTGGCCATCAGGCTTAACAATCACTAGACTGGAGCTAGACCAAAAACATCAAGTTGCTGTCCACAACAGGAAATACAACATATTTTCGAAGAAAACAAAGCTAAGGATGAAATAGAGGTTACGAGTCTTATGTGTAACAATGCATGTAAAACCACTTAACAGAACTACAAACTAAGCTCTCTGATTTGTTCATATTTGAGTATAAAGCAAGTCAAGAATCATCATTATTTGTTGATCATGATAATTTAATACAGACAAACTTCTATCATGGGGAGTTGTCATCTTGTTCACGGTACATTGCTAAACTGTGAATGGCATTTGTACAAAAGACACAGACAAAAAGTTTACATGAAATAAACAGATTTCAGGAGACAACAGATTATATTATATATTTCATTATATGTTTCACCGCAGACAATGTAGGGACCCCACAGGTTCTAAAAAAAGTACCAGTAATATGTATTGATGCTTTGTGGTGGTATACACTGCAGAGAATGCACCATGAACACCCTCCAGCTGGGTGTTCAGCGCTATTGTGCGGCTGCCTTGGCTGCCTGACGGGCCTGTCTCTCTTCCTCAGCCCTCTCCCTCATCTCCTTCTCTCTTCTGATGAGCTGAAGCCTCTCTGCCTCCCACTCCCCCTACCTTCCTCTGGTACTGCTCCATGTCAGGGCCCTCTGCTGAGGCCAGGCCCTGCTGGACCAGGCTGGAGACCAGCACCTGCAGGGGACTAAGGTCCACCTTACCCCCAGACTGGAGCTGCCCACTCAGCTCCTACACACGGTCAGAGGAGAGGAGATGGTTAGAAATGGGGTCTAGGGAAAAGGAGCGATTAAGTGTAACTGTTGTTATAGACTAAGAGTGCTTAATAGCAATTTATTCAACTTCTCAAAATGAGAAATCTGTAATCATAACACAACATACATGTACTGTCCATACACACTCTTTCCCTGTGTCGACTGATTGATCTTTGCCCAGTCTCTACCTTGAACCTGCTGGCATAGAGCGGTAGTTTTTCTCTCTCTGCCTGGTCGTCTTCATCCTCCTCCTCTTTCTTCCCCTCCTCCTCTCCTCCTAACTCGTCTTCACCAGAGGAGGACTTGGAGTCCAAGGCAGAGGACAGGTCCTGCAGCAGGCCCTCCAGGTAATCAACCTAAGAGAAACACACACACACACACACACACACACACATGTAAGGAAAAACACAAGTGGGACCGTCGGACATGCACTCAGACAGACACAATAACTTGCGAAGCCACACTGGAGCATCCTCTCATAGAAGTCCATCAGGACAAAAGACAGACATGAAAACAAACAGACGCAAACAGACAATGGCACACAATTAATAGGTCCTGTCTGTCCTGACCTACACAGAGTCATCAGGCCTGACACTGTCCTGCTTTCTAGCAAACCTGGTTTGGTGCCCAAAGGACAGGTTCTTACAGATTTCCCCTGGGCTCCAGACTCCCATAAATCATATTACTTTGTTCAGAGTTGAAAAATGTAACTAGACAGGGCTAGCTGAGTGCTGCACCAGGGTGCACTGACGTGTGTCAGGGTAGAAATAACACAGATATGACAGTGTTGCTCCATCTCAACACTAAGCCCTGGAGAGAAAGACTCAGACTGCGTCATACATCGTACCTGGACAGTAACAGCTTTCTACTGCCACCAGGTTTGTGTCATATGGTAACTGTGTTATTCGATGAGTTAACTGAAATTGCTAACAATAAGCTCTGTAGCAGTATAAACTGCATGCTTCTTACTAGTGGTAACGCTTTACAAAGAGTTACTATTTTACGTGTGTAATGTGTTACTAACAATGTTGTTAGTGTGAGACAGTATTTGAACAATTGCAGAAAGTACAGCACTGAGACATGTATTGGTAAGTAGGCTACGTACGGCGTCCTTTGATAGTTTGCTATCTCCAGGAGTGGCAGCTACTCTCTCCATAATGGCCAGGGCCCGGCCCAGATACCCTGGGGTCCACATCAGAGGCATGCCCCTGAACACAGCATGGATCCCAGCCCCCATCTCCACCTTACCTAGAGACAGACAAAGAGAGAGGAGCAGGGAGAGGAAACTATCAGAGACTTGATCAGCACAACATGACAACCAGGGCAAAGACCATGTGGCATGGAGAGAGAGAGAGAGAAAGGTTGATTTCAATTATGTTTGACAAGAAGATGAAGAGAAGGGATTCTTGAGAAATTGAGAAATCCTCCTCCTTCTGCCATCAGCAAAGGGTTAGGAACATGAGGAAGGGCTTGATTTAGGCCCAGGACTGTTGTATGACTGGAGGAGCACATACCTAATAGAGCACAACCCAACAGTTGAGCGCTGAGGCCTGTAGAGTTGTCCTGCTTCAGACCACATATCAGCAGTGCTGCTCCCAGAGTCCTCTGCTCTGACACCTGTAGTGAACCAACACACACACCCGCTTCAGAAAGCACTAGCACAACGTTTACAAAAAGCATAATAACTCATTTATACAGAAAGAACTGTGGCTGCTGAATTCAAACTCCAGCATATCCATATTTTTGTTATGGGAATGTTGTTGTGCTGGGATCAGACTTAACTTCTCTACACAGATAGGGTGTCCTCCTTAAGTTTCCAACAATCGTTCATTTCTACACAATCCAGACATTCCAAATGTACTTTGGCACGATAACTTCTCCAAACATGTTGGTACACACACAGTACCAAGCAGTGAATGCTACCTTACTTACGCTGAGCTCTGGTTTGGTTGCTAGGTAACTGCTCAGTGCATACATGGACAGGATCTGTGTTGTGGGCAGATTAAAAGACTCCTGAAGCATCACCTCTTTCACGACAGAACAGGCACCTACAGAAGAGGACCAATCTTTTTAGGTTTTAAGGTACATACTATGTGTGAATATAGAATATACACTACCGTTCAAACGTTTGGGGTCACTTTTATTGCTTCTTTAATTAGCGCAACAGTTTTCAGCTGTGATAACATAATTGAAAAAGGGTTTTCTAATGATCAATTAGACTTTTAAAATTATACATTTGGATTAGCTAACACAACGTGCCATGGAACACAGGAGTGATGGTTGCTGATAATGTGCCTCTGTACGCCTATGTAGATATTCCATAATAAAATCTGCCGTTTCCAGCTACAATAGTCATTTACAACATTAACAATGTCTACAATGTATTTCTGATCAATTTGATGTTAATTTAATGGACAAAAAATTAGCTTTTCTTTAAAAAAACAAGGACATTTCTAAGTGAGCCCACACTTTTGTACGGTAGAGTACATTATTGGTTTAACTGAGTTTTTCCAAAGGGGTCCTGGGATAACTTCAGTTTGACAAACAATAGTTTCAGACGTCATAGACTCTTCACCTTTGAAGTCTTCATCTTTAATGAAGGAATCTATCAGCAGGTTGTACGTGAAATCATCTGGGAACATTCCATATTGCACCTAAATACACAAACAGAGAATGGTAAAAAAAATATATGATTTTACGTTCATTAATGCATTTAATCACCATTTTATCTCTGCAGGCTTTATATTTGAATGTATTTCAAAGCCAGCTCTTGAAAAGTGTAGTTTGGAGGTTGATGGTGAAAATCTATTGAATGATAATGAAAATGCTGGTCAGGAGTTTTCTTTTCGGAAATTCACTGATAAAGAAGTCCTGGATGCTTTGTTAACATTAGACATGATAAAATCCAGAGGGGCTGATCGTTTGGATCCTGGTCTGCTAAGTGTGCAGCACATCGTATTGCTGGCTCGGTAGCCCACATTTTTTATTTAACATTGTTATCAGGAACTATTCCAAAAGCATGGAAATCCACATATGTGCTGCCACTCCATAAGGGTGGTTGAAAAGATTATCTTGACAACTATCGCTCCATTTCAAGACTACCTTCTTTAGCTAAGATTCTTGAATCCTTGGTTAATGTACAACTTCGTTCCTTTTTAACTGATAATTTTATTTTTTATATAAACCATTCAGGGTTCAAGCCTGGGCATAGTACTACCACAGCAAACACACTAGTTGTTAATGATCTTGCCAATGCATTGGATGCTAAAAAGAGCTGTGCTGCCTTGTTTATTGATCTGTCAAAGGCGTTCGACACTGTTGATCATTCTGTTCTGCTGAAGAAGAAGTCAAAAATACACCTGGGATATACAGCCTGTTTATTGTTTCAAAATTATATTAGCGACAGAACTCAGGCCATCTTGACAGATGGGATTAAATCTGAATTTCTTGAGATTCAAAAAGGTGTAACTCGGGGTTCGATTTTGGGTCCATTATTGTTCACATTGTATATTAATGACATAGGAAACACTGTTAATACTTGTAACATTCATCTCTATGCAGATGACACAGTTTTGTGTTCCTGTGCCACATTGGTGCAGCAGGCTATTTGTGAACTTCAGCTTTGATTCAATTCAGAAATCACTTACAGATCTTAAATGAGTGTTAAATACAAGTAAAACCAAGCTCATGTTGTTCTCTAGGTCACTAAATGTTGACCCTGAGGACCTAAATATTTGCGCTACAAATGGAACCCAAATTGGCTCTAACCCAAAGTACCTGGGTGTCTTGATTGATGACAAGTTGTCCTTGGAAATAAATCATGCATCAGTATTGAAGACAGGAGAAAGATTGTTCAAACAACGCTTCTCCCTGTAATGGATTTTGGTGATATTGTTTACATGCATGCAGAAACCTCTGTTTTGAAACCCTTGGACGCAGTCTACCATTCCGCAATACATTTTATCACAGGGGACAATTTTATGACTCTTCATTTTAGTCTGTATAAAAATGTGGGATGGACCTCTCTGTCTGTAAGAAGAGAACTACATTCTTTTTTATTTATTTACAAAGCTGAATTATATTGTTTTATACATTGTTCTACTTGCACATCATCATCTGCACATCTATCACTCCAGTGTTAAGGCTAAATTGTAATTATTTCGCCTCTATGGCCTATTTATTGCCTACCTCCCTACTCTTCTACATTTGCACACACTGTACATAGATTTTTCTATTGTGTTATTGACCGTACGTTTGTTTATGTGTAACTCTGTGATGTTATTTAAGTCGCACTGCTTTGCTTTATCTTGGCCAGGTCGCAGTTGTAAATGAGAACTTGTTCTTAACTGGCCTAACTGGTTAAGAAAAGGTGAAATAAAAAAAATAAAAAATAAATACACATATTGAAGTGTATGTTTTATTATTCGGTTTTTATTGTAATGTATGCAGGGCTCTCTTGTAAAACATGTTTAATCTCAATGTGACTCCATGTTTAAATAAAGGCTAAATAAAAAAAGAATAAAAAAGAATGGTATGGTCATGGAAGGTTGGGTGCCAAAATGGAGGACAGTTTGTGGAACCTTGTTTCTATGGCTCTGCTCGGCATAATGTAGAACTACCTTGTTCTTGAGGGTGTGTAAGGCCTTGTCTCTGGCCCCGTATCTGAGACACTGTCTCACCCAGCTGTGGACGGTCCAGTCTCTGAGGTACCAACAGTTTGGGCTGTGGCGAAATCTACAGGAGAGAAATGTTCAATTAAAAAACAACAAACAAGACATAAATGTTAATGACTTCTGTTATGTAATTATTATGATGCCTTTATGTAGCCTTTATGATAGATGGGTCAAGTCAAGTGTAATCGCTTCTTAATCCATAGGCTTGCAACACAATATTCATGTAAATCTTTTAATCACATAAGTAACAGATTCCAGAGAAGGGGAAAACAGGAAAGCTCTAACACAGCACAGAACAAAGAAACATGCATGTGACTGAACATAAACACGCCAAAAAAGACTAGGACAAAATAGAGGTCCGAACATAGAGGATTAGCCAGCAACTTAGACCAGGAAGTGAACACCCTAACAAAGAAACAATATTACAGGGCGTGCAAATAGGCTTACTTATAAAGATAGTACTCTGCTTGATCAACCTCTTCTCTTGACGATATGTTGTCAACAAACTGAAAAAGAAAATACACAGAGAAATGATGGATTAATATTTCACTCATTTGACTACAGGTTGATCAGAACACAAATCACATTAGCTAGGGTGCCCATCGGATTCTGTTTTAGCTAGGGTTGCACAATCCAGGGAACTTTCAATAAATTCCATGGTTTTCAAGAAATTCTAGTTGGAGGATTTCAGATTTCTTTCTTATTCCCGCATTATTCCGGGAATCCTCCAACCGGGATTTCGGGAAAACGAGGGAATTTATTGAACGTTTCTGAAATTTTGCAACCCTAGTTTTAGCCAACATATCAGATTCTGTTTTAGCCTAAATGTACCAGATATGACAATGAAGTAGTTTTCTAAATGAGAAACAGGCTGACATCCGGGCTAGAAGGGTGTAATCTCTCTGCTCTCTAACACGCTCTTACCCGTGATATTGTCAGAGAGCTGACCGGGAAGTTGCGGTCATAAATCCTGTCCATCAAGGCGGCCATCAATGCTGTAGAATGGCATACTCACATTAAGCTTTACTTTCACATTTCACAACAACTAGTCCAAGCTCAAACTCTCTGCCATTTAAAAATATGATTTCAACCCTTGAAGCATTTTACAGTTGAATGACACAGTATAGTAACTGTCAATATGTAGCTAGCTAACACTGCCCCCCTGTGTTCATTTGGTGCAGACACTCTCAGACATTGTCATAGACTTGCAGTTGTTATGTCTTCGGGTACTTATGCACAGAATAATGTCTATTCTATAACGCAACTGATGTCATGTCCACTTACTTGACAGATAATGTGTGACAGCTGTGTTTCAGATCCACTTTTCATTAGTTGTAATCGGTAGTGACAAAGGGGATGGTTAGTAATGAACAATACATCATTGGTAATGAGTGTATTTGGATGGATAGCTTACACAGATTTTGATGATCTTTCTCCCTCTCCTCCCATAATTTGGTGTCTGTGTATGCTGCTGAAAGTAGACATCTTCTGTCTGTAGGATATAAACAATAATGATCACAAGTTACATGGGGTAGACAATGCTGGAACTGAAGGTACAATGCAATTCATTGCGATTACAGTACAAGCAAATACTAAGGTCAATCATTGAACAAACGGGAGAAGATGCATCTTATTTAGACAGTTATGAGTTAGGTCAGAATGGATTCATTTTAGGTAGCTAGCGCTAGCCTGCTAGCTACTCGCTTGGCAAAACACCTAGTTCGGGAAAAAGTGAATCAATCAATGATAGCAAATGTTATTGATTTATATACTTATATTTTACATATACAAATATGTACCTATAAAACTGTAAGTCCCACATTTATGGATAACTTTGACAGCTCCTAAACAGCGTTGCAACACGGAGGCTGCCATCTTGGGACGATACCACTATGACAGAGGGGGGCAACAATTTTTAGTGAGAGAAAGAGCCGCGCTCAAATACATTTGTAATGCGGACTGTAACACCATGAAAAACAATGAAATATAATAATGAAATAGAAACGACGTTAATATTTCTAAATACTGTAATTATGTACGTTTAATTTAAGATATCAAACATAACAATAGAATGAACCCCTTTCTATGTATTGGTACGGCCTCAAGCACCTGTTATGGTGAACATCCAATGTCAATAGCCACAGTGGCTAATTCATTGGTAATATCAAGCGTGGTGTCTTCCATTGTTTGGGCCAGAATATTTTCTCACAGCAGTTTGTAGTCATAGTTATGTTGTCCCTCTAGGTCAGCCACAGCAGGACTTTTAGTTTGAAGTAAAGTACCTTATTTTACTTTGCTCTTGGGCAGGAACGGGTCAAACATGTTTGAATGAAATGGAATTGATATTGGTATCGGGAGGTAGTATCCTTAGCTTACAACATGTGACTGGAACAGAATGGACTGGCAACGCATAGTATTAGCACGGTACTTCCTCTTCCATTGCCAGTTACTGTCCCTGTCAAACATACAGTACATACTACCACTGCAAGGTCACAAAGGTGCCAAAGCTCAACAGGAAAAAAATCGTATAATTTGGGTAAATGACCCCTCTTCCACTTCATGGTCTAAGCATTTTACAATTACGTCATACGTTTGTCCGTAAAGCTTTCTGACATCTCTTACCTTTCCCTGCTCCTTCCCATGTCTCCCTCTCTCTGTCGATCTCAGACTGAGCCGATCTCAGAAATGTTTCATATGCACAAAAAGCTTATTTCTCTCAGATTTTGTGTACAAATTTGTTTACCTCCCTGTTAGTGAGCATTTATTTTTTTCCCAAGATAATCCATCCACATGACAGGTGTGGCATATTAAGAAGCTGATTAAACAGCATGATCATTACACATGTTCACCTTATGCTGGGGACAATAAAAGGCCATTCTAAAATGTATAGTTTTGTCACAACACAATGCCACAGATGTCTCAAGTTTTGAGGGAGCGTGCAATTGGAATGCTGACTGCAGGAATGTCCACCAGAGCTGTTCCCAGATAATTAAATGTTCATTTCTCTACCATAAGTCATTTTAGAGAATTTGGCAGTACGTCCAACCGGCCTCACAACTGCAGATCACGTGTAGCCACACCAGAACCTCCACATCCGGCTTCTTCACCTGCAGGATCATCTGAGACCAGCCCAACTGGACAGCTGATGAAACAGAGGATTTCTGACTCTAATAAAGCCCTTTTGTTTGGGAAAAACTAATTCTGATTGGCTGGGCCTGGCTTCCCAGTGGGTGGGCCTGGCTCCTAAGTCCCACCCATGGCTGCGCCCCTGCCCAGTCATGTGAAATCCATAGATTAGGGCAAGATTACTCTTACCCTACGAGGTCTGGAGCCTGCTGGTTTTTTGTTCTACCTGATCATTAATTGGACACTCCTGGTGTCCCAGGTCTAAGTCAGTTGCTGATTAGAGGGGAAGAATGAAAAAAATGCAGTGGAACTGACTTTGAGGTCCAGAGTTGAGTTTGAGGGGATTAATTTATTTCACTTGACTGGTTTCCTTATATGAACTGTAACTCAGTAAAATCGTAGAAGTTGTTGCATGTTGCATTCAGTATAAGATGTATCCTTGGAGTTTGATATCCTACGAGTTCATTTGTACCATTCCATGTCACAAACTCTTAAAAAAAAATTGACCTTCCAAGTCTAAAAAGGTTTTATCTCCATAACTGTGAGGTGGTGACAAAAAATCCAGAAGTAATCCTTTTCAGTACCAGTATTAACAACCCAGAGTTAATTCTTGGTGGAACCAGCTTTGTCAGCTATTAAAGCTGTGAATCATTTGGAATAAGATTCTACCAAGTTTGCAAATGCTAAACTCTCATCATTACAAATGACGGGAGGTTAGCATTTCTTGGGGGTATGATCTTTGACCCTCTAACTTTCTCACTCATCATTATTCACGATTCATTCAGGATGGTCCGTAATCATGGTAGCATCCACATTAATGTGGAAGTGTTTAGAAACTCCAAAATTATTTAAATGACACAATACATTGTTATTTACCATTCCTTTCCATTGGGCACAAAATAATCTGAAACAACCAAAACGACTACAAATGCATCCAACAAGTTTGTAGAGTCACAAGCTTGATGTAGTCATTTCATACTAGGAATATGGACAAAATACTAAACGTTTGACTACTTTATTCATAAGAATCTTTAGGGGTGTCAATAATTTTTACCCCTACCTTTGAGAAAAAGTATGTACATGTTAAACAAAATCTATTTCTCTGAGCATTTGTATTAGTATAAAATAATATAATTTCCCAATTTGTTTTAGTATAGAATATACAGTGCCTTCAGAAATGATTCACACCACTTGACTTTTTTCCACGTTTTGTTGTGTTACAAAGCGGGATACATTTTTTGTGCCAATGATCTACACAAAATACTGTGTATTGTCAAAACAAATATGAACAATAAAATACTAATATCTTGATTAGATAAGTATTCAACCCCCTTAGTAAATATGTGTTAGAATCACCTTTGGCAGCGATTACAATTGTAAGTCTTTCTGGGTAAGTCTCTAAGAGCTTTCCACACCTGGATTGTGCAACATTTGCCCATTATTCTTTCGAAAAATTCTTCAACGTCTTTCAAATTGGTTGTTTTATTCATTGCTAGATAACCAGTTTTAGGTCTTGCAATAGATTTTCAAGCAGATTTAAATAAAAACTGTAACTCGGTCACTCAGGAAGCAACTTCAGTGTATATTTGGCCTTGTGTTTTAGGGTATTGTCTTGCTGAAAGATGAATTAATCTCCCATTGTCTAGCGGAAAGCAGACTGAACCAGGTTTCCTGTAAGATTTTTGCCTGTGCTTCGCTCCATTCCATTTCTTTTTTACCTTGAAAAACTCCCCAGTCCTTAACGTTTACAAGCATGCCCATAACATGATGCAGCCACCACTATGCTTGAACATATGGAGTGTGGTACTCAGTAATGTGTTGTATTGGATTTGCCCCAAACATAATACATTGTATTCAGGACAAAAAAGTGAATTGCTTTGGATTTTTGTTGTTGTTGCAGTGTTTCATTAGTGTCTTGTTGCAAACAGGATGCATGTTTTGGAATGTTTTTATTCTTTACAGGTTTCCTTCTTTTCACTCTGTCAATTAGGTTATTATTGTGGAGTAAATACAATGTTGTTTCTCCATCCTGTTTTCTCCTATCACAGCCATTAAACTCTGTAACTTAGGAAGGACACGTTTATCTTTGCAGTGACTGGGTGTATTGATACACCATCCAAAGTGTAATTAATAACTTCACCATGCTCAAAGGGATATTGAATGTCTGTTTTTTACCCATCTACCAATAGGTGTTCTTCTTTGCAAGACAATGGACAACCTCCCTGGTCTTTGTGGTTGAATGAAATTCATTGCTCGACTGAGGGACCTTACAGATAATTGTATGTGTGGGGTACAGAGATGAGGTAGTCATTCAAAAATCATGTTAAACACTAATATCGCATACAGAGTAAGTCCATGAAACTTAATTGACTTGTTAAGCAAATTTTTACTCCTGAACTTATTTAGTCTTGCCATAACAAAGGGTTGGAATACTTATTGACTTAAGACATTTCAGCTTTTCATTAATTCATTTGTAAACATTTTTAAAAACATAATTCATTTTTAACCTTATGCTGTATTGTGCATTTCAAGTTCAGGGGGTGTGAGTACTTTCTGAAGTCACTGTAGCTCAGTATTTGAATTATTTATTTTATACAGTCATTATTATCTAGGTGTCAATTTCAGACCGCACTGTATATATGTATTTATATCTGTGGGGGAAGTCCAGAGAGGGATGCTGCTCCTGGGCTTAGCTATGTTAACTGCAAGCTTGATATGATTTATAATAAAGGTAGACTACGCGATATGAAGTAGATGGAGAAAGTAAACAGCATAGTAGGTCAATTTCTGCAACAACTAAGAGCTGTGAAGCGTGAGGCACAACTTCTCCTCTGTTTTGGTCCTGTGGCTGCCACGCTGTGAACAGCGTAAAGCGAACCTGTGCACATGCTCAGACACTGTGTGACTGCAAATCTTGCTTCTCAGTCATCTCAATATCTGCCGTGCTGCTCGTGGCATCATGTCGCTGAGTCTACCTTTCATTATTCATCTTGTGTCAAATGACCCTTGTGGATACCTGCCTAATTTAAAAGCATTAGCAGAAACCTACAATTCTAAAACTTTTCACATTCTTATGTTGAGAACATTTGTATCTCTGTTACCAATAATATTAAAGTACATACTAATATGCTTTTTTTGTAGATATTTCAATGTTTTTAGGTTGGATACTTTTTCCAAAAATAAAGTTTTGTTGATTTTCAGTAATGGAGATAGAGGTAATGGAGGTACCACACACCCAATTCTAAAACCTGATTTAATTAAAGCCATAAACAAATAATTGGCAAAGGAGAAAAGCTCACAAACAGGGATGTTAGCAAATTTGTGCACAAAATTTGAGATAAATAATTATTTTGTGTGTCTGGAACATTTCTGGGATATTTTATTTCAGATCATGAAACATGGGACCAACGCTTTACATGTCGTGTTTATATTTTTGTTCAGTATATATATATATATATATATATATATATATATATATATATATATATATATATATATATATATATATATATAGTATATACTGTACATACACACTGAGTATACAAAACATTTGCATCTAAGCATGATCAGACAGGGCGAGAAAGACAAATAATCCATAGCTTGTGCCTTGACCCATAGCTCATGGGAGAGGGAGAGGGATAGAGAGAAAGAGCGTACACTGAGTGTACAAAACATTAGGAACACCTGCTCTATCCATGATATAGACTGACCAGGTCAATCCAGGTTGATAGCTATGATCCCTAACTGATGTCACTTGTTCAATCCTAGTAGATGAATGGGAGGAGACAGGTTAAAGAGGGTTTTTATGCCTTGAGATAATTCAGACATGGATTATGTATCTGTGCCATTCAGAGGGTGAGTGGGCAAGACACAAGATTTAAGTGCCTTTTAATGGGTTATGGTAGTAGGTTCCAGGCACACCAATTTGAGTGTGTCAAGTACTGCAACACTGCTCCAAGTTGACACCTTTGTGGGAAGCATTGTTAGTCAATGTGGAACGCTTTCAACACCTTGTAGAGTCCATGCAGATGGAATTGACGCTGTTCTGAGGGCAAGGGGGAAGGGGTAACACAATATTAGGAAGGTGTTACAAATGTTTTATTCACTCAGTGCATAGCATCAAGTCATTTTGTGAAGATTTGTTTTTTACGTAGATGCTAACCATGGCGTGAAATTCACCTTATATAGACTCTAGTTGGTACACTACAACAAAAATACAGTAAGACTTTGCTTAGACGTTACATTTCAAAATTCCATCCTTGAGCAATAGCACCAGTAAATTAACAAATAATTATAAAATCCCAAATAATGATTTCCAATTTATTATTTTAACTTGAGATTTTTTTACCAGTAGGCTAATATTATGTTCTTTACATTGATATACTTTATTAACTCCAACCATTTCTAAATGTGTTCCACCTTGTATTATTATTTTTATTTTATATAAAAGTAGTAATTCTCTTTAGTTTAGCTTTTTCCGATGTAGTTAAAATATTGTATCATAATTGCATAACGTACCTCAAAGGCAGTAGCCCTACAAATTAGCAAACGTTGAATTGAACTGAATGCACCCTGGGTGTGTTTGACAACAGCTGATCATCAGAGAAGGAGACTGCCTAAATGAACTAATAGTGGGAGATAATGCAATTGCTTCCCCTTTCTCTGATTATCATCTGATTATCAGCTGCTGTCAAACACACCTGGATCTAAATTAATACATTTTCACATACTCTAAAACGTTGTAATTGCGTGTACTCAAAAAGCTTACAAACTTTTTAGAACGCAAGTATGGGTATTCGGACACAAGCAGTGAGTGTGTATCAGAATCTTAGCTGTGCTCCGTAGCTAGATAACTGTTTGTTTGACTGGACCGTTTGTCTCTGAGCTGGTTGAGTTCTCAGGGCCTATGGGTGACAGACAGGATGATCCTTCTACTCCTCCAGTGACCGAGGCACAGCCGAACATCCATTTGCCCTTCATGGAGCACCTTGACACGGACAACAATGTCATCCTGAAGTGGGGGTTCAGTGAGGTCCAGGGCACCATCACGTTCCAGCTGACCTTCAAGACCACTGGGTGGGTTTTGGGTGGGTGGGTTTTGGGTTCAGCCCAAATGGAGACATGGCTGGAGCAGATATCTTTATTGGAGGGGGTCGGACCAAAAGCCAACTACTTCAAGGTATCGAAATCATGAACTTGTTTATAATTAACCAATTTGTAATCATTACAATTAGACAAGTATCAGTGGTAATTTAGAATTTTTTTATTGTAGGTGTTGCCCTATATATGACCCTGCGTCCTAGCTATTAGGTATTGGTAGTTATATTGTAGGTGTTAGCAATGAGCTACTGTGACTGAGTAGTGTAGTGGTTTTCAACACCTCAAACATTTGGCAAACTATGACTAAGTTAGATGTGAATGTGTTGCACCTGGTCAAGTTTTAGACAAGAAATGGAAACAATATTTTTTATATAACTAGGAAAGGTTTGGTAGTTCTGGTTGTGGCCAGTATACAAGCACAGTATTCCAGACTGGTTTGCACATTTAAAGTTTCTAGCTGAAACAGTTGAAGATTAAGTAGGCTGCTTTTACACATGCTGCTCAATTCTGGTCTTTATTCACTAATCGGTCTTTTGACTGATCAGATCAGCTCTGAAAAAGACCTGGGGAAAATCTGACTGGAAAAATGGGCTTCCTGTGTCAACAAAGCTGTAGTGACCAGAATTTCCCCATTCATGTCCCTGGCACCTGGAATGCATTGAGAGTCATGCAAATACGGTTTTAGTGCAGTTTCTTCAAGCAACCTGACCAGAGGCATTCAGGACCTTTTGGTGTTGGTAGTGGTGGTGGATGGATGAGAAACAGAGCTATACCCCCCTGACCAAGGCTCCCGGTCAAACTACCATGACCTTATGGAGGGCCATCTAGACATGTGACAAGAATGACTTCCACATGACAGTGAGTTAAGTTTGTGAAACCCTGCGCTAGACATCTGTTTACATCCACTTACTAGTTATTTTATTGCGTAGTTCACCACAAACCGCAAAAACACGGAGGCTGTTGTAACCCTACATGGTTCACAGGGATTCACTAAGCGTTTAAAATTGCATTATTAATGACGATGGTGTCATAACGTCAATGACAACATTATGTACTGTAGGACACGGTTCCCTCACTAGCAGGACAAATTTGGCCTCAAGTTCAGGGAAAAAAAATATATATTTTCATTGAACTTAAGACTAAACGCTAGGAAATCAGTTCCAACTGACTAATTTAAGTAATCTGTTCCCACGCATAGACACGTGATCGTATATAAATGTAAGCAAGGTTTGAAATGTGTGGTTTAGTCAAACATCTGTTTGGGATTCTTGCGGTCAACATGCAGATTATTTGTGATTATGTTCCATCCCCCGATCATCCACTCAAGAGAGAAATCGTCCCTTGGCTGAATCTAGTTGATGATGCCTGATGTAGGCCCTACTTAGTGCTTACTAGGACTTTTCTAAACAGTCCTTAACCTTTTTTCCTGTACTTTTCTCTTGTATGTTTTGTTCGTTCCCCTCTCATAGGACAGTCCATTGAAGCTGATCTATGCCTACGGGAAAACGGATTACTGAGTGAGTTATAAGGAAATCAGTCAAATAAATTCATCAGGCCCAAATGGTGTGAACCCCATTTGTATAATGCAGTGCGACACCTATGCATTGAGTTGCTCAGGCTGATTGTGGAATGTTGTACCACTCTTCAATGGCTGTGCGACGTTGCTGGATATTGGCGGGAACTGGAATGCTCTGTCGTACACCAATCCAGAGCATCCCAAACATGTTCAATGGGTGACATCTGTAAGGCCATGGCATAACCGGGATATTTTCAGCTTCCTGGAATTGTGTACAGATCCTTGTGACATGGGGCTGTGCATTATGTTGCAACATGAGGTTATGGTGGTGGATGGATGACCTAAATAGGCCTCAAGATCTCAAAGGATCACTGCATTTAAATTGACCTTGATTTAAAATACTTGTCTGTAGCTAATGCTTGCCCATACCAAAGCCACTCTGTTCACAACATTGACATCAGCAAACCACTCGCCCGCATTACATACGATCTGCCCGTTGAAACAGAGTCATCCATGATGAGCACGCTTCACCATGCCAGTGGCCATTGAAGGTGACCATTTGCCCACTGAAGTCTGTTACGACGCCAAACTGTAGTCGGGTCAAGACCCTTGTGAAGACGATGCGCCTACCTGAGACAGTTTGTGCAGAAATTCTTCCATTGTGCGCACCCAGTTTCATCAGACGTGTGGGTGGCTGGTTTCAGACAATCCCGCAGGTGAAGCAGCTGGATGTGGAGATCCTGGGCTGGCTTGGTTATGTGTGGTCTGCAGTTGAGGCCTGTTGGATGTACTGCCAAATTATCGGAATTGGCGGAAAATGGCTTATGGTAGAGAAATTAACATTAAATTATCTGGCAACAGCTCTGATTGGCATTCCTGCAGTCAGCATGCCAATTGCACACTCCCTCAACTTGAGACATCTTTGGCCTTGACCACCCTGCTAATTTTGTGGCCTTTCATTGTCCCCAGCTCAAGGTGCACCTGTGTAATGATCATGCTGTTTAATCAACTTGAAATGCCAAATCAATCCGGTGGATGTATTATCTTGGCAAAGGAGGAATGCTCACAAACAGGGATGTAAACATTTGTGCAAAGAATTTGACAGAAATATGCTTTTTATGCCTACGGAACACTTTTGGGATCTTCTGGGACACTTTACAAGTGTTTTATATTTTGTTCAGTATAATTTAATGAAATCAAAGTCTAGCTATTATGTGCATTGTCTAAGATTGATGGCTTCACTCCTGTGTAATTTATGGTTCTTTCAGTAGATGGCAACATTGATCCATAACTCTACCGAATCAAACGGAATTGGGGAAACATTAAACCAGTTTCTAAACCAAGGGGAAACATTGCAAAACTTCCGGGAACGCTTGTGAATCAGACTAAGCAGACCAGGTCCTGGTTTAGGAATTCAATGGGAGAAGTGAGAAAATCTTCCTTTGTTAATTTTCTCAATCTGATGGCACACACTAGATTCCAACAAGAAAAGGAGAGCCGCACACTAGGTGCTGAGATGCAATAAGTTAATACCAATGTTTTGACAGCAAACCTCTCTTCATCAGCGTATAATGACAAGCACTGCCAGTCACTAGATATTGGCCTATAGTTTGAAAGGACACACACAGATATCTGTTGCTTGATTTCATTGGTCTATTTACAGCTAAACTCAGCAAAAAAAGAAACGTCCTCTCACTGTCAACTGCGTTCATTTTCAGCAAACTTAACGTGTAAATATTTGTATGAACATAACAAGATTCAACAACTGAGACATAAACTGAACAAGTTCCACAGACATGTGACTAACAGAAATTGAATATTGTGTCCCTGAACAAAGGGGGTCTGGTGTGGCCACCAGCTGCATTAAGTACTGCAGTGCATCTCCTCCTCATGGACTGCACCAGATTTGCCAGTTCTTGCTGTGAGATGTTACCCCACTCTTCCACCAAGGCACCAGCAACTTCCCGGACATTTCTGGGGGGAATGGCCCTAGCCCTCACCCTCCGATCCAACAGGTTCCAGACGTGCTCATTGGGATTGAGATCCGGGCTCTTCGCTGGCCATGGCAGAACACTGACATTCCTGTTTTGCAGGAAATCACGCACAGAACGAGCACTATGGCTGGTGTCATTGTCATGCTGGAGGGTCATGTCAGGATGAGCCTGCGGGAAGGGTACCACATGAGGGAGGAGGATGTCTTCCTTGTACCGCACAGCGTTGAGATTGCCTGCAAGATAACAAGCTCAGTTCGATGATGCTGTGACACACCGCCCCAGACCATGACGGACCCTCCACCTCCAAATCGATCCCGCTCCAGAGTACAGGCCTCGGTGTAACGCTCATTCCTTTGACGATAAACGCGAATCCGACCATCACCCCTGGTGAGACAAAACCGCGACTCGTCAGTGAAGAGCACTTTTTGCCAGTCCTGTCTAGTCCAGCGACGATGGGTTTCTGCCCATAGGTGACGTTGTTGCCGGTGATGTCTGGTGAGGACCTGCCTTACAACAGGCCTACAAACCCTCAGTCCAGCCTCTCTCAGCCTATTGCAGACAGTCTGAGCACAGATGGAAGGATTGTGCGTTCCTGGTGTAACTCGGGCAGTTGTTGTTGCCATCCTGTACCTGTCCCGCAGGTGTGATGTTCGGATGTACCGATCCTGTGTTACACGTGGTCTGGCACTGCGAGGACGATCAGCTGTCCGTCCTGTCTACCTACATTGCAATTTATTGCCCTGGCCACATCTGCAGTCCTCATGTATCCTTGCAGCATGCCTAAGGCACGTTCACGCAGATGAGCAGGGACCCTGGGCATCTTTCTTTTGGTGTTTTTCAGAGTCAGTAGAAAGGCCTCTTTAGTGTCCTAAGTTTTCATAACTGTGACCTTAACTGCCTACCGTCTTTAAAAAAAAGAAGAAATTATTTCACCTTTATTTAACCAGGTAGGCAAGTTGAGAACAAGTTCTCATTTACAACTGCGACCTGGCCAAGATAAAGCAAAGCAGTTTGACACATACAACAACACAGAGTTACACATGGAGTAAAACAAACATACAGTCAATAATACAGTAGAAAAACAAATCTATATACAAAGTGTGCAAATGAGGTAAGATAAGGAAGGTAAGGCAATAAATAGGCCATGGTGGCAAAGTAATTACAATATATCATTTAAACACTGGAATGGTAGATGTGCAATAGATGAATGTGCAATGTAGAAAAACTGGGGTGCAAAGGAGCAAGATAAATAAATAAATATGGTAGGGGATGAGGTAGATTGTTTGGGCTATTTACAGATGGGCTATATACAGGTGCAGGGGTCTGTAAGCTGTTAGTGTCTTAACGACCGTTCCACAGGTGCATGTTCATTAATTGTTTATTGTTCATTGAACAAGCATGTCGTCGGTGAACAGGGAGTACAGGAGAGGGCTGAGAACGCACCCTTGTGGGGCCCCAGTGTTGAGGATCAGAGGATGGAGCTGTTGTTTCCTACCTTCACCACCTGGGGGCGGCCCTTTATTGCAACAAACCCACTAAGCGGACTTGTTGCAATAAAAATCAGTGCGTGATGACAGTGCACGCAACATACTGCTTAAGTTTTCATGTACCAAATAAAATCTAAAGTTCAATGTGTTTCTACCACATTTTCAACTCTACCTTTTACTTTTGTCACACCGTTGCATTATAAATGGACACCTGCGCTCTGGCCAACAGCTCGCATATACAGTGCTGGTTGGCTAGTCTACATGAGATTGTTATGTTATGAATAGCCAATTAGAGAATATTTGTCAAACTGCAGTCATGTATCAATCAGGTCATCCGAATAAGACCCTCGATATCTATTGGAAAGCAGCATCAAGCTCATCACCATGCACTTTCAGCACCCTGTGAAGTTCATCATGTATTTAATCTGTAGCCTAATAAACTGCATGGTTTCCCGAGTCATAGTGGGAGGACCCCACACCATATCATCACGGCTCCAAATGTACTTCTATATGACGGCTATTATATAAGAAATACTCCGACACTTTCTGTTTACATCACAGCTGTCCTGATTTTTTTTTTTATATACGAAATGACTTTCCTCCCCTAAATACTGTGGATGGAAACGTAGTTATTGAAGTTATTAGGGTTGAATTCATCAGGCACCCAACGGACTGAAGCGAGGAGGGACTACCTGGACTTTTTTTCAGGGGGGCTAGTGAGATACCCAATTTAGGGACATGTGGCAAACAATGCAGGCGCTAGGGATGGGAGACTGAGCATGCGGATCTGGGCAGATGAGATGTAGTCGTTTGTGTGCGTCTGTAAGTTTGTTTGTAACTGGTTTGGAGAAAAACAATTAAAAATTGAATATAAAAAAAAGAAGAGATGCATTTTTTTTATTTTCTATTACGTTGTGTGCTATTTATGATCTTGATGTCATACCTTGCCCTCTGTCACCTGTTCAGGTACTGTGGCTGCGGCTGAGCCAATGAAACGACAGGCTCTCTTGTGGATCTCAGCTGCCCTAACAAAATGTTTGCTTCCCCTGCAAAAAAAAGGACCCAGAAGGTAGTTGTGCGGGTATCAATACCAACTTATTTAAGTGCAGCTGCCACCTCTCCACAAACTTGAAGCTAATGAGAGGGAGACAAACCCATTTCATTCAATACATGTAAAGTACTTGCATCTATTATGGTCCTCTTGATTCTGAATTGCAACTTGCTTGGTCTATAGCATTATTTTTGACTGTTTACTGTGCCAGTCATTGTAGCCAATTTAGGATAATAGTTAGTTCATTGCCCTAACTGTATTGCAGTTGACACAAGTTACTGTAACTGGTATATATCCCACCCTGACACCACCACTCACATATAGGCTACCTCAAATTCAAGAGAACTCCCACTTTAATGGCTTAATCTTCTCTGAATCAATTAATTTACCAAAGGCAAGGCATAGGGCAGGCCTTTCTAACCAAAGACCATATAGCTACTAAAGTATTTGTTTCAGATCACAGTCCTTGACTTGGAGCCAATGTTTTTATATTCAAAACATAGTGTAATCTATTTGTTAACTAGATCAAATAACATTTGACTTGTCACATGCTTTGTAAACAACAGGTGTAGACTAACAGTGAAATGTTTTCTTACTAATGGAAACTCCATGACCGATGTATGTGAACTTCTTGGTCTAGGGAGGTGACAGGTCGTGCCCTGGGTGGGTCTTTGTTAATAAACAAAAGCGGGTATAATTTCTGTACGCTTTAGTCCAGTGACCACTGAAAAAGGAAGTCCTTACCTGAGAAACGTGCCAAAGAGAACACACAGGAAGTGAACCGTTTTGGTCACAACAGTGGGGCTGCAGACAGAATGCTGTCCCTCATCCAGAGACAGACACTATTTCCTCTGTGAAACTTTGTGTTCCTGGCAATAGTGAATGCAAAGAGGGAGAGAAGCTACACAACCAAATTCAAAAGTCTTACAGCATTTTATAAAGGCCTGACTGCAATATATCTACACATTATGCATTGATTCAGGCAGAGATAAGAGTTATCCTTGCAGTTTGATATCCTACCAGTTTATTTTTACCATTTCTCTTATTGTTTATTGACCTTCCAAGTCTAAAAAGGTTTTTCTCCGTGACTGTGAGGTGGTGATAAAGAATCGAGAAGTAATCATTTTCAGTACCTTAAGTGGCTTTCATCCCGTAAACCGGTTCCTCTTTATTCCAAGCTAAATGTAGCCTGATTTGTGTGTACAATCTACCCCCACTGAATCTGTACAGTTCAACTGAGCCATTCATGGGGATTACTGATATTACACTCATCTATTATTACATATTGTCCATATTTAACGTCAAACTGCACACTGAAACACTCTCAGGACTCTACAACCCAGTTTGGAACTCTACAACCCAGTTTGGGGCTCTGATGACAATTACAACCAAGTTGCAAGGACACGATCATCCCCATGAGAACAGAGAGAAGGTCTGGCCAGGGGAGAAGAAAGGAATGGTAGAAATTTACATTGAATAAGGCAGAGGAAGAGTCTGTATTTGAAAACAGAAGAGGTTGTATCAATCTTTTCAGATGAAATTGAACACATTAAGTAGAAAAACACAAAATGGTGGCTCTAGATGTTGTGCTTCAATAAATTCAGGAACTCTTTCCATTACATTCGACTGACCATGTGAAAGCTATGATCCCTTATTGATGTCACTTGTTAAATCCACTTCAATCAGAGTAGATGAAGTGGAGGAGAAGAAGGAAGAAGGATTTTTAAGCCTTGAGACAATTGAGACATGGATTGTGTATGCCATTCAGAGGGTAAATGGGCAAGACAAAAGATTGAAGTGCCTTTGAACGGGGTACGGTAGTAGGTGCCAGGAGCAGCGGCTTGAGTGTGTCAAGAACGGCAACGCTGCTGGGTTTTTCAAGCTCAACAGTTTCCCATGTGTATCAAGAATGGTCCACCACCCCATTGACATCCAGCCGATTTGACACAACTGTGGGAAGCATTGGAGACAACATGGGTTAGCATCCCTGTGGAACATTTTCGACGGAGTCCATGCCCTGACTAATTGAGAATTTTCTGACGGCAAAAGGGGGTGCAACTCAATATTAGGAAGGTGTTCCTAATGTTTTGTACACTGTGTGTATATCTGGCTTTGAAATGGAATTCAGCTTTGTTATGTTGATTGATCCTGGTTTGATGTGGCCGTTAGTGATCATGAGACAAACACCATACTGCCTGGTAAGGTCAAAACAAAACCCTTTCGGGCCAATCACTAACGGCCACATTAATCTTTCTTCAACGACAGGACACCTTTTCCAGTCAGAGTAAGTGACTAATTTACCAGAATGCCTTTGTCCTGAATCCGCCAACAGTTTCACTTCTGCAGAACCTGAGCTAGAGTGAACCCCACTACCTCTTTCAGAGGTGTTCTCTCTGTGGTCGTTCTGGACCAGCAAGAAGTTGCCCTTAAAGGAAGACTCCACTCAAAAACAATATTTTGGGATTTGTTTTCATTAGTCTACTGTTGATACAGTCCCACAATGTTTTGCATGTCAGCAGTCAAGTTTTCAAGATCTTGGACTTTCAAGGAGCAAAGTGCAAAATGCATCATATGTTGCAAAACACATCATCATGATGATGTGGCATGTCACACTGCTTTTTAAAAGTCCAATATCTTGAAAACATGACTGCTGACATGCACAACATTTTTGGGACACTATCAACAGTGGACTAATGAAAACAATGACAAAATAGTTTTGGAGTGGATTTTTACTTTAACTGCTGATGTAATGTCAGTTTAGCATTTTCCGTCTCATGGTTAAGGTTCAGATTGGGGAGGTTAAGCTGATCCTAGATCTGTGCCTACTAACTTCTACCCAGAACCTTCTCTGCCTTTCCTTTCCGTGTCGTTTAGATGGTGGTTGGGATCGAAACATTTAGGTCAAGAGAGAAGAGAAGAAGAGGAGGATCTGAGAAGTTCCTCTTACCATTTGCAGTTTCAGCCCTGGGATTTGGTGGTCTCTCTTGATAGAATAGGGAAGCATTCATACTTTGTTTTCTTATTTTAAAAGAAATGTCTAGCAAATTACCTGAGATGACATAAATGGTGGGCTGGCTGTTCCAAATGTCCAATGATCAAAACGTCAGTGATCAAGAACTGGCCTTGACTTTCAAAATAACACAAAGTTAAACTCAAAAGTACAATGCACACACTCCCCTTTTCCTACAATCAACAACAAAATGCTTTATTCTGAATCACGTAAGAGTTCTGGAGACGTGTTGTCTGGGACACCCACAGAGTCTAGTGAACAATTGTTTGATCAGGACCTAAAAGAGGTATGAGGAGAGATGTTTTCTCTTCCTCTTCCTCTCCTTTGTGAGAGAAGTGAGAGATCTCTGTTCCCGGAGAAGAAAGGCAACTAATTTGAAAGTCATTGTGATCATCTCTGGTTCTGTATTGTTCAGTTTCAGAGAGGAGGTAACGTGGCAGGTGGATGATACTGAGTGCCTGGGGGGAAGAGGAGATATGAGTCTCCTAAGTACACCTCCTATTATGGGTGTCTCACTGTTTCTGATGTCACAATGCTATGTTATTGCCTAGCCAATAACGACAACTATAGATTGGCTAAAGCAGAAACAAACTGGCACCATTGCAAAGCCTAAGTGGGGAAATATGGTCAGTATATATATATATATATATATATATATATATATATATATACAGTACCAGTCAAAGGTTTCGACATACCTACTCATTCCAGGGTTTTTCTTTATTTTTACTATTTTCTACATTGTAGAATAATAGCAAAGACATCAAAACTATGAAATAACACATATGGAATCAGGTAGTAACCAAAAAAGTGTTAAACAAATCAAAATACAATTTATATTTGAGATTCTTCAAAGTAGCCACCTTTTACCTTGATGACAGCTTTGCTTACTCTTGGCATTCTCTCAACCAGCTTCATGAGGTTGTCACCTGGAATGCATTTCAATTAACAGGTGTGCCTTGTTAAAAGTTCATTTGTGGAATTTCTTTCCTTCTTAATGCGTTTGAGCAAATCAGTTGTGCTGTGACAAGGTAGGGGTGGTATACAGAAGGTAGCCCTATTTGGTAAAAGACCAAGTCCATATTACGGCAAGAACAGCTCAAATAACTAAAGAGAAACGACAGTCCATCATTACTTTAAGACATGATGGTCAGTCAATCCAGAGAATGTCAAGAACTTTGAAAGTTTCTTCAAATGCAGTTGCAAAAACCATCAAGTGTTAAGATGAAACTAGCTCTCATGAGGACCACCACAGGAAAGGAAGACCCAGAGTTACCTCTGCTGCAGAGCATAAGTTCATTCGAATAACTGAACCTCAGATTGCAGCCAAATAAATGGTTCACAGAGTTCAAGTAACAGACACATCAACTGTTCAGAGGAGACTGCGTAAGGCTGTCATGGTTGAATTGCTGCAAAGAAACCACTACTAAAGGACATGAATAATAAGAAGAGACTTGCTTGGGCCAAGAAACACGAGGAATGGACATTAGACAGGTGGAAATCTGTCCTTTGGTCTGATGAGTCCAAATTTCTTTGTGAGACGCAGAGTAGGTGAACGGATGATCTCCGCATGTGTGGTTCCCACTGTGAAGCATGGAGGTGTGAGGGTGTGGGGGTGCTTTGCTGGTGACACGGTCAGTGATTTATTTATAATTCAAGACACACTTAACCAGAATGGCTACCACAGCATTCTGCAGCGATACGCCATCCCATCTGGTTTGCCCTTCTTAGCAGCCAACTTGATGTCGGACCACTATTCTTTATGGTGGCATCACTGTCCCTTGCCATACCCCCTACGGCAGAGACAAACTCAGCCACTCTCGCCCCCATTCTCTCTTTTTGATCCCGGCAGTGCCCCCACAGTTATCAAGTCTCCCCAACAGCAACCAGGCTGCTATTTCCTCCACCATCACTTCAAGCTCTTGCTTGCTGTAGTTTTTATTGTGCTTTCCTTCGTTTTACATTTTAATCTGATGGCTATAATGTGTGAAACAATAATGTTTGTTTTTGTGCATAAAGGGTTCTCGAGCAAACTTTTTTTTTTGTTAATCTTGAGACATAAATAAATGTAATCCCTGTCACAAAGGGTTAGTTATTGGTTTCAAGCACGTCACTAATGTCAATGCTACTTAAGAAGATATTTATATTTTACTGCATCTATCTGGTGTAAATGACTATATATTATAGCCTTCATACCCTGCAGTGTGCCTTCTCACTATCCTCTACACATGAAAATATAAAACACAATTGTGTTTTAAAATCTCAGTTTATTTTTTATAAATACAGATTACAGACACTTTCATTTATTTTAAAGTCAGTCACTCAAACGTTCACAAGAAATCACAGTCATGGCATCCCTCATTAGATGAAATAACTTTTGTTGGCTCATTACATCACACAACAAAACAACACAATTTACAGACTGATTAAAACTTCCAGTAGAAAATCAATTAAAACTAGCATTACAAAATATAAATGATTTTTATCACATTGAAATCCCATGCTCATTAATTACAGATTGGCTTTTTAAAAGTACTAGTTAAAAAGTAACAATTTAGGACAAAATGTTTCATATTTTCTGAACAATTTTCATTTGAAGCCTAACATTTTCTTAAAGACATATTTTCACATGCACAAGTATTGTTAGTCCTATCAGTCTGAAATACAATACGCTTCACAGCTTATTCAAGCTCCTACTTAATTGTCTCCCCACCCTTTTTGGAATAGTTTTCGAGCACAGTAGCCTATTCCCTACTCCTACTCCTCCTGCTTAGAACGTCTATGGTTCTTCCTCTGTTCTTCCTTTACCCTGCTTCCAGCTCTCACCAAATCCTATTCTTTCTCCTCATCAGGTCCTATGGTTTCTGTTAATAAACACCTGGGTCTGAGTGGTAGTCTCTTTCACATGGTTCAGGTGTGTCCATCATCTCTTCACCTGGGTCAGAATGGTAAACCTGGTCACTTATCTCTAGCTGGTCAGGGTCAGGCTTATACAACTGGTCATCTAACTCTGAATCTGAGTGGTACACATGTTTACCTGTATTACCTGACCCAGGGTAACGCACATTGTTACCGATGTGGTGTCCACCTGCCTCTTGTTGATACAGCTGGTCCCCCAGATCGGAGTCAAAGTCATACACCTGTCTACCTGTCACACGCTGGTACACCTGTTCCTCTGCATCACCTGGCTCTGAGACAGGTTGATTAACCTCTTCACCTGCCCTAGGCGGGTACACCTGTCCACCTGTCTCCATGTCCTGTCCATACACCTGTCTATCTGTCTCAGGCCTGTACCCCTGTCCCCTAGTGTGGTGCTGGTAGACCTCAGGGCTGTAGTGGCTCCTCCTGTACAGGCTGTCTTCCTCATCCTCCTCCTGGCAGGAGCTCCCCGGGATGCTCTCCCCGTCAGACTGGGAGAGGTGCAGGCTGGGCCGCGGCGGCCGGGGCTTCTGGGAGAGGTCAAAAGGCTCTTCCTGGCTGGAGCTGGTCAGAAGACCCAGAGGGGCCGACAAGCAGAACCGCCCCCGCCGCCTGAACACTGGAGGAGAGACAGATGATACAATCTGAATTTGCTGAACTCTGGAGAACAGAGACACATATCACAACAGAGACACGTATTTAGTATTTTATTAAGATCCCCAATTTGCTGCTGTCAAGGAAGAGGCTACTCTTCCTGGGGTCCAAACAGGAAACAAAACACAACAAATAGAATCCATAAAATGCATGACACTACTTTAAAAAAAGAAAACACAGTATCTTTCAGTCCGATTTGTACATACTAGCAACACGCATAACCACCCAACCAGACAGGCAAATTCAGGGCAGCTAAAACAACTCAAGCCAAGGACAAATCACCTTAAATCTACAGTTTTATACAGAGCTATAGCTGAATATAACTTTTTACCAATCCATATTTCTCAGGCAAAAAGTAAATCCACCATCAAGAAAACAAATAAAAGAACATCTAACGTGATAGACAATATGACTGGACAGGAAATAGAAAGTATCAACTGAATGTTAAATGTTTTTCCTGTCAGGTATTTTAATTGTCTGTATTGTCTACTTGTTGAATGTTTGTGAAGTCTTGATTGTGGTTGTTTGTAATGTCTTGTTAATTGGTGTTGGACCCCAGGAAGATTAGCTAGCATTATGGCATTAGCTAATCCTAATAAAAATTACAAAATGACAAAATTACCTAATAAAATATATAATACAATACATAATACAATATATAATTAAATATATAATACAATACATAATACAATATATAATACAATATATAATTCAATGTATGATAAAATACATAATTCAATATATAATACAATACATAATTCAATATATAATACAATACATAATGCAATGTATAATACAATATATAATACAATATATAATTCAATATATAATAAAATATATAATTCAATATATAATACAATATATAATGCAATATATAATACAATACAGTTGACAGTGCATGTCAGAGAAAAAACCAAGCCATGAGGTCGATGGAATTGTCCGTAGAGCTCAGAGACAGGATTGTGTCGAGGCACAGATCTGGGGAAGGGTACCAAAACATTTCTGCAGAATTGAAGGTCTCCAAGAACCCAGCGGCCTCCATCATTCTTCAATGGAAGAAGTTTGAAACCACCAAGACTCTTCTTAGAGCTGGCCGGCCGGCCAAACTGAGCAATCTGGGGAGAAGGGCCTTGGTCAGGGAGGTGACCAAGAACCCGATAGTCATTCTGACAGAGCTCCAGAGTTCCTCTGTGGAGATGGGAGAACCTTCCAGAAGGACAACCATCTCTGCAGCACTCCACCAATCAGGCCTTTATGGTAGAGTGGCCAGACGGAAGCCACTCCTCAGTAAAGGCACATCTGTGGGGATGTTTTTCAGTGGCAGGGACTGGGAGACTAGTCAGGATCGAGGCAAAGATGAATGGAGTAAAGTGCAGAGAGATCCTTAATGAAACCTGATCCAGAGCGCTCAGGACTTTAGACTGGGGCAAAGTTTTACCTTCCAACAGGACAACAACCCTAAGCACACAACCAAGACAATGCAGGAGTGGCTTCGGAACAAGTCTCTGAATGTCCTTGAGTGGCCCAGCCAGAGCCCGGACTGATTGAAAATCTCTGGAGAGAGCTGAAAATAGCTGTGCAGCAACACTCCCCATGCAATCTGACAGAGCCTGAGAGGATCTGCAGAGAAGAATGGAAGAAAATCCCCAAATACAGGTGTGCCAAGCTTGTATAGTCTTACCCAAGAAGATTCAAGACTGTAATCGCTGCCAAAGGTCCTTCAACAAAGTACTTATGCTAATTATATATTGCCGTTTATTTTATTTGTATAAATTAGCAAACATTTAAAAAAATATGTTTTTGCTTTGTCATTATGGGATATTGTGTGTAGATTGATGAGGGGGAAAAAATAATTCAATACATTTTAGAATAAGGTTGTAACCTAACAAAATGTAGAAAAGTATTTTCCGAAGGCACTGTTTATCCCAATCTGACTGGCTGATTCTGATTTAGCTTCAGGGTAGGAAGGTTGTAGAAAGTCTCACTGCAGAAAGGGAGGAACCATATGATGCATTTCTCCATAGCCTGGAGTGCTTACCTCTTGCATTCAGGCCCATGTCCATGATCCCGTGTTTGACCTTCATGTGGCGGGTGAGGTTCCCCTTCAGAGTGAACTTGCTGGGGCAGTAGCGGCACTTGAAGGGCCTGCTGTCAGAGTGCAGGTGCATATGGCCCATCAGGTTATGCATTCTGTTGAACTCCTTCCCACACAGCTGAAAACAAGGAAGAACAAAAATAAAAAAATCAGATATGTGCTCACGGACGAACCAGTAAGGTGCATGAATTGAAGAACAAACAGAATATGGAACAGATTTAAAAGACTTCATCAGGCTCCTACAAAAGCACTGCATGTGCTTGGACGCCACAGACAATCAGCTGATGAACCCAAACCAGCATTTTGGCAAATAATTATTGTAATTTTTCCTCAAACAAATGCATTGAATACCAACTATTGAAATTGTTTGTGTACACATTCCTTGATTACAATTTGGGAATTCCATTGTTCCTCGAACCACATCCATAGCACTTCCTGATATAGTAAACACAATTCAAGGGCAGAAAAACGATGGTAAGCCTAGCACTGTGTCCACTTATCAAACTTTCCTCTCTATCAAACAACTGATGTGTTAGATGATGAATCCTCAAAGCATTCAGAGCTGTAATAGGAGCTGGACGTAATCATGAATGTATGGGTACACACACACACACACACACACACACACACACACACACACACACACACACACACACACACACACACACACACACACACACACACACACACACACACACATACACACACACACATGCAATACCCACACACAGAGAAAGGGCCAGAAGAGGGAGGGATGGAAGGGCAACTCCTGCGCTGTCCTTCCTCTGTATTCTTTTTGATTAGGGTTTCCTTCAGGAGGAGAGAGGGACTGTAAACTGTCCAAGAGGACCGTGAGAAAACAGGAAGTGTTCCCTCCAGCAGCAGAGAAAGCGAGATGAAATCTATTTGCGGGGCATGATCTCCGGGGAGGCTGGGGGCCATTGTTAGAGAGGCAGTTTGTGCAGCGATATCCTTCCTATGGAAGAGGAGGGATCTCAGTGCCAAATCTTCTCTCTGTCTACATTCTCCTCATCGTCTCAGCTCTTCTATTAGCAAAAAAGGTCAAACAGTCACTCAGAAACAGTGTTGAGCTGCTTCAGAGTGTCTATTGGCTTCTCTAGACTTTATATTATAGTAATAAAACTATTGTTTGTGTTGTTTTTTCTTTACTTCCCAATTTCGTGATATTCAATTGGTAGTTACAGTCTTGTCCCATCGCTGCCACTCCCGTGACTTTCGAGAGCTATGTGTCCTCCGAAACACGCCCGCCAAGCCGCACTGCTTCACTGCTCGCTCAACCCAGAAGCTCAACCCAGAAGCCAGCAGCACCAATGTTGCGGAGGAAACAACGTACAGCTGGTGACCGAAGCCAGCGGGTATGCTCCCGGCTGCCACAAGGAGTCGCTAGAGCACGATGGGACAAGGATATCCCATTCGGATATCTAACCTGGACGACGCTGGGCCAATTGTGCGCCGCCTCATGGGTCTCCCGGTTGCGGCCGGCTGCAACACAGCCCGGGATCGAACCCGGATCAGATCAGTGCCTTAGACCGCTGCACCACTCAGGAGGCCCAGAACACAACTTTTTCCTAACACAACCCTCTGTGTTCAAGTAACCAAGCAGGGTTAAATTGGCGCACAAAATATGGACAAAGTCATGCAAGGCAGACAGTGGGACTACTGACATGAATTTATCTTCAGATACCCTGGCTTTAAAAGGATTTTGAAATGTCATAAATGAAACTGTCTCTAGCGCTCTCCTCAACATATTGTTCCATCAGAACACTCACCTTGCATTTGTAGGGTTTAATGTCAGAGTGGACAATCATGTGGGCCTTGAGGGTCTGTTTCTGGACAAAGCTCTTGAAGCAGAGGTGACACTGGTAAGACCTGATGTTAGTATGGATCAAGACGTGGCGTTTCATGTTTGCCAAGAGGGTGAACTCCCGACCACAGATACGACACTTGTGCTCCTTCACCCCCTGAGTGAGAGAGAGAGAGAGAGAGAGAGAGAGTTTTAATTAATTGTTGTTTGTTTAAATAACCATCATAGTGGAAAATTGTCTTGCATGTTGACAAGCAAGGCCGTCAGGGACAAGAAAGACATGTTAGCATGACAACAAGAGAGTGGATGCCTTGTATTATCTGAAAAAGGCAGAATAATAGGATTCTCACAATATTACATGACTGAACTTGTAGCTACGGTTACTGTAGCATGCACTCACATCTCTCTCTAAAGTCTCATTTGTCTGTTTGCTGGGCTCAAGGTTTTTGAGGAGAGCTGCTCTTTGTCCTGGCTTCACCATGTAGTACTAAAAGACAGTTTGAAGCAGAAACAATGATGTGAAATGTGTAGTGTGAAAGTCATCATACTGTCAGGTATATCCTATAACAAAAGCATTTAATGTCAGCACATGTAAAGGCCCTTGATGTAGGCTACGTGTCATGGCACCAGCCAGCTGATGCTGTCAACAGGTAAACCCTGCCTTAACACCCATTGACCCACAGACACTTCATCTCCCCAACACAACCGTTCCATGTAAAGACACGTCCCTCCAAACACACATGTTGACATTAGTGGACAGTAGAACGTGGACAGTATGAAAACCCCACCCAGTCTTACCTTATGTGTGAGTGTGTGCTGTTTGAGGTGATGGGACTGTATAAACTCCATGCCACACTCGGTGCAGATGTATGGCCGGATGTCTTTGTGCTTCATCATGTGGTTCTGCAGCTGGCTGGGGTACTGGAAACTCTTCTGGCACTCACTACACCTGGACAGAAAACAGACACTCACTACACCTGGACAGAAAACAGACACTCACTACACCTGGACAGAAAACAGACACTCACTACACCTGGACAGAAAACAGACACTCACTACACCTGGACAGAAAACGGACACTCACTACACCTGGACAGAAAACGGACACTCACTACACCTGGACAGAAAACAGACACTCACTACACCTGGACAGAAAACAGGCACTCACTACACCTGGACAGAAAACAGACACTCACTACACCTGGACAGAAAACAGACACTCACTACACCTGGACAGAAAACAGGCACTCACTACACCTGGACAGAAAACAGACACTCACTACACCTGGACAGAAAAAAGGCACTCACTACACCTGGACAGAAAACAGGCACTCACTACACCTGGACAGAAAACAGACACTCACTACACCTGGACAGAAAACAGACACTCACTACACCTGGACAGAAAACAGGCACTCACTACACCTGGACAGAAAACAGGCACTCACTACACCTGGACAGAAAACAGACACTCACTACACCTGGACAGAAAACTATCAAAATAGAATGAGAATTAGAATTGAGATAGAATGAAATAGAAGTATAATTCTATACAGAAAACCCACACTCTGATGTATCAGTTTCCTGATAACCCGCTTGTTGTTGTTTTACTGTCAAACTCACAAATCTACCATTGGAGGTAATGTAAAATATCTACAAGCAGAAATAGGGGTAACAGACACATGAGGTAATGTGCAGCCCATCGGTTGTTTCTGGGCATACATAACGTAGGCTACCTGTAAAGGGTGGGTCCTCTGTGGGCCGTCAGGTGTCTCTTGAGCTGGGCCAGAGTGGGGAAGTCCAAACCACACTCCACACACACGTTCTCCTGGCCTTTCTCATGCTTCAGCTCATGGGCCCGCAGCTCACTAGGGTAGGCAAAACCCCTCCCACACACCCCACAACTGGAGAGGAGAGGAGAGGAGAGGAGAGGAGAGGAGAGGAGAGGAGAGGAGAGAGGAGAGGAGAGGAGAGGAGAGGAGAGGAAACAATACACAAAATTAATAATTTGACCAAATATTTAGGAAGAGGTCATAATTACATGGAGTCTGTGAAGAAAGAAACCACATGGAAAAAGTAATAAGCAAGTTAGGTCCAAAAAAATCAGATTTACTGTGTTAGAGGTTTCATGATGCTTGTATCTAAACCAAAGTAAATAATACAAAAATTGTTTTTAGCTGATAGGAGTGGAACCCGGTATGGTCGTCTGCTGCAATAGCCCATCCATGACAAGGGCCGACTAATTGTGCGTTCCGAGATGCCGTTCTGCACACCACTGTTGTACTGCGCCGTTACTTGTCTGTTTTTGGGCCGCATGTTAGCTTGCATGATTCTTGCCTTTCTCCTTCGACCTCTCTCATCAACAAGCTGTTTTCGCCCACAGGGGTGCCGCTAACTGGATGTTTTTTGCTTGTCACACCATTCTTGGTAAACCCTAGACACTGTTGTCCTAGGAGGGCGGCCGTTTTCTGAGATACTGGATCCATTACGCCTGGCACCGATGATCATACCTCAAATCCGCTTAGGTCTCTCTTTTGCCCATTCTAACATTCAACCGAACAGTAACTGAATGCCTCGATGACTGTCTGCCTGCTTTATATAGCAAGCCATGGCCACGTGACTCACTGTCTGTAGGAGTGAGCCATTTTTGTGAACTGGGTAATGTACCTAATAAACGGAGTCTATGTAGATACCTTTGTTAGAAAGAATACTATATTTCCCTTGATGGAGTGATGCTGAATGTAATTTTTTTGTCAACTTACCCCACTCTCCCATACTGATGACAATTCATGGACAGGTCTATCTTTGGTCTAAGTTTGTTCTATCCTTGGTCTACGTTTGAGTCACAGACTAGGCATGTAATGTAAGGTCCTTGTTGATGAACTAATTTTATTAGTTCTCGGCTAGACTAAGTAAAAAGTAACTATAGTCTAGTAACTCCAGTAACTCTAATCTAGACAAAGATGGTGCCATTACTGACCTGTACGGCTTCACGTCACTATGCTGCATCATATGTCTCTTCAGGTGGCTGGTCTGGGTGAAGGCCTTCTGGCACACCTGGCATTTGTGTGGCCGTGTGCCCTGGTGGGTGAGCAGGTGAGTGTGCAGGTGGCTTAGCTGCTTGAACCGATTCCCACATAGATGGCAGCTGTGAGGCTTGATCCCGCTGTGGCCCAGGATGTGTGTGACCAGGTTATACTTGGATGTGTATGACTTCTCACACGTACGGCACTTCCAACGCTTCTGGTCTCCTCCTACATCTACGTGGTAGCTGTCGTCGATGTGGATGTTGAGACCCAGCTTCTCAGCGCTGGTCATCCCACTTCTGGGCCCTCCGTCTGGGCTGCGCTGACTAGGTCGGAGTGCCTCTCTGGGGTAGAAGGCTCCAGGAGAGAGGTGCATGATGGGCCCCGGCATGAAGAAGGGGAAGGGGAGGAGGCTGGGGTGGAGAGGGGGGAAGAATAGGGGAGGAGGGTGGTGGTGTAGGAGAGGAGAGGGAGGCCACACAGGTGAGGGGCTGAGTGGTTCCTGTTTCACCTGCAACGGGAAGCCCATAGGTGGCTCATATCTGGACATAGCTCTGTAGTGCAGCTGGAGCCGGCTCAGGTCGATCATACCTGGGATGGGCATGGGAGAGTGAGGGAGACGTGGGCGAGGAGGGAGGGAGAATGGAAGGTGGGAGAGATCAACAGTCCTGGTGTTGCCTCGACGCTCCATCTCCTCCATGTCTCCTGTAGGGGATTCGGAACCCTCCATTTTTTGTGGCCTTCTTTTGCGTTTTTGGGAGCCTTCCCTCTGGGTGTAAGGCATGCCCTCAGAGCCCAGGGGCCGATGGTGAGTCAGGGGGCTGTAGGCCTCTCTGGTCGGGAAGTGGGAGAGTTTGGTCGGGTTCAGGTAGAGTGGAGGTGGGCTCAGATAAAGACTGTGGTGAGAGACAGGTCTCAGGTCTTCCCTATGAGGACTCCTCCTGTCTGGTCTGAAACCTAGAATGTCTGTGTCCATCATTTACCTACATGGGGAAATATACAGAGGAAATCAGTTATGTATGTCAACTATTACAATATGATTACCATAAGCATGCGTCTCCAACACCTGAGGAAGAGAAACAGTCCTTCTGGAGTTACCTACCTACCTACTGCACAGGTAGCCGTGACAACACTAATGGCTGTCCTCTCTGTTACACCTTTATAACCTGTCACTTCTCGCTTCTGTACTAGCATCCATTCTTCCTCTACCATCCATCTCTCTGAAACAGGAACTAACGTTCACTTCTCCTCCTCTCTCTGCTTTGTTCATCTTTTTGTATGGATGGGTGGAAGGGCACTTCTCCTTTTGTCCTCCACTACGACTTAGATCTCTTACTTTGCTCTAGAGAAGCTCTAGAGAAGCACAAATTCCAAACAAATTGACCACTTTGTAGATCTGTATACTCTGCTAAAGAAGAGCCAACCAACTACATCCACTATAGAGTGGCCTGTGAATGATCGTTGTGAGTTGAAGACAGTAGGTGGGAGGGACACAGGAGATTGGCTGTGATAGAGGGAATCAGACAATCAAACAGTGAAGTGTTCAACTTCTGCAGTTTGGCTAAAAGAGGACGAGACAATACTGTTAGTAGCCCTTTCCTGCAGTAAATGACCAAAAGCGCTCTCTTTGTCTTCATGGGTAGAATGTTATTAGTATTTTTCATAATTTTATTATTAATAGCGATTATAAAAAATACTGTGTTTCAATGTCAAATAAAGTGTAATATTGGAATGCAAACTCAAAATGTAATAGATTTCAACTCTACAGTGCATTCGGAAACTATTCAGACCCCTTGACTTTTTTCCACATTTTATTACAATACAGACTTATTCTAAAATGGATTAAGTAATTTTTTCCCCTCATCAATCTACACACAATACCCTATATTGACGAAGCATTGAAGGTCCCTAAGAACACAGTGGCCTCCATCATTCTTAAATGGAAGAAGTTTGGAACCATCAAGACTCTTCCTAGAGCTGTCCGCCTGGCCAACCTGAGCAATTGGGGGAGAAGGGCCTTGGTCAGGGAGGCGATTAAGAACCTGATGGTCACTCTGACAGCCATCTCTGCAGCACTCCACCAATCAGGCCTTTATGGTAGAGTGGCCAGACGGAAGCCACTCCTCAGTAAAAGGCACATGACAGCCAGCTTGGAGTTTGCCAAAAGGCACCCAAAGACTCTCAGACCATCAGAAACAAGATTCTCTGGTCTGATGAAACTAAGAATGAACTCTTTGGTCTGAATGTCAAGAGTCACATCTGGAAAAACTGGCACCATCCCTATGGTGAAGCATGGTGGTGGCAGCATCATGCTGTGGGGATATTTTTCAGTGGCAGGGACTGGGAGACTAGTCAGGATCGAGGGAAAGATGAACTGATCAAAGTACAGAGAGATCCTTGATGAAAACCTGCTCCAGAGCACTCAGGACCTCAGACTGGGGTGAAGATTCACCTTCCAACAGGACAACGACCCTAAGCACACAGCCAAGACAACACAGGATTGGTTTCGGGACAAGTTTCTGAATGTCCTTGAGTGGCCAGAGCCCGGACTTGAACCCGATCGAACATCTCTGGAGAGACCTGAAAATAGCTGTGCAGCAACACTCCCCATCCAACCTGACAGAGCTTGAGAGAATATGCAGAGAGGAATGGGAGAATCTCACCAAATACAGGTGTGCCAAAATTGTAGCGTCATACCCAAGAAGACTCTAGGCTGTAATCGCTGCCAAAGGTGCTTCAACAAAGTACTGAGTAAACGGTTGATTACTTACATGAATGTGATATTTCCGTTTTTTATTTGCAATACATTTGCCAAAATCTCTAAAAACCTGGTTTTGCTTTGTCATCATGGGTTAATGTGTGTAGATTGATGAGGGGAAAAACTATTTAATCCATTTTAGAACAAGGATAAATGTGGAAAAAGTCAAGGGGTCAGAATACTTTCCCGAATGCACTGTATATCTGACATTGTACAGTTGTCTTCTTTTTTTGTTGTTGCCCATAACCGTGTGTGTCAGGTGTATACTTTAGTTTCAAAGTAGAAACTACTTTTTTTTTGCCCACTGCTGTAAAAGGTTAATTAATAATGATGCCAGTTATGTAAATACAGTGTGTGTGTGTGATATTTCTCTGAACTGCTATCAATCTACAAAGCAAAACCACTGAGAACTTCAAATGTTGATAGTCATTGAGATGGTGATGGTTATCATAAAGGATAATGATTAGGTCACAATTAAATTATTGTTAATAAAAAGACACTTAATGATGGGCTACCCTAAGCTTCAATTTGTTATTGCAGTCATTGTGAAAAGAATATCATGATGTAAAGTATGCGATATTATGACAACCTGTTAAAACAAATGTTTCCTCAAATGCACACAGATGACAAGTAACCATTCACAGGTACCTGACTGTCAGAGACTCAAGCAATTCGTTATCAACCAGATGTCAATGCATATTCAAACACTTTCTCTACACATTTTTTATGAATCACCTCAAATACGTTTGCTACATTACACTGCTCCACACACAGTGCTGTCAGATACACAAGTACTTACAATATCTCTATTTAGGCAATACACAGAGTTCTTCAACCTTTTTTTAAATGCAAAAAGTTTCTCCAGAACCTTGCCTTTACTGTCTATTCTACACAGAACATTGTGCAGTTTTGAAAGACCACTCTCTGTCTCTTTCACTCTCTCTCTGTCTGCCCTGCCAGTGTATATCCCCAGTGAATACAATACAGCACAAATAAGACAATAAAACAGAAGCCCCCCTCACCCTCCTGTCATCCCATGCCCTGTTAGTCCTCAGCTGGACCTGAGAGACTCACCAGCTCAGTGTAGCTCAGTGTAGGCTCAACCTCTCTGTCCACTGTACTGTGGCGGTAGTGCAGTAGCTGTGTGTTAGGCTGTATTCCAGCTCCTGTAACGATCTCGCTGGCCTGCTGCTGTCCTGACAATGAGCCACCCATCCACGGACAGCATTTGAAGTGACTTAAGAAAGAGAACAGGAACAATCGCTTTGTTCTCATTTTTCAGATGAGTACCTTCGGAGAGAAGGAAGGAAGGGAGGGAGAGGAAGTCAACAAGCCTTCCTGCTGAAAAATAAGGAAACACTAGATAGACATCTCAATTTCTCTACAAAATAAGGATTTACACAGCTTTGGGAGAGACTGGATGAGGCTTGTTTTAAACAATTGAATAGTAGTACAATGCTGATTGAATGTTGTGCATTAGTAAACATGCATGGAAGTCCAGGAGAGGAGTTTTCGACTGCCAACACCAACAGTTCTGGGAATCACTTTCACAACCCTGTTTTTCCCATCCTGCAGATTACCCCTCACATGCTAGATTCACACTGTTTAAACATAACATCTGTGACGCTAGTTAGTGCAGTAATGGCTTCAGGATGAATGGAAAAATGTGATGCTGGAAAGACAATTATACATAGATTATTTATTTGGCCAATTAGGAAGCACCACAGAAAGGTAATTAATATGTTGTCGTGTGAAGCTGGTGTATGCTCTGTGAATGCTCATGGTTATGATATAACGTTTAAGTGTCTTGATGGCATGACAGTATTCCAAGTCATTTAGACGCACGTCTAAATCAAAGTGAAGCTCTGGCTGATTTACACATATACTAGGGTATCAATGTAATGACTAGGAATATTAGAGTATTTCAAGGTATTCCTTTGTTCAACTAGTCTGCTTTAGCCTCTTGGGTGAAAGGCAGATTTTATTCAGCATAAACAGAAGGATTGAGTTGGCTCATGTATGACAGTGTAACATGTAGTGAGTCAATACAGCCACATGTGGGAAGGATAACCCCACTGCACCATGGGAGTAGAGCTCAGTTGGGCCATTTCAAATACTCCTTAATAGGGATGAAGGGTGCATATACAACATATTTGAACTGGGCCATCATTAATCTCTCAGTCAGACCTATACACAAGCATATAGACATGTTCCTGGCAGCAACACCAAGCCTTTACTTGTCTTACCTCACAGTGACTCTTCATAGTGGGTACTGGCTCTTAAAGGTTGAAAACTGTGGTATCACATACATCTTATGACACGTGTATGTACCAATCATTCGACGTAAACTTGTCCCCCCCAATTTCCATATATATTCACCCTGCCTTTCTGCATCAATACAGGATGACTAAACCGGAAGGCAGTAATTGAGCTCATTTCATTGGAAGAGTGAAAGTCTCTAATAGGAAGCTGATTAGCGTTGTCTGTGTTAATGGACTCGGTAAATCAATTAACCTAAGACCTTGACAATGTGCACTAATTTCTATGAGGTATTAGAAGTTTATTAAGGTGACATATCAGGTATATCGTGTGTGTGCTTGTGTGTGTGCTAGCGTGCCAATGTGTGTAGCCAATAAAAGCTCATAAAGTGCATTAATAAGATAACCCCTAGTGCAGGGTTCACCAACTGGACCGAATTTTATGAGCAAAAATAATAATAATAATAATAATAATAATAATAATAATAATAAAAAATGGTGTGGAATTTTCATTGTTGGACATACCAGGAAATCAGCTCCAAATTATTTTAAATTAAGAAATGTGTTTAAAGTATTTCCACGCATAATAGAGACACGTGATCAAATACAAATATAAACAAGGTTTGAAATTATTATGTTTTAGTCAAATATTATATCTGTTTGGGCTTCTTGCGGTCTATTTTCAGTCTACAAATTATTTGTAATTATGTTCCGGCCACCGACCCTCTGGGCTCAAGCAAAAAATCATCCCGCGACTGAATCTAGTCGATGATCAATGCCCTGGTGTATAATCGGTACAAATATGTCTTCTTATCCCATTACTACATGATGCTGTTTTCTCAATCCTTGATCTGGAAACATCTACAGGATGTAGCCAACCAGTCTGTCAGATAGTTAGCTAACACTGAAATACACTGCTCTACAGTAATTGCCTCACAATCACCACCAATAGGTCATAGGTCCAGGTTCAACACATCCCCCCATCCCCATCTACACACCAAATAATTCTTCTAACACCTCTCCTCTTTCACATGCATGGTCACGGACACAGGCCCTCCACTAATGATTGTCTCTATGACTGAGGCCGCACCAGGCCACTCACTGTATGACTGTACTACTGGCCAGGCATCTGCAAAGCCCAAAGCCCAAGCCAGGGGCCAGCGCTATCAGGAGGGAGGGTGAGTAAGACAGGCTCGTTAATTAACCCTAAGTGGATGTCAGGGGTCCGTGTCACTCCCCGGGAGAGAGGAGAGAGGGTATATAAGAGGTCTGGGTGCTACTGAAGATACAGAAGAACTTCAACATTCACTTGGGAGTCACTCCGAAACGAAGAAACACATTTGACTTGTACTCTATTCCTCTTCTCTCAGTAGAGATGACTGGAGCCGCTGTGTCCTTGTGTCTACTCTTCCTCCTGTCTTTCTGTTCAGCCTGCTACATCTCCAACTGTCCCATCGGGGGCAAGAGGTCCGTCATGGACTCTCTACAACGCAAGGTGAGTGTCAACTGGATCTGTCTAGAATCTAGATCTACACTATTTAAATCTAACGTGTATTGTACACAGCAGGTATGATTTGTCTTATGCATCAAGAGGAGTAGGAACTGAAAGTGAGGCTCTGCAGAAGCACTGAATTCTGAAGAAACTGAATTCTGAGATTTGACAATGAACCGTTACCTTCCCTGTGAAAAAAGGGAATGTTGATAAGAATCTATGTTTTTGAATGATGACACAACTTAATACCCAACTGTCCCTTCTCTCCCCCTGCAGTGCATGTCGTGTGGGCCAGGGGAGCAGGGCCGCTGCTTCGGCCCCAGTATCTGCTGTGGGGAAGGGCTGGGCTGCTGGATGGGCTCCCCAGAGACGGCACGCTGCATGGAGGAGAACTACCTGCCCATCCCCTGCCAGGCAGGAGGGAGACCCTGTGGAGCTGAAGCAGGACGCTGCGCCGCACCAGGCATTTGCTGTGACTCAGGTAAAGAAACTTCAATGTCATGTTTCTGGGATGATATCTAAGGTTATACCACTGGTTATAATAGAGTGGTGGATAAAATGCTTCGCTTTCTGTATCTCAGAGGGCTGCAGTGCGGACCAATCCTGTCTGGCAGAGGAGGAAGGCGACAATCAAATCAGCCAATCAGAGGGCAGTAATGACGTCCTCCTCAGGCTCCTTCACTTGGCTGGCCACACCCCTCCTCATCAAGTCCACCAATGAGCTGCCAGTGATGCCAGGTTCCATGGGGGACACTTGAGAGATTGGTTGTTAGGATTTGTACTGTATGTATAGGAATAGCTATGATTAATCTTACAAGTGTAAAGAGTCCACGTGTATTTTAATAAAGCGTGAGAGTGTGCATGGTTTAGGCCTTTTTCTCTTTCAGCTAAACAATTACAATTTGTTCAACATCTACATCTGAAACATTAAATGAGTGGCTAAGTGCTCTGCATCATGTAGTTCTCATATTTACTGTAACATTAGGCTCAGTATTTAGGCCAGCACAAAGTTTCGGTAAGTCACTACAATGGACCATGACAAATCTGTTCTATGGACTTTACTCTCCCTCACTATCACAGATGTCCTTATATAATAATATAATAATAATAATACCACACAAACCTTTGAGCGGATATCCTGTAGGTCATTAAGAACCATGAACAGGAACTGGAATTGCTGAATTTGATATCCAAAATAGGTTGTAACTGGAATAGTGACCTTAGGTTTTAGATAAAAATCCAGGGAAAACTTTTTTGCATTACTACTACCAAGGTTATTATAGTAAAACTAATCTAGGAAAAACTATTTAGTAAACTGAATTAAAATAATTAACAAACCCATTTGAAAAACTATATTGAAACTATTATTTTTGACTCCAAAACTAACTAAAATAAAACCATAATGACTTGTCTATTTTGGATAAAAATCTAAATGGGGTTTTCAAGCTTTTGAGGGCTTTTCAAGCTACTTAAATCTGGCGGGTAATTGCGGCCAGGAGATGGCGATGTTTCAAAAAAGGTCTAGCTTGTGCATCCCTATCACTAGCTATCACAAGCTAACAGGGGGGAAAAATGTCTAGGTATCGAACTTGATTATTCTTGTACTACTAAAGTAGAAGCACTGGATTGGTGAAACATGGCCGAGAGAGAGTTTCCTTCCACCATATTTTATGCACTGGTCTCAACGCTATTCCTTTTAAATCCAAGTCACATTGAGATTTTCTTTATAATTTAAACCTAACCTGAGCTCTTGAGAACCCAATTCCATACAGCCATAGGGTTCTCATTTGAACAACTGGCCACATCTGTCTTGACACTGTCTAACCGTTAATAATCAGCACATGCAATGTGGTTTTGGAAACCGCCGAAATTCTACATTCAGAATGATTTACAATAGATACACATACTCAGTGGAAATCTGTGGTTAAAAAGAGTAAGTGTATAATTTGTAAGGTTATTTTTGAATGATAATCAACTTCTAAAAGTCTCAGTCCCATGAATTTGAATTTGGCCTTTTATTACTATTGCCCATAGAAACTCATTGAATAACACATTCATAAATGGCAAAAAAGGCAGTCAAATAATACATCATAAGGTTTTGAGGTGTCTGTCCTATATCTAGGAGATATATAAAAGCTCAGGAAATGTAGTTTTTTGGGCACATATTTAACCCCTTGTTTTTGTTGGCACCAAACTACCTCCATACAAAATGTGACAAAAAGGAATAGTGCAGAGACTGGTGCAAAGAAATATGGAAGGAAACCCTCTTGCCCATGTTTACACCCAATACAATGCTTTTAAACTTTTGTAGTAGGCCTAGTATATGTAAGAAGAATCAAGTTAGCTACCTAGCCAATTGTTTCAGTGATAGCTAGGGATAGTGATGCAAAAACTAGGCATGTTTTAACATCTCCTTCTCCTAGCCGCATTTATCAGGAGCATATGGAGTCAAAGATAATAATTTCAGTGTAGTTTCAGTTTTTTAAATGGGTTTGTTAATTATTTTATTTCAGTTTACTAAATAGTTGATTAGTTTCAGCTTTAGTCTACATAATATCCTTGCAGTATACCCACATCTAACAGCAGTTCAAAGGTTCACGTTTTATTGTCACGTATACATGATCAGCAGGTGTAAAACTTTACAGTGAAATGCTTAACTTGTGAGCTCTTTACTAACAATGCACAATAAAGGTAATCATTTAGATATGAAGGAAAACACACACAAAAAAAATATATATATATTTTAAAAAGAAATACCAGGTCTATGACCTCCTCCCTCTGGGCCACTCATCACCATCGGTGACCAGGCCTACAACGTCATGTCATCAGCAAACTTGATGGTGTTGGAGTCCTGCTGGCCACGCAGTGTAGTGAACACGATGGGAGAGAGAGCTGGTTTCAAGCACAGGGCACAGCAGGTGTTTATTTGTACAGGACCACAAGAGGAGGCAGGTAGCTGGGTCCAGGGACAGGCAGAAGGTCATACACAGGGGTTCCAAAAAGGCAACAGTACAGGCAGGTTAAAGGCTAGTAACGTCATCCGGGTGATCAAGCATTAGGTTGATAACAGGCTAAAGTACAGGCAGGGAATAGGCAAAAGGTGTCATTAGTGAGGCAGGCCAAAACTATCACACACAGGAGGATTAAATCACAGGAAACCCAGCGCTCCGACTAGAAGTGTGTCACAAAACAAACCATACATCACAATTATGGGGTTCAAAGAACTAAACTGAATAGTGTGTGATAATGACATACAGGTGTGTGAACAGGTGATCAGAATTCAGGTGATTGGGATATGTAAAGTGAGATGCGTTCAGGGGATCTATGTGTTTGAGAGTGTGAGCTGTAAAGTGGGCTGTAAAGTGAGCTGTGTTCAGGGGATCTACGTGTTTGAGAGTGTGAGTTGGAAGCAGACGTTACACACAGAGTGCTGAGAAGTTAAAAGTAACTTGTTACATTACAACGTTACTTCCACTAAAAGTAACTAGTTATGGTATAACATTATTTGCTGTGGAAAGTAACCCAAAAAACTGCTTTGTGCATGTTGGTCATTCTTAGGGTATTTCCATAACACTAGAAAAGCCAGGTCTTGATACCCCCATAAGCTACCTAAGCCATTGATACAGCTTCTTGATGTCAGCATTCTAAGTCTAATAAACACATTTCATACAGATCCATGTCTATCGCAAACATAATAATTTGGTTGTGTTTATGAACGTCTAAGGCAACATTAGAATATGAAAGAAAATGTAGGCTATTTTAAAGAACACAATAGTATTTTCTTTAGTTTATATAGGCTAACTGTAGGCTATTTGAAAAACACCACAATTCAAGTGTACTATAATCCATTAAATAAGCATCACCAAAATAATTCATTATTAATTCATTAAGGGCAGGTCTTAAAGAACATTATGAAACTCAAATATATTAAATATATTACACTTTGAGTGTTGCAAGTGCATGTGGGGAGTGCATGGAATCACAGTAATTCTGCCCAAAAGTAATATTTTGAAATAGAGCTCAGGGGGTCATTTTTAAGAGTTGTTCGGCAAGTGTAGGTGATTTGGAAACTGCAGAATGTGTTTAGAAGTGTTAAATTTTAAGCTTAGCCATTTACTCTGAAATTCTAAGGTTAAGGTTAAGTTTAGGCATTAACTCTGAAATCTTAATTTCAGGCATTAACTCCAAATGGTTAAGGTAAGAGTTAAGGTTTGGCATAGGCTTAAAACAAAAATCTAAAAATCAACATTCTATCGCTGCATTCAAACTTGCAACCTTTGGAATCAGATGGTTACAATCCATGGCTGTGACAGCACCATTCTCTCAGTAGTAGTTGGGTGAGTGAGAGAATGTATCCAGTTGAGGCGAACATGTCAGACCACACTGCCCTCTCATCCATGTCAATGATGTTTCTCACCTTTATCTTATTTTGCACAATCTACAGTACTCACTGAATTTCACTCTAAAACAATTCATTTATACCCGGCATTTATTTGAAACAGGCATTTATTTGAAACAGGCATTTATTTGCTGAAATGTGTGCCGATGCCCGGCTATGAAAAGGGACATTACAACCCCTCACATACCTGCTGCACACCTGTCAAATTAATTTTGGCGGCGATACAGGAGGCTTTTCAAAGGAAAACTTATGCACATTACAACATTCATGACTCAGTCAAAATAAAACTGCTCACTTTCAATCACACCTTGGTTATTTATTTCACTGCTTTCCTCCAAAGTAGAAATAAATCAGGGAGTTATCCAAGAGCCAGTTCCTCAACAAACATAGGGAGGGATATTCATTGTTTTATTGTTCTATATACTTGCTTATTTGAAAAAGTAACTAAATAACTGATTACTTAAAGTTAAAAAAATGAATGTGTTAAGTTCCTCTTAACCACAAAAAAAACAGGGAGACAGGAGGGGATAAAACACACATCCCTGTGGGGCCCTGTATTGAGAGTCAGTGTGGCAGAGGTGATGTTGCATACCCTTACCACCTGGAGTGGACCTTTCAGAAAGTACAGGAGTTTCCTCTTCCCTCTGCTTGTGTATGTGTGCACTGTGGGAGGACTGATGTTCTTTGGTAGAGAATCTCCTCTGCTCTCCACAGTGACTGGGCTCACAGTCCCTCCACACAACGTTATATCAGTTTACATCTCATTACAACCCCTCACATACCTGCTGCACATCTGTCAAATTAATTTTCCATATGTGACCATCTAACAAAATTGATGCAGAGACCAGTTGACCATGGTTGGTGTCCACTGATTTCAGATCTAACCTTTTTACCTCTCTCCTATGTTTCAGTCTGTGGTGATGAAGGAAGGTAACAAGCTGAAGGTCTCTCTGAATGGGATAAAAAAAATGTCACAGAACTGGCGGATGCAAACACTATTGTCAACGTGAGTCCAGGGGCATATGTATGGGGTTCATTTAACAACACTATTTTAGGGTTAATTTATCATTCAATTGTGAATTAATTAAGTGTTTATGACTGATGTGACACGAATGCAATTCAACCCTTTGCCGCCACCTGTGCTCTTATTACAGCCTAATTAGCCCTATAGGCTTACTGTACTGGCGTGGATTTATTGAGTGTAATGATTAAATGTATCCACTAGATGAAGCTCTTTCTCTTTTCCGATCATGACTGTAGCTGGCACCGCAGCAAACGAATGTGCACAGTTTAGATTAATATCATTTAAAAGGCATGGAATAGTCTGGTCTCACTGCAATGCATTGTAATAGCAATTCAGCAATAATGAGACACCAATGGTGGAATTTGGAAGAATATGGATCAGTGGATCAGTGGGATTCAATGCAATAGGAAATCAGCACACAAAGCCAACAATGGATTTTTCTCAACAATTTTAATGTGACTTTACTTTTTTTATAGAAAGTTAAAAAAGCCCAGCAGTGTAGAAAATAAAGCTAGAATTCTTAATTGAAACAATAACAAAGCGGTCACCCCTCCTCTGTTTTGGTATGAAGCCGATAGATGGGCCTGGAGAAATGTAACCACTCAAATTGATATACAGAGCTATGGATGCAAGGACTGACCATCCACGATATAACAATGATAGTTTTACCCATGTTTTAAAGCTATAAAGTGTTTGGTTACATTTACATTGTTTACAAACATTGGAGTAAAACCAGCGTATACTTTGGGTTCTGATGGGCTTCGACAGTTGAACTAAGCTCATGAGGCATTTATAAGTTATTTTCCTCAAGAATCAATGGGTATACATAATTGATTTATAAGTCCAAAAATAGATGCAGCAACTAAGGATTCTAGCTTTAAAGCTTTGGTACAATCTGTTACAATATAAGGGTTACCAAACGGGTCCGAATCCTTCCATTAAAGGACATTATATTGAAAATGCAAGTTGGGTTAAAGCAATGGTGGATGTGTTTTGGTAATTTGCTTTTATTAGTTCTTTCACACCAGTGTAGCTGACAAGGGGATAAAGAGAGGGGATATGAGGGTGAGCGGTTTCCCAGCTACAGTATGGTTGGTGAGGAGCCATGGATGTGGGAACTGAGAAGTGTTGATTCCTCTGACAATCTGTATGTAAACTGATATCAAGGTGTGTACTGTGTACACTGCTATGCTATTGTGTGTGTGTGTGTGTGTGAGATCACTTCTTCTGCCGGCGGAAGAGATTCTTGACGCTCTCCGCCATAGGTTCGTTCATCATGCTCATTGGCTGGTTCTTCAGGGCAGCCTCCCGCATACTTTTGTAAATATACTCATTCTCTCTAAACATCCTCAACTCCATTTCTGTCTGCATACGCATAGCCTAGGGAGAGGGGGAGGGATCAGGTTGTCAAGGTGACTTTAATCTTGGAGATCATTCCCTGTGTGTGTGTGTTTTTATTTGAGAATGCCTGTGTGTGTGTGTGTGCATGTCTCATGTCTTACCTCAAGGTCTTTGGTGATGGGATGTGTGGGTCCGTGGGTTCTCTGCAGGATGGCATAGGCCTTACAGATCATGCCGTGTCCCACCTCTATCTTCCCTGCCTGCCAGTGGGTCACTCCTGCCCTCATGGTTGCCATCCCCAGGTGGGCGTTGCATGGATGGTATAGCTTGCTGTCAATGTAGCAGTGATACACTTAATTACACAGTTTTTTCTTCTAAACTCTGTTAAGAGGTTTCTTAATGGTCAATTGTACTTACTTGTATCCGTCCACCATTTTGCGTGCATAGTCAGCGGCCTCGTCAATAAACTGCAGGTAGGCTAACACCTCGCTGGCTGTGCTCCACATCCTCAGCTGGTAGATGTGTGTATCAGCCAACACTGGCTCCTGTTTCTCCATACACTCCCTGCATATCTTAATAACCTGGGAGGAGAGAGGAGGAGAGAGGGAGAGTTGATTTAGGCTTGGATTGCAGTGTGTGTGTGTGTGTGTGTGTGTGTGTGTGTGTGTGTGTGTGTGTGTGTGTGTGTGTGTGTGTGTGTATGTTGTACCTCATGGTAGTTCCCCTCCATGCGAGCCTTATCCATCTTCTGCAGCATCTGCAGACTGTACTCTGTTACCTCCTTCACCTGCTCCTCTGGTACCTACAGGACAAGAGAGGACAGGAGAAGACAGGAGATGAGAGGAGACAAGATGAGAGGACAGGAGAGGACAGAAAATGACAGGAGAGGAGAGGACAGGAGAGGACAGGACAGGAGAGAAGAGGACAGGAGAGGAGAGAAGAGAAGAGGACAGGAGAGGAGAGAAGAGTACAGAAGAGGAGAGGACAGGAGAGAATAGAATAAGAGAGGAGAGAAGAGGACATGAGAGGACAGGAGAGGACAGAATAGGACAGGAGAGAATAGGACAGGAGAAGAGAGAAGAGGACAGGAGAGGAGAGAATAGGACAGGAGAGGACAGTAGAGGATAGGAGAGGTCAGGACAGGAGAGAAGAGGACAGGAGAGGATAGGAGCCTTGTTTTAGAGAAGAATATTATTCTTCTGCTCTTCTCCCACCTCCCCCAGACAACACCCAGACAACACACACACACACAAGCACTCATTGGAAGGAGCACAGTCAGAGTGCGCAGTGCAGTGTTCCTGGAGCTTGTCTAAGTGCCTTGCTAAAATAAAATCACATTTTATTGGCCGCATACACATATTTACTAGTTGAAATTGCGGGTGTAGCGAAATGCTTGTGTTTTTAGCCCCAACAGTGCAGTAATATCTAGCAATACACAACAATCCACACAAATGTAAAACGTAAAATAATGGAAATAAGAATGACCAATGACTACAGAGTATAAATATACAGTAACAGTCAAAAGGTTGGACACACCTGCTCATTCATGTGTTTTTCTTTATTTTTACTGTTTTCTACATTGTAGAATAATAAAGAAGACATCAAAACTATAAAATAACACATGTGGAATCATGTAGTAACCAAACAAGTGTTGTTTTAAATGTTTTAAATTTGATATTCTTGAAAGTAGCCACCCTTTGCCCACTCTTGGCATTCTCTCAACCAGCTTCATGAGGTAGTCACCTGGAATGTATTTCAATTAACAGGTGTGCCTTGTTAAAAGTTAATTTGTGGAATTTCTTTCCTTCTTAAAACTTCTTCAGGATCGGTGGGTCCCCTGCGGGACGGTTGAGCTAACGTAGGCTAATGCGATTATCATTAGGTTGTAAGTAACAAGAACATTTCCCAGGACACAGACATATCTGATATGGGCAGAAAGCTTAAATTCTTGTTAATCTAACTGCACTGTGAAATTTACAGTAGGTATCACAGTGAAATAACACCATGCTATTGTTTGAGAGTGCACAGTTTTGAACATTAAAATATATTAATAAACAAATTAGGCACATTTGGGTGATCTAGATACAACATTTTGAACAGAAATGCAATAGTTCATTGGATCAGCCTAAAACTTTGCACATACACTGCTGCCATCTAGTGGACAAAATCTAAATTGCGTCTGGGCTGGAATAATATATTATGGTGTTTCTCTTGCATTTCAAAGATGATGGTACAAAACAAATACAATAAAACTGTAGTTTTTTTCTTTGTATTATCTTTTACTAGATCTAATGTGTTATATTCTCCAACATTCCTTTCACATTTACACAAACCTCAAAATGTTTCCTTTCAAATGGTACCAAGAAAATGCATATCCTTGCTTCAGGGCCTGAGCTACAGGCAGTTAGATTTGGGTATGTCATTTTAGGCATTTTCCTTTTTAAAGGGTCCGATTCTTAAGAGTAAGCCAATAAGTTGTGTTGTAACAAGGTAGGGGTGGTATACAGAAGATTGCCTTATTTGGTAAAATACCAAGTCCATATTACGGCAAGAACAGCTCAAATAAGCGAAGCAAATGACAGTCCATCATTACTCTAAGACATGAAGGTCAGTCAATCCGAAAAGGTCAAGAACTTTGAAAGTTTCTCCAAGTGCAGTCGCAAAAACCATCAAGCGCTATGATGAAACTGGCTCTCATGAGGACCGCCACAGGAAAGGAAGACCCAGAGTTACTTCTGCTGCAGAGGATAAGTTCATTAGAGTTAACAGCACCTCAGATTGCAGCCCAAATAAAGTTCAAGTAACAGACACATCTCAACATCAACTGTTCAGAGAAGACTACGTGAATCAGGCTTTCATGATTGGATTGCTGCAAAGAAACCCCTACTAAAGGACACCAATAATAAGAAGAGACTTGCTAGGGCCAAGAAACACGAGCAAAGGACATTAGACCGGTGGAAATGTGTCCTTTGGTGTGATGAGTCCAAATGTGAGATTTTTGGTTGCAACCGCCGTGTCTTTGTGAAATGCAAATTAGGTGAACGGATGATCTCTGCATGTGTGGTTCCCAACGTGAAGCATGGAGGAGGAGGTGTGATGGTGTGGGGGTGCTTTGCTGGTGACATTGTCAGTGATAAGACACACTTAACCAGCATGGCGACCACAGCATTCTGCAGCAACGCGCCATCCCATCTGGTTTGCGCTTAGTGGGACTATCATTTGTTTTTCAACAGAACAATGACCCAACACACCTCCAGGCTGTGTAAGGGCTATTTGAACAAGAAGGAGAGTGATGGAGTGCTGCATCAGATGACCTGGCCTCGACAATCAACCCGACCTCAACCCAATTGAGATAGTTTGGGTTTATTTGGGCCGCAGAGTGAAGGAAAATAAAGAAAAACCCTTGAATGAGTAGGTGTTCTAAAACTTTTGACCGGTAGTGTATGTGTGCTGGTGTAACCGGTGTGAAATGGTTAGTTAGCTAGCGGGGTGCGCGCTAACAGCATTTCAATCTGTGACGCTCTGAGACCTTGAAGTAGTTGTTCCCCTTGCTCTGTAAGGGCCGTGGCTTCTGTGGCGCAATGGATAACGATGCTTTGTGCGTGTCAGTTGTTGATGTGTGCAGAGGGTCCCTGATTTGAGCCCAGGTAGGGGTGAGGAGAAGGATGGAAGCTAAACTGTTACATTGATGCTGTTGACCTGGATCACTGGTTGCTGTGGAAAGGAGGAGGTCAAAAGGGGGGTGAGTGTAACTGGTGTGAAATAGATTGTGGGGTGCGCGCTAACAGCATTTCAATTGATGACGTCACTCGCTCTGAGACCTTGAAGTAGTTGTTCCCCTTGCTCTGCAAGGGCTGCAGCTTTGATGGGTAACGTTGCTTCGTGGGTGTCAGGAGTGATGGGTAACGTTGCTTCGTGGGTGTCAGTTGTCGATGTGTGCAGAGGGTCCCTGGTTTGAGCCCAGGTAGGGGCGAGGAGAGGGAACGGAAGCTATACTGTTACACTGGAATACATGTGGGGGTAGTATATAATGCGTCACTAGACACATGTCAGTCTGGTCTTGTCAAAATTACACACTGATTGACCGAAGACAACACGTTGTTATCACGTGACAATGCATTGTGCCTGGTTACCAATGTTGCAGATGCTTAATAATGTTTTCTGTTTTCATAATGATGCCATCTTTGAACATACCGACTGACAAAAGCCCCAGGAACAGAATTCTAATTCTATAGTCCCAGTACTCTAATGTGAGGGTATTGCTTTTATGATCGTAGTTGTCGAGGGCAGCTGTCTTGGTTGGCATTTGTCCTGAGTCTGACCTCTCAAGCAGTGACTCATCTAGATGTAGGAAAGAATGTGAGTGGACTCATGGTCTATTAGCAACTTGAAAGTGGTTTGATTTTATGTTATAGCTAGCAGTGATTTAGCCTACAGCAAGTCAACACATTCCCACAAGGCCTAGTACAGGATATGATGTTCATAAATCGAAAGCAACACAAGGTTCAGTTCTTTTCAGTTCTTTTCAGTTCAACTTTAAACAATAATCAGTCCTAGGACCCATAATTTGATCCTTTTATATTAAGTCATGCACTGAACCCAGTGGGATATTTGTTGGTCAAATTTGAATGACATACATGGGTGGATTTCACATTCACATGCCCCTACCTTGACCCCGTCCACCTCCTTGCCTCCCATCTTGAGGTCGTCTTTGATGTGACCTTTACAGTGTTCACAGGTGCAGTCAAAGAAGTAATGCATTTTCAGCTGTCTCTGTCTGTCCTCAGTCACGTTCAGGAAGTCCACGTAGGACACAGTCACTTCCTCACCCAGCTCGATCTTGCCCAGGGCACGCAGCTCAATCCTGGGGTGAGGAGAGGGGCAGAGAGGGGGTTATGTGGGGTGCTCCGGAGGCAAAGGGTAGGGTGCATCTCAATGGTCTAAAATGGAATTCTGAGATGAACCCGTAGCTACAGTTGTAGATCACTGACATGTGACAATGCACAGATCACCAGGGGGGTCTTAGGCAACATTTGGTTAAATTTTTACACAGATCTTTTCACCAATATTTCCAAATACCAGCATAGAATTTGCTACTATCTACTATCACTCACACGGCACTCTGTACAAGACAGACAAGGAGACAGAGGGAGACAGAGGGTGAGACAGAGAGAAAGAGAGACAGAAAGAAAGAGAGACAGAGAGAGAGAGACAGAGGGAGAAAGAGGGTGACAGAGGCAGACAGAAGGAGACAGGGTGACAGAGTGGGACAGAGGGAGACAGAGAGAGACAGCGGGTGACAGAGGGAAACCCAAACACACTGTGCAGAGACGAGTCAACAGCACAAATGGGGAAGGAAGACATGAAGACAGGTGGACATTCCTTATGATTGCAGAGCTTGGCTTGCAAACAGGTGGTGCTAGTGACTTGCAGGACTGGTGTGGTGGAAAGGGGGAGGGCAGAGCCATATATATCTAAAGATATGGTTCTGGGAGAGGTAGGTGAAGTTGTAACAGAATTAGTAAGTTAGCAAGTGTAGCAGATGGGGATTTGTGAAACTCACTCCTCATTTACAACGGTACCCTGAACCCGATCTGCAATTGCTCTCAGCTCAATGCTCAATGCTGGGATCGCTGTGGAGTGAGTTTGGGGGGTGAATGTCGCAGTTGGGGATCTGTGAAAATCCTCCACCTGAAGTGTCTCCACTTGCGCACCGCGACTGAGTCGCACCGCGACTGGGTAAGACAGTGTTTGCGAGGCAGAGGTCCTGGGTTTGAGCCTCGGTATGGGCCGAATCAGGAGGAAGCAGTGTTATGTCCTTTACACAAGCAACCATTGTTGATATGGTGAAGCAACTCAACTTTAAACTTGAAGTCAGGTCACACTTACTGAGCCCTTCCTATGAAGAACCCTGTTTCAAGTTTATCTCTGATAGTTATGCATCATAGGAGGGATGGGTGTGAGGTTTTTATTGATGATGTTGGAGATGAGGATTCATGATGGTGAGATTTTTATTGATGATATTTAGGAAGTTGTTGGGGTTATACTATTGTACCAGAAAAACCCACCTCATCTGAGAGTGGTACACAGTATTCACAGCCGACTGACTGAAAGACAAAGTAAGAAGCAGTTTACACCAAACACACACACACACACACAATGTGCCCAAAACACACACACATACACAGTTTACAACTCAGTCAACCTCAATGCTCATGGTGTACCTATTGTTAATGAATTATAGTACATACTTGCCGTGGTTGAGGATGACAGTGCAGTTAGGCCAGCAGTCATGGTTGACCAGACACAGGTTAGGGAACAGACCCACTCCCACAGCATTTAGACCTCTCTGGTCACTCACTGTGAAGCCATTACAGTTGATCTACAGACGGAGGGAGAGGAACAGATGGACAGATGAAAAAAGGAAAGTGATAGAATAAGAAGAACAGGAAGAGAAACAGGTAGAAATGAACAGAAGAAAGAGAAGAGGGAAGAACCTACCACTCCAAAGATGTGCGAGATGTCGTCTACACGGTGCTGCTTGCTGTTGCGTGGCCAGTAGTCCAAGAAGTTGTGGATGTCCACCTTCAGCTCCTTCAGATCATCCTCAGGCATGTCACTGATGTGGTTCTCCAGATCGTCCAATGAGGTCATCTGCATGTCCGACATGACACCGCCCTCTTTATCGAGGCGCCACATGATGCGGGCGGCCAGACTGACAGGGACATGGAACATGAGTTGTAAGGTCAAACTTTAATTCTCATCCATAACATGATAATGACTCAATTGACAGTAAACTATTCAACATTGCACACTTTCTATCCCCCCTGCATCACCCATCCCCCCTCTCTCGCTCCCCATGCACCCCCCCTACGTCTTTGGCTCCTCTCTCTCTCTCTCTCTCTGCTTATCTCCCACACGTCCTCCTCATCCCTCTGTTCCCCCTCATCTCACCCACTGCCACTGCCCACAAGTGCCACCCACACACACAATCCCTCCTCACCGGATGTTCTCATTGGGCGCCTTGCCGAAGTTGTCCCCGATGGCCCCGAAAGCCTTGATGGCTCCACACTCCAGCTTGTGTTCCTTCCAGCCGGCGCTCTGGCATGTCTTGTCACAGTACTGGGCGAACTTACACTGGCCACAGCGCTGCAGCTTGTCCTGCCTGCGGAAACAGCTGTGGCAGATCTTGTCTGCAAGACTGGAGAGAGAGAGAGAGAGAGAGAGAGGAGACAGAGACAGAGACAGAGACAGAGACAGAGACAGAGACAGACAAGAGAGAGTGAGGGGAGTATGAAGGATGTGAAGGGAAGAGAGGGCCATATTGAAGATAGACACTGCATTTTGTCACTGTAAGTCAAAAGAGATAGAAAGGAGAGAAATACATGCCATAGAGTTTTTCAATAACTCAGTAATCCCGGTACATCTTGACATCATGGGGGCTTTTACCATAGTAAATGGAGCTTGAAAAATTGCAACTCGAGACAGTGTCACTGTGAAGAGAGTCATGTCAGACTATACCATGTCTTACCAGTGTTACCTTAAAATGTTGACATAATTACAGTTGTTTTGACCTGCATGTACCCTCAGAGTTACAGTGGAAATGTTTTCCACAGTAGACTACCTATCAGTCTATTTTAAGACTGTTGGGTCATGTCAGAGTGAGGTTGTCATTGTGTACTGTAATAAATAGGCCTAAGTAGACTATTTGTATGTACTGTATGAAGAAATTGCTTGTTTTTCCATTTTAATGTGTTTATTCTGTGGACTATTCAGTCATTGGTTGCACTTGTTTACATTTGGTATGTTTGTATCAATGAGTTGAATAGAGTTCCTATACACCTACTACAGGCCACATGAGGTTTAACCAACTCATTGGCCTTGTGGTCTTGTACAGGGGTTGTACTTGTACAACAGAAAAGGCTGTTGAGAGGAGCTATATGAGGAAAGGCTCATTGTAATGGTTGTAATGGAATAAATGGAACGATATCAAACACATCAAATATATGGAAACCCCGTTTGACTCCAGGTAGCCTAGTGGTTAGAGTGTTGGACTTGAGACTGGAGGGTTGCAAGTTTGAATCCCTGAGCTGACAAGGTAAAAATCTGTTGTTCTGCTGCTGAACAAGGCAGTTAACCCACTGTTCCCTGGGCGCTGTGGATGTTGATTAAGGCAGCCCCCTGCACCTCTCTGATTCAGAGGGGTTGGGTTAAATGTGGAAGACACATTTCAGTTGAAGGCATTTGTACAACTGACTAATAATGGTGACTTTGACTTTAATTCCATTTCAGCCATTACAATGAGCCTGTCCTCGTATTGCTCCTCCAACTAGACTCTTCTGTTGTACACGCTACAGAAATAGGAGATTTGGGCCTTCTGGCTCCGACAAAGTTTACTTGTCCAATGCTTACTTAGATGAGACTGAGGCTAGTTCCATGATCCACAGCAGGGGAAGAAGGATGGGAAAGTACATCCCCACATGATTTCATGTGATGACCTTTGACCCTATGTCTCTGTCCCCTGCTGAGGTCATAGCGCTCTGATCTTGTTGTTCACAAACTGATTTGTATCTATAATGTCTTGTGAAGTTTGTTGTGTCTCTCCAGATAAACAAAAAATTATTCTAGCTACAGCTCCGCTGATTATATAATTACACAGAAGAAGCTCCACCACAATAATAATTTGGGACCTAACTTGTCCAGGCCTGTCCCACTGCCCTGAGAACATGTGGTGTGACAACAGGCCAGTTCATATGGCTGTCATGCAACTGTCATGTCCAATCATGTGCAGATGACAGAGAGAACTACAGCATAGTACAGTATAGAACAGTACAGTAATATGGTAAAGTGCTGTATCTTCAACTAAAAGATGGCAGGCTTTAGCCTGTGTCAGCATGCATGGGACCTGTGTGTGACCTGTCCTCATCACCATTTTTGTAAATGTTTTGAACTAATTATATGTGGCTGTGAATGACACATGTTAATGGTTGCAGCCCAATTCTAATCTTTCGCCCAATTATTGGCAAAAGATTTGATCAGATTGGCCAAAATACCAATAAGTGGTAAAATCTCAGAATTGGACTGCCTGTGTAAACTCAGCCACTACGACATATAGCACGGGATCGGTATATTGGGCTCATGTGTGGTATCCCATGCATGTGCCAAGCCAAACCCCATCCATACGGCAGCATTATCTTATCTGAGCATCTTCTTACCTGTCAAAGACAACTGCAGCAAAAGGGGGTTCTGAGAAAAGAACGTCTCCGGAAAGCAGCTCCTTAGTGGCTCTAAGGCCCCTCCCCTTTCCGGGTGAGTCAAACACCTCAATGCTGTCCATGTCAGGTGTGGTGGTCCGGTCCGAGAGACAGAGAAACAGTCCGTTAGGTTAAGGAGACAGAGAGAGAGAGACTGGAAGCGAGTGCTGTATGGGTGTCCTCTACAAAGTATATCTTCCACGTTCCTCAACAACTGCACATTCCACACCGCAATCTACTAAAATAGACTTCCACCACTTGAGCTGAACCAAGTCAGATAGAGAAGGGGGTTAGTGTGGGTTTGAAGGGTGCCACTGAATTTGTCTTGAAAGAACCCTAGACCAAAATCACTACAATCACGTTCTAATGTTCTAAAAGCTCATCTACCATTTTTGAGAAATTTACCATTACTTTAAAGGTTTTATAGTTATTTTCCTTTGATCTGTTGACCCCCCCACACACACGCACACATAGTCATGAGTTGGCCTCTCCTGGGTCCTGGGGAGTATTTTGGTCTCTCAGTTGGGCCTGTCTGTCAGGAGTCAGTTGTGGTGACGTTGGACAGCTGCCTGAAGCTAGTCAGACCCAGCACCACACTATCTCCTTTCCTCCACCACGTTCTGGTACTTTCTCTCTCTTTCTGTCTCTCTCTATGACTAGGTGGGGTGTCAAGTATGATATCATAAGGCCAGGCGAATATCATTAACCCCTGTTTAGGATCTTTTGGGCGACCATGTCCAAGAATATGAGATTGACAATGTAACTTTAAACAAATTAAATAAGATATCTTCATAAACTTGGCAGAAGACAAAGTCTATTTAAAAAAAAGTCTTACTTTAGTCCTACTCTAGTCTCCTTCTCAGCTCATTTCTCACCTGATTTCTCACCTGATTAACAAAAGGTGGTCCATGTATCCTCATGACATGGCACAGGTTTTGTTTCCTCATGCAAGGGGGAAGGCCGATGACACCAGAAATCCCCATCAGACCAATTCCTTGAATTCCCTACTCTTTGAAGTTTGCAGTTGTGTCTAGAAAACACTATTTAGCTAAAAACGCATTTCTTGAGCTTGCCATCCCCAATAATTCACACAAACAGAGACAAAGGCAAAGGTGCACAGGAAAACATGTCTTTTTTTACCCTTTTTCCATTGTGTGCTTTATTGTATTTCTACTTGGGGAATTGCTTTTGAACAGTTAAAATTGCTTTTGAACAGTAAAAGTAAAGAAATGACTGGAGGATGTCCTTAAGTGTCACATCAAAGGAAAACATTATGATTATTTTCATACATGATGTGTACATTGTAATGTGTACAATGAAAAAAAAATATGTGTACCATTTCTTAAGAGGACTCAAGCTTGAAAGAATTGTTTATTTTTTTTGCCATAATAACACTGTATGAGTCATGACCTACTGTGTATGAGACATCTTCCACACAGTATATTGGCATTTGTAGCAACATATGTAAGAAGGTTATATTCTGATTCCGTTCTGATTGTGACCCCATTTACAATTTGAAACGTAAAACATTGAAGGGCCTCTATCAGCTGACGGACCATGAAGGATCTGCTCAGTGCACTGTTCATGCTCTCTTCTTTTAGCCAGGTGTCAGCAGTCAGGACAGAGTCGAAAACAGCTCAGGTCTGATAACAATAGACATTCCATTTATAGAAAAGCACACGGTTTTAGATACAAAGAGTAGGCTTTGAATTTGAAATGCTTCAAACAGAAGTAAAATCAATCAGTGAAATCAAGTGATTTTCTACATGTCAAATAATGTGTTTTTTCTGTAGGGGTAGACTTACACCACGTTACTCAGTGAGTTTGCTTCTTATTTGACCTCTGTCTGTCTCAGTCCTGTCTTTGACCATAGGTTAGGTTTCATAAGACACTGTGTCAGCCCTAAGGCATGCATGTACCCGTAATAGACCTGTTATCAGTGACAGCCTTCCTCAAAGGAATACCACAGTAGCATGGTGACATCTTAAAAATATGTTCTAATATAGTAATACAGCTTGGTAACAAGCACAACACAATAATATTCCTGAGACAGCCCCAGTACATGGCCAGAGAATGGATTTGATCTGCCTGTCAATGGGACCTTGTTTCTGTGTTTGAAAGAGCAAGTATACAATTTGTCATTTAGACTAAGGACGTCATAGCCCAACCTACATTTTTGTGGTCCAGCCTTTTATGTTTTTGCATTTCTGCTATGATTTGTTGTGTCTATGGAGAGCATGTAACACTTTTTATACTTACTGGACTTGAAAGAGGCGTCGGGTAGCCTAGCACTTAAGACCGTTGGGCCAGTAACTGAAATGTTGCTGGTTTGAATCCCCAAGCCAACTATGTGAAAACTCTGACGATGTGCCCTTGAGCAAGGCACTTAACCCTAATTGCTCTGGATAAGAGCATCTGCTAAAATTAAAGAGAGATATAACAAACATGTTCTTGTTTGAATTGAATCATTGCTAATCTTGGTTAACCCAAAACGAAATCCTTCTGTAATTGGTAAACTGCTGGATTAAGTTCTTGGTTTATACATTTTAAAGGGTGGCTGAACTTTCTGATTTTGCCTTGTTTTTCAGCTTGGTCATTAAGAAATGCAGCGGCCATGACTGAAGCCAAACAAGAACTGTGCTCGTCTATTGTGTGTGTGTACATTCACTCTGCCAAAACAGTACAAAGTTACAGTCACTCACCCTTCTAGATAACGTGAAACAGTGCCAAAGTTGCTTTGACATTGGACAGCCTATCTTTGGGGCTAGTTAGGGACCGTCAATAATGTATATTTATATTTTCATGTTGCAGATCTTTCAGTTGTCCCATTTAATACTTTCAATATTTGTATATTAATTTCTAAAATGTTGGTTTGAGGTTTTTAAGTCATTGATATTTGGAGATATTGACATTTTTTACTATTGTCCCATGTATATTGTGTACTTTACTGATAGTCTCTAACTAGCCCCATAGGGATATCGAATGTCAAATCAAATTGACCATGGACAGTGGTGTAAAGTACTTAAGTAAAAATACTTTAAAGTACTACTTAGATCGTGTTTTGGGGTATCTGTACTTTTCTTTACTTGACTATTTATCTGTACTTTTATTTCACTACATTCCTAAAGAAAATAACGTACTTTTTACTCCATACATTTTCCTTGACACCCAAAAGTACTCATTACATTTTGAATTCTTAGCAGGACAGGAAAATGGTCCAGTTCACTCACTTGTCTGAGTGTTGCAATGTGCCACTGGATATCATAAAAAAAAACAAGAAAATGGGGCTTCATTTAATAGTACCAGCAAAACACCAGTCTCAAAGTCAACAGTGAAGAGGCGCCTCCGGGATGCTGGCCTTCTAGGCAGAGTTGCAAAGATCTCAGACTGGCCAATAAAAATAAAAGATTAAGATGGGCAAAAGAACACAGACACTGGACAGAGATATGGCTTTTCTTTGCAACTCTGCCTAGAAGGCCAGCATCCCGAAGTCGCCTCTTCACTGTTGATGTTGAGACTGGTGTTTTGCGGGTACTATTTAATGAAGCTGCCAGTTGAGGACTTGTGAGGTGTCTGTTTCTCAAACTACACACTCTAATGTACTTGTCCTCTTGTTCAGTTGTGCACCGGGGCCTCCAACTCCTCTTTCTATTCTGGTTAGAGACAGTTTGCACTGTTCTGTGAAGGGTGTAGTACACAAGATCTTCAGTTTCTTGGCAATTTCTCGCATGGAATAGCCTTCATTTATCAGAACAAGAATAGACTGACGAGTTTCAGAAGAAAGGTTTTTGTTTCTGGCCCTTTTGAGCCTGTAATTGAACCCACAAATGCTTATTTATTACATTTTTTTATTTTTTTTATTTATTTAACCAGGTAGGCCAGTTGAGAACAAGTTCTCTTTCACAACTGCGACCTGGCCAAGATAAAGCAAAACAGTGTGACAAAAACAACAACATAGAGTTACACAAACAAACATACAGTCAATAACACAATAGAAAAATCTATGTACAGTGTGTGCAAATGTAGAAGAGTAGGGAGTTAAGGAAATAAATAGGCCATAGAAGCAAAATAATTACAATTTAGCATTAAAACTGGAGTGATAGATGTGCAGATGACGATGTGCAAGTAGAGATACTGGGGTGCAAAAGAGCAAGAGGATAAAAACAATATGGAGATGATGTAGTTGGGTGTGCTATTTACAGATTGTCTGTGTACAGGTACCGTGATCAGTAAGCTGCTCTGACAGCTGATGCTTAAAGTTAGAAAGTGAGATTTAAGACTCCAGCTTCAGTGATTTTTGCAATTCATTCCAGTCATTTGCAGCAGAGAACTGGAAGGAAAGGAGGCCAAAGGAAGTGTTAGCTTTGGGGATGACCACTGAAATATACCTGCTGGAGCGCGTGCTATGGTGACCAGTGAGCTGGGATAAGGCGGGGCTTTACCTAGCAAAGACTTATAGATGACCTGGAGCCAGTGGGTTTAGCAACGAATATGTAGTGAGGGCCAGCCAATGAGAGCATACAGGTTGCAGTGGTGGGTAGTATATGGGACTTTGGTGATGGCACTGTGAAAGACTACATCCAGTTTGCTGAGTAGAGTGTTGGAGGCTATTTTGTAAATTACATCGCCAAAGTCAAGGATCGTTAGGATAGTTAGTTTTACGAGGGTATGTTTGGCAGCATGAGTGAAGGATGCTTTGTTTGCGAAATAGGAAGCCGATTGTAGATTTAATTTTGGATTGGAGATGCTTAATGTGAGTCTGGCAGGAGAGATTACAGTCTAACCAGACACCTAGGTATTTGTAGTTGTCCCCATATTCTAAGTCAGAACCGTCCAGAGTAGTGATGCTAGTCGGGCGGGCGGGTGCGGGCAACAATTGGTTGAAGAGCATGCATTTAGTTTTACTAGCATTTAAAAGCAGTTGGTGGCCACGGAAGGAGTGTTGTATGGCATTGAAGCTTGTTTGGAGGTTTGTTAACACAGTGTCCAAAGAAGGGCCAGATGTATACAGAATGGTGTTGTCTATGTAGAGGTGGATCAGAGAATCACCAGCAGCAAGAGTGACATCATTGATGTGTACAGAGAAGAGAGTCGGCCCGAGAATTTAACGCTGTGGCACCCCCTTAGAGACTGCCAGAGGTCCGGACAACAGGCCCTCCGATTTGACACACTGAACTCTATCTGAGAAGTAGTTTTGCAGCTCTTTCAGAACATCAGCTGTCTGGATTTGGATGAAGGAGAAGCGGGGGGGGGGCTTGGGCAAGTTACTGCAGGGGTGCTGTTGGCCGGGGTTCGGGGTAGCCAGGTGGAAAGCATGGCCAGCCGTAGAAAAATGCTTATTGAAATGATCGATTATCGTATATATTTATCGATGGTGACAGTGTTTCCTAGCCTGCAGTGGGCAGCTGGGAGGAGGTGCTCTTATTCTCCATGGACTTTACAGTGTCACAAAACTTCAAATTCAAACTTCAAATTTCTGTTTGAAAAAGCTAGCCTTAGCTTTCCTAACTGACTGAATGTATTGGTTCCTGACTTCCCTGAAAAGTTGCATATCGCGGGGTCAATTCGATGCTAATGTGGAAGGCCACAGGATGTTTTTGTGCTGGTCAAGAGCAGTCAAGTCTGGGGTGAACCAAGGGCTATATCTGTTCTTAGTTCTATATTTTTTGAGTTGGGCATGCTTATTTAAAATGGCGAGAAAAGCACTTTTAAAGAGCAACCAGGCATCCTCTACTGACGGGATGAGGTCAATATCCTTCCAGGATATCCGGGAAGGGTCGATTAGAAAGGCCTGCTCGCTGAAGTGTTTTAGGGAGCGTTTGACAGTGATGAGGGGTGGTCGTTTGACCGCGGACCAGTTACGCACGCAGGCAATGAGGCAGTGATCGCTGAGATCCTGGTTGAAGACAGCAGAGGTGTATTTAGAGGGCAAGTTGGTCAGGATCATTTCTAAGAGGGTGCCCATGGTTACGGATTTAGGGTTGTACCTAGTAGATTCCTTAATAATTTGTGTGAGATTGAGGGCATCTAGCTTAGATTGTAGGACGGCCGGGGTGTTAAGCATCCCAGTTTAGGTCACCTAACAGTACTAACTCTGAAGATAGATGGGGCGCAATCAATTCACATATGGTGTCCAGGGCACAGCTGGGGGCTGAAGGGGGTATATAACAACAACAGTGAGAGACTTGTTTCTGGAAAGGTGGATTTTTAAAAGTAGAAGCTCAAATTGTTTGGGCACAAACCTGGATAGTATGACAGAACTCTACAGGCTATCTCTGCAGTAGATTGCACCTCCACCCCCTTTGGCAGTTCTATCTTGTCAGAAGATGTTATAGTTAAGGATGGAAATGTCAGGATTTTTGGTGGCCTTCCTAAGCCATGATTCAGACACGGCTAGGACATCAGGGTTGGCGGATTGTGCTAAAGCAGTGAATAAAATTCTCTTAGGGAGGAGTTTTCTAATGTTAACATGCATGAAACCAAAGCTTTTACGGTTACAGAAGTAAACAAATGAGAGTGCCTGGGGATTGGGAGCTTGCGGTAAGAATCCAGAGATGTGGTAGAGAAAAAGCAGTCTGATTTGCTCTGGGTTGATATCGCGCTGTGCAGACTGGCAAGAATTGACCGGGTTGAGGCTGGCTGATGTCCGAGTTAACGGTGAGGATCGCTAGCAGTGGCTAACTGACTACTAGTTAATAGCTTGTTAGCTGGTTCTGATGGGGGTTCCGGTTCTAAAGTATAAAAATAGCAGACCCGTACCACATTGGGTGAGGCGGGTTGCAGGAGAGTATGTTCAGTCCGTAGATGGAAGTGAGATTAAATATATACTAAATATATACGAAGAAAACAACATATACACGGGACAGAACGGGATAAGTCAAAAACACATGTCCGACTGCTACGCCGTCTTGGATAATAATACTCAACTAGTCTAAAGAAGGCCAGTTTTTTTGCTTCTTTAATCAGAACTACAGTTTTCAGCTGTGATAACATATTTGCAAAAGGGTTTTCTAATGATCAATTAGCCTTTTAAAATTATAAACTTTGATTAGCTAACACAGCTTGCCATTGGAACACAGGAGTGATGGTTGCTGGTAATGGGCCTCATTACGCCTATGTAGATATTCCATAAAAAATCTGCCGTTTCCAGCTACAATAGTCATTTACCATATTAACAATGTCTACACTGTATTTCTGATCAAGTTGATTTTAATGGACAAAAAAGTAGCTTTTCATTCAAAAACAAGGACATTTCTATGTGACCCCAAACTTTTGAACGGTAGTGTATATGGAAATATGTGTTAATGTATCTTGTATTCACTTAATATTTTACATATACAGTAGTTGATATCTTTGCCATGATTCCTGTCTTTCAAATGAGTATTTCCTGTGATTTTATGGAGCAGAGAGTAGGAGAATAGAAGGGAGTATGAGTGAATCAGCAGTATGGTACACATCAAATTGGCCAATTTCAACTAATGTTGATTTTTCAGTGGAACAATTCTAGTGTTGATTCAGGAATTAAATTAACTCAACACTCAGTGTTGTACAACCAGAGCAATTCGAGTTAAGTGCCTTGCTCAATGGCACATCAGCAGATGTTTCACCTAGTCAGTTCTGGGATACGACCCAGGCACCCAGTGTCCGGTCTGAAGCGTGAAGCCACGAGCTCTGCTGGTTGGCTACTGCGTAGCAACCTAGTTATGCCAAAAGGCTGGACTGACCAATGTCTATGGGGCTGACAGAGGATGACAGAGTGGAGATGGCTGGACTGACCAATGTCTATGGGGCTGACAGAGGATGACAGAGTGGAGATGGCTGGACTGACCAATGTCTATGTGGCTGACAGAGGATGACAGAGTGGAGATGGCTGGAATGACCAATTTCTATGTGGCTGACAGAGGATGACTGAGTGGAGATGGCTGGACTGACCAATGTCTATGGGGCTGACAGAGGATGACAGAGTGGAGATGGCTGGACTGACCAATGTCTATGGGGCTGACAGAGGATGACAGAGTGGAGATGGCTGGACTGACCAATGTCTATGGGGCTGACAGAGGATGACAGAGTGGAGATGGCTGGACTGACCAATGTCTATGTGGCTGACAGACGATGACAGAGTGGAGATGGCTGGACTGACCAATGTCTATGGGGCTGACAGAGGATGACAAAATGGAGATGACTGGACTGACCAATTTCTATGTGGCTCACGGAGGATGACAGAGTGGAGATGACTGGACTGACCAATTTCTATGTGGCTCACAGAGGATGACAGAGTGGAGATGACTGGACTGACCAATGTCTATGGGGCTGACAGAGGATGACAAAATGGAGATGACTGGACTGACCAATTTCTATGTGGCTCACAGAGGATGACAGAATGGAGATGACTGGACTGACCAATTTCTATGTTGCTCACAGAGGATGACAGAGTGGAGATGGCTGGACTGACCAATGTCTATGTGGCTGACAGAGGATGACTGAGTGGAGATGGCTGGACTGACCAATGTCTATGGGGCTGACAGAGGATGACAGAGTGGAGATGGCTGGACTGACCAATGTCTATGGGGCTGACAGAGGATGACAGAGTGGAGATGGCTGGACTGACCAATGTCTATGGGGCTGACAGAGGATGACAGAGTGGAGATGGCTGGACTGACCAATGTCTATGTGGCTGACAGAGGATGACAGAATGGAGATGACTGGACTGACCAATTTCTATGTTGCTCACAGAGGATGACAGAGTGGAGATGGCTGGACTGACCAATGTCTATGGGGCTGACATAGGATGACAGAGTGGAGATGACTGGACTGACCAATTTCTATGTGGCTCACAGAGGATGACAGAGTGGAGATGACTGGACTGACCCATTTCTATGTGTCTCACAGAGGATGACAGAGTGGAGATGGCTGGACTGACCAATGTCTATGGGGCTGACAGAGGACGACAGAGTGGAGATGGCTGGACTGACCAATGTCTATGGGGCTGACAGAGGATGACAGAGTGGAGATGGCTGGACTGACCAATGTCTATGGGGCTGACAGAGGATGACAGAGTGGAGATGGCTGGACTGACCAATTTCTATGTGGCTCACAGAGGATGACAGAGTGGAGATGACTGGACTGACCAATGTCTATGTGGTTGACACAGGATGACAGAGTGGAGATGGCTGGACTGACCAATGTCTATGTGGCTGACAGAGGATGACAGAGTGGAGATGGCTGGACTGACCAATGTCTATGTGGCTGACAGAGGATGACAGAGTGGAGATGGCTGGACTGACCAATGTCTATGGGGCTGACAGAGGATGACTGAGTGGAGATGGCTGGAATGACCAATGTCTATGTGGCTGACAGAGGATGACAGACTGGAGATGGCTGGACTGACCAACTTCTATGGGGCTCACAGAGGATGACAGAGTGGAGATGGCTGGACTGACCAATGTCTATGTGGCTGACAGAGGGTGACAGAGTGGAGATGGCTGGACTGACCAATTTCTATGTGGCTCACAGAGGATGACAGAGTGGAGATGACTGGACTGACCAATTTCTATGTGGCTCACAGAGGATGACAGAGTGGAGATGGCTGGACTGACCAATGTCTATGGGGCTGACAGAGGATGACAAACTTAGCTTTGTGCCAATTTGAGTTTATGTCCAAGGCTTCCATTCCATTTTTCCGTTCTATTTAGTCCCATTCAGCAATATGGCGCACCTCAAATTCTTCCGGCTTCATGCGCCATCTGTAGTTTCCAATAGTAATACGTGGATGACGTCAGTGCTATCACCATCTACTGGTTTTAATGGCTATGATTGGAACCAGTTAGGGTTAGGAAGAACCTTTAGATGATACAAGGGTTCTTGGTAGAACCATTTGTAGAGGGTTCTAGGAAGATTGGGATGCCATCTACTCCTATTGTGCCTTTGAGATAATTCCTAAACTACTGCGCTTCTTCTGCTTCTGCTTCTGCTTCTGCTTCGTCTTCTTCACATGCACAATCTCTTTCCCCCCCCTCTCCTTTTTCCTGCTGCATCCAACCACTTCCCTATCTGCGTCTCATCATCACAGAGCAGACAAAGCATGTTTCCATGGCAACTCCAACATGTTGGTATCACTTGTATAGGCCTACCTGAAGGGAGGGAGAGAGAGAGAGAGAGAGAGAGAGAGAGAGAGAGAGAGAGAGAGAGAGAGAGAGAGAGAGAGAGAGAGAGAGAGAGAGAGAGAGAGAGAGAGAGATCTTTGGGGCTTATCAAACATTCTGCTCTGTTAGGCTACATCCACAAGGGTTCCAGCATGCTGCTAATTAGCCTGATGTAATTTCATTTTTTTTGTAGGGTTTTTCGATAAATGCCGAAAATAAGTTTTGTGGTAAAAACAGGTTTAGGAGATCCTATAAGTTTTGTTCTATGAGATAATCTTCATCAGTTGACAACACTTTTTGTGAATTTTGAAGCATTTATGTAATTATATAAAGCACATAAAGGCTTCATAATTAATTAAGGTCACGATAACTGACTGATATTATCTCATAGAACAAAACATAGAATACCTCCTAAGCCTGTGTTAGCCTCAGACCTTATTGGCTGAATGAACCAGAGGTAACTAATTTTCGGGTTTTAGGACTACAAGCTGGCGAGCTCTATAACAAGAACCCAGAGTGACATGGCACCCCTTAGTGTCTCTGAAGCACCATAGACATTATGGACAACACAATATACTGCCCTAGGCCCCACTCTCTCAGCTTCTAATTTATCCAGAATCCTCTCTGACTGTGTAGCAGCACAAACAGCAATTTCTCAGCCATGGCATCTTGATGAGCACTTTCAATGTCTCAGTCTCTGAGTGTTGCCTTGATTTGCTCTCTCTTCAACATAATGTTACACCACAAGCTAGTATAGCAAATGGACCTACATGATACATCTAATTGGTGAATCTATATTCCCATTTTCAGTAATTGCACCAACCCAGTCAAGTTGACAATCTAGGCCTATAATTTCTAAAATAATCAAACTTATTTCCAATACTTTTGACTGATAAATTATGACAGTAGCATATGCAGTGCCTTGAGAAAGTATTCACACCCCTTAACTTTTTCCACATTTTGTTGTGTTACAGCTAAATTTAAAATATATTACATTTAGACTATGTATCAATCATCTACACAAAATCCACCATGATGTCAAAGTGGAATAATGTTTTTAGAAATGTTTACAAATTAATAGAAAATGGAAAGCTGAAATGTCTTGAGTCAATACAATTCAACCCCTTTGTTGTGGAAAGCCTAAATAAGTTCAGGAGTAAAAATGTGCTTAACAAGTCTGATAATAAGTTGGATGGAATCACTCTGTGTGCAATAATGGTGTTTAACGTGATATTTGAATGACTACCCCATCTCTGTATTCCACAAATACAATTATTTGTAAGGTCCCTCCGTCGAGCAGTGAATTTCAAGCATAGATTCAACCACAAAGACAAGGGAGGTTTTCCATTTCCTCACAAAGAAGGGCACCTATTGGTAGATGGGTAAAAATTAAAAAAGGTAGACATTGAATATCTCTTTGAGCATGGTGAATTTATGAATTACACTTTGGATGGTGTATCAATACCAGGGGTTGGAACCAAAAATAATTTCCCATAATTTTGTTCTGAACAGAACCATTAGTTCTGAACCAGTTCGAACCCCATAAAAGTAGCGGTTTATATCGTTCCTTTCTAAACCTCTGAAATCTACATTTTTTTGTATGTTCAGTTCAACATTAAATTACTTCACCAATGGATAGAGCAGCTTGCTATGGAGCGGGCAAGCTATGTCCATGCAATGGACAGACAAATGTTAAACTGACATTCTGCTGGGCATGCAGCACTGGACATCTTGTTTTGTGGGACTGGAAAGAAGAAAATGCCCAGAACATAAAACAACATTATTAACCGGTTCCCATGCTTTTAAAAATAACGGTTCTGTTCCAGAACATTATAGATTCCTTTCGTTCTCGGTTCTGTTTTCGGTCAACTTCCCTGAACCGGTTCCATCCCCTGCTCAATACACCCAGTCACTACAACTTTTCAATAGACACTTGGAAATAAATCCATCTTTCAGCAGGGCAATAACCTAAAACGCAAGGCCAAATATACAATGAGCGTACAAAACATTACCTTCCTAATTTTGAGTTGCACTCCCCATTTTGCCTTCAGAAAGCCTCAGTACGTCTGAGCATGAACTACAAGGTGTCGAAAGCATTAGACAGTAATGTTGTGAATAGCACACATACACAACCCATGTCTCAATTGTCTCAAGGATTAAAATGTATTTAACCTGTCTCCTCCCCTTCATCTATACTGATTGAAGGGGATTTAACAAGTGACATTAATAATGGATCATAGCTTTCACCTGGATTCACCTGGTCAGTCTATGTCATGGAAAGAGCAGGTGTTCATAATGTTTTGTACACTCAAGTGTACTCTGGAGTTACTTACCAAGACAACATGGCTTATTTACAGTTTTGACTTAAATCAGCTTCAAAATCTATGGCAAGACTTGAAAATGTCTGTTTAAGCAATGATCAACAATCAAATTGACAGAGCTTGAATAATTTTTTAAAGAATAATGGCCAAATATTTTACAATCCAGGATTGCACAGCTCTTAGAGATTTACCCAGAAAGAAGATTCACAGCTGTAAGTGCTGCCAAAGCTGATTCCAAAGGTGAATTTTTCTTTCACTTTGACATTACAGAGTATTTTGTGTATATAGTATTACAGAGTATTTTGTGTATATAGTATTACAGAGTATTTTGTGTTTAACGTTGGCCAAAAAAAATACAATTAAATCAATTTTACTCCCATATTGTAACACAACGAAATGTGGAAAATGTCAAAGGGTGTGAATACTTTCTGGAGGCGGGTTGACTCATAGCCGTAGTCCCCGCGGTATATACAGTTGAAGTCTGAAGTTTACATACACTTAGGTTGGAGTCATTAAAACTCGTTTTTCAACCACTCCACAAATTTCTTGTAAACAAACTATAGTTTTGGCAAGTCAGTTAGGACATCTACTTTGTGCATGACACAAGTAATTAAAACAATTGTTTATAGACAGATTATTTCACTTATAATTCACTGTATCACAATTCCAGTTTGGTGAGAAGTTTACATACACTAAGTTGACTGTGTCTTTAATAAACAGCTTGGAAAATTCCAAAAAATGATGGCATGGCTTTAGAAGCTTCTGGTAGGCTAATTGACATCATTTGAGTCAATTGGAGGTGTACCTGTGGATGTATTTCAAGGCCTACCTTCAAACTCAGTACCTCTTTGCTTGACATCATGGGAGAATCAAAAGAAATTGTAGACCTCCACAAGTCTGGTTCATCCTTGGGAGCAATTTACAAACGCCTGAAGGTACCACGTTCATCTGTACAAACAATAGTACGCAAGTATAAAGTATAAACACCATGGGACCACGCAGCCGTCATACCGCTCAGGAAGAAGACGCGTTCTGTCTCCTAGAGATGAATGTACTTTGTGCAAATCAATCACAGAACAACAACAAAGGACCTTGTGAAGATGCTGGAGGAAACAGGTACAAAAGTATATATATCCACAGTAAAATGAGTCCTATATCGACACAACCTGAAAGGCCGCTCAGCAAGGAAGAAGCCACTGCTCCAAAACCACTATAAAAAAGCCAGACTACGGTTTGCAACTGCACATGGGGACAAAGCTCGTACTTTTGGAGAAATGTCCTCTGGTCTGATGAAACAAAAATAGAACTGTTTGGTCATAATGACCATTGTTATGTTTGGAGGAAAAAGGGGGAGGCTTGCAAACCGAAGAACACCATCCTAACCATGAAGCACGGGGGTGGCAGCATCATGTTGTGGGGGTGCTTTGCTGCAGGAGGGACTGGTGCACTTGAGGAGGAAAATGATGTGGATATATTGAAGCAACATCTCAAGACATCAGTCAGGAAGTTAAAGCTTGGTTGCAAATGGGTCTTCCAAATGGACAATTACCCCAAACATACTTCCAAAGTTGTGGCAAAATGGCTTAAGGACAACAAAGTCAAGGTATTGGAGTGGCCATCACAAAGCCCTGACCTCAATCCTATAGAAAATCTGTGGGCAGAACTGAAAAAGCGTGTGCGAGCAAGGAGGCCTACAAACCTGACTCAGTTACACCAGCTCTGACAGGAAGAATGGGCCAAAATTCACCCAATTTATTCTGGGAAGCTTGTGGAAGGCTACCCGAAACGTTTGACCCAAGTTAAACCATTTAAAGGCAATGCTACCAAATACTAATTGAGTGTATGTAAACTTCTGACCCACTGGGAATGTGATGAAAAAAAAAATCTGAAATAAATCATTCTATCTACTATTATTTTGACATTTCACATACTTAAAATAAAGTGGTGATCCTAACTGACCTAAGACAGGGAATGTTTACTAGAATTAAAGATCACGAATTGTGAAATACTGAGTTTAAATGTATTTGGCTGAGGTGAATGTAAACTTCCGACTTCAACTGTAGCCTATCATTCTTATATTCTACATCGAGGGTTTTCTTTCATTAATTTAGGCTATCTGCTATTTCGTGCGAAATGCAGAGTTGAAAATAGAGAGAAGGGAGGGACAGAAAATGTATGTTTGGGAAATAGTTGGTGAAGTGGTAAAAGAGGATGAAAGCAGTGCCAGCTATGTTATGTGTGATGATTGCGAGGCGCTATAGCCTACAAATTCGACAGTCAGAAGACAAAGACTTGAAATAGGTTTCTGGCACATCAAGGGAACTGTAACCTACTGTTTGAATGGGTTAAATTAAAACAGAAATCTGAACACTGACAGTAGGTCTATAACCTCCCACATAGCCTTAATATTAACTTTTGCAGAATTAAGCATTTATTTCAGTAAAATTATACATCAAATGTAGTCAAAAACAAATACTCGGGAACAGGAGTGGAGAAATACGATTTCTTTATTTCAGCATCTTGAGAGAATGCGAATACGCAGTCCTCTGTATAGGAGCTATCTTTATCCGCGTCATAGCTGATCGCTGATAGTTTTACAACTACAATAAATACGTATCCAAGCCGAACTGAAATCTTATCAGAAACATGTTAGGTCGTTTCACAGCGTTATATTTCCTTAGAACCGGTCAAACCCGTTTTGTTGTTGTTAGGCAATTGCATCTTCTCTCCGGTCCCTGAACATCTTTGCTCGGTGAAAGAAGCAGACTACAGAAGAAACTTCACCGATGGCAACTAGATTCATTCTATCTATTTATGATGCTTTTACAATGACAGAAGAGAAGCTGCGTGTATCGAATTATAGACAAGTTGTCTAACAAACCCCCCATCAAAATGTCATAAATTATAAGCAGAAAAATATCTAAAAAAAAAAGTCTAAAAATCATTCTGCCATTTCTGACTGCAGCCTACACCACATTTCTATATTAGCTGTTTAGGTTTGGGAGCGGGCCTCCAATTTTCACTTTGTCATATAGTTGCAGATGGGTTATTAGCAGTTGCGGGCGGGGTGCGGGTGAACGAACAGCTGACCTGCGCACCACTACTGTAGGCCTACATATAGCCTTTGCTCATGAATGGTTGAGTGGCGTAAAAAGTGGCGTTTCTGCCGTGCAAAGGAGGGGCGTGTCTGGGTTGTCTGTGGTTACAGCTGATAGTCGCATCCGCCGCTGCCTCCATCATAATCGATACGACACCGTTCGTGGCTGAAGTCGATAATATAGATAATATCGAGAGAAAAAAACATCTGACAACATCCTAGGATCCTTCATAACCGACCGGAACGAGTCCAAGGTTGTTTTCTAACGGACTAACGACTGTGGTGCTGCAAAGAGTAAGTATCTTATGGACAGGGCATACGGGTTTGCTGGGGGATACGGTATCCCAGGCTACATCAAAGCGGCTCGGTCTATGACAAATACATGTCCGTTTGAGAAGGATAATCATTTCAATCTAATAACCGTGAATGTTTCGGGGAACGCAGTCGATTCAGTCTTTGTGCGATTCGAATGCTGATATAGTCGCGTTGGGATGGAGGGAGGGGTGAGAGAGTTGGATAGAATCGTGAAGGGCGGGGGTGAGAGGAGAGATCAGATCAGTAGAGAGACAGTGTGTTAGGCTGCTACTACAACTCACTCCACTGGAAGTAAATATTGTAACACATTGACACGGGAGGGGGTTATGCCTGTGGCAAGAGCAACTATCTCTCTCTCTCTCTCTCTCTCTCTCTCTCTCTCTCTCTCTCTCTCACTCTTTCTCTCTCTCTCTCATCCTCTCTCATATCAAGGCATTGAGGGCACCGGGGTAGTGTACTGTATGCCAACACACACACATTATGTAGTAGGAGAGAGTTAGAGAGAAGGGCTGTACTCCTGCATCCTTTTGCAGCAATCACTCCATCTAGAATGCATAGTAGATTGAGAGGTGCAAGCATAGCCAGCTGTTACCTGACGTAGCTTCAACAGCTGTATACCTATACACAGACACAGACACACACACACACACACACACACACACACACACACACGTGTTGCACGCATAAGTAACTTATAAACTCAGAAACTACCGTAATAGTAACTGTGTAAAATTGGACATTGCATACTACAACACCATTTGACTGGAGCTACATTGCATTTCACTGTGTACAATATAATTGTTCAGATGATCCAACTCTCTCTCTCTCTCTCTCTCTCTTCAGTGTGTGTGCATCCGGTTCCCCCTTTAACCCATGATGACCCACACTGCTTCCCAGTGTGTAAGGCAGAGTGACTCTCTGTCCCCCCTAACTCCTCACCTCTGACCCCTGACCCCTCGCCATGGGCAGTGTGGGTAGCGGAGTGGTAGGGGAGCAGGAGTTTGCCATGAAATCAGTGGGCACTAGGACCACCCTGCCCCGCGCCCCGGCCCTGTCTCGCCATTGCCCCGCCGACCGTAACTGCAGCACCGAACGACTCCCCCCAGAGACAGAGGGAACCACGTCTAGTGACGAAAGAGGAAGTGTTAGTATTGGTACCGGGACTGGAACTGGGACTGGAACGGACCGGCCTCCGGACTCTGACACAGACCATACCACTACAAAGGCATCCAACTGTGACCAGGAGGATCCATGGGTGGGATACGGGAACGGAGCGGGAAGGAGGGAGTGGGAGGGGGAGTTGGAGAGAGAGAGGGAGATTAGAGGGAGGGAAATGGAGAGCAAAGAGAGGGAGAGAGAAAGAGTGTGGGAGAGAGAAAGGGAGAGGGCTGAGAGAGAGAGGGAAACGGAGAGGGCAGAGAGGGATAGAGACAGGGTAGAGAGGGAGAGGGTTGAGAGAGAGAGGGAAAGAGAGAGAGTAGAGAGGGAAAGAGACAGGGTAGAGAGGGAGAGAGAGCGAGAGAGGGTTGAGAGAGAGAGGGAAAGAGAGAGAGAAGAGAGGGAAAGAGAGAGGGTAGAGCGGGAGAGAGAGACACAAGAAGGTTTTGTGAGCCTGGATGTATGCAGTAACGTGGTGGGACTGGGGGGGAATGACAGTGGTACTGGGATGACTCCCCACCAACACAGAGAAACTGGAGAGAACAAAACTGACAATCGCAACAACCCTCCAACCCACAACCCACCCAAAATCCTGCCTGTCTCTGGCAAACTAGAGCAGGTATGTTCCTCTTCTCAATCTAGAAGAAAAAGAAACGCACACCTATATAGGCGAGGTGCTGGCTAGCGGAGTGGAAAACTTGAAAATAAAGAAGAGCCGCACACTCTAGGAGCTCAGATGCAAAAAAGATTTTATGTCCAACGTTTCGACAGGCAAGTTGTCTTCATCAGGGTATATCAGGGCTGTACCATCAGGGTATATCCAATTTTACACAGTTACTATTACGGTAGTTTCTGAGTTTATAAGTTACTTATGTGCAACACGTGTGTGTGTGTGTGTGTGTGTGTGTCTGTGTCTGTGTATAGGTACCATCAGGGTATAGCCCTGATATACCCTGATGAAGACAGCATGCGGCTCTTCTTTATTTTCAAATGTTACTCTTCTCAAACAAGTACTGTATGTGTGTAGCTACAGGGTCCTGTGGCTTATTGGCATATTGGGTTAGCTCACAATTAGATCACAGCAACACATATATACGCCGCTGGATCATTATATCATTGCAGTTACACAAAGACTTTATTTTCTTATAACAGCTGATGAAATAGAATGGTGAAAAGGTCTTACGAATAATTATTGGCATAGTATTTCATAATGATTTCTATTGTCTACTGATTTAAGACAGTAATGTAAAGGCTTTAATGTGTTGTTATGCTAACAGTTTCCTTTCCAGTTTCTTTAGAACTGTCTCTACTCATATCCCTCTTTACGCAAACCTTTTTTTCTCCCCCTCTATCTCCCTTTCTCTCTCTGCCTCTTCCTGGCCTTCAACCCTCCAGAACAACTCGGGGCTGGTTCGTCCCTCGGCCTTCAAACCAGTGGTTCCCAAGAGCTTTCATTCCATGCAGAACCTCCTTGGCCCAACCAGTGGGGGTGGAGGTGAGGGTAGGGGTGCGGGGGGGCAGAGAGAAGGAGGAGCAGGGGGAGGGGAACCAGTGGCAGTCCCAGAGGCCCTCCTCCTAGACCAGGACAGCCCAGGGAGGGGCAGATGCCTGGCAGAGGGAACAAGAAGGGGTAAGGGTAACGGAGGGGTCCATGGAGGGATGTCAGATTCGGGGAGGAACTCCCTGACCAGCCTGCCCATGTATGCAGGCTCTGGTTCGGGCTATGGGCCTCAAGAGGCCCTGGGTCCTCTCAGTGCTTCTACCAGCAATATCAACAGACTAGGGACCACAGCTGGAGCTGCAGTGGCTCTGCAAAAGCAAGAGCAACCAGGCTACCAGGTGGGTGCATTGCTCGCTGCTCCGCAAATGGGATCTTTTAAACATAATGAAAGCCACCACAGTCGACTCCTGATGAGTGCTAACATCCTTTTAGTGCAGTGCAGCTCACCAGTAACAATTAATATACATTTGTTTTACTTTCTCTGGGTATCTGCATCTATCCAGTTTGGTACACTATCATACCAAAGCCACAGCAGGAGTGGACTGTATATAAATGTATGCAACTATTCCAGAACGGGCTAGTGCCTCATACAGTGACCGCTCCTCTTTAGTAAAGAGCTCCTCGTCCTATCAGCAGCTGAACCATCTGGGGGACACCCCAGCACCCCAACGTCCCGCTCCTTCCTCTGATGACGTCATCCAAGACCTGGAGAACCGGCTCTGGGAGAAGGAGCAGGAGGTGAGAGCTGAAAGATCATTTTGGAGTCAATGGTCATGCGTGATTTATTTTTCGTAGATTTCATGAATTTAGCAATTGTCATTGCTTCCGGGTTAGTCCCAAAAATCCTTTCCTCCTCTTCTGTCCTCTCTTTCTTCTCTCCTACCTCTCATCCCCTTTCCCAGGTGCAGCACATGCGTCGTAACTTGGACCAGAGCGAGGCCGCAATTGTCCAAGTGTTTGAGGAGAAGCAGCGCGTGTGGGAGAGACAGATGGACGAGCTGGGGCAGAACTATGCCTCCCGCCTGCAGCAGGTGACCACACATTCCACAGCAGCGGTAACCAATAACAGTCTACCAAATGTTGATACATTCTTCCTCTGTGTGCAGGTGACCACACATTCCACAGCAGCGGTAACCAATAACAGTCGATCAAATGTTGATACTCTCTTCCTCTGTGTGCAGGTGACTCGTCGCGCCCAGCGCTCCCAGAATGCCCTGCAGGCCCAGATCACCCATCTGTCGCAGGACAAGCGACGTCTGCAGGAGGAGATGGCTACCCTGCTGGCCCAGAGAGAGGAGCTGGAGAGGAAGTGTCTGCACTTCAGGAAGGAACAGACTGACATACTGCCACGCCTGGATGAGACCAAGTGGGAGGTGTGTTTGTGTGTGTGTGTCTGTGTGCATGTGTTTGTGTGCATTTGTGTGTGTGTTTGTGTATGCGTGTGTACCCGCGTGTGTGTGTGTGTGCGACTGTGTGAACAGCCTCCCCATAACACTGCTCTACTATGTGTGGTCCAGGTGTGTCAGAAGGCAGGGGAGATCTCCCTGCTGAAGCAGCAGCTAAGGGAGAGCCAGGCGGAGGTGACCCAGCGGGCGGGGGAGATGGTGGCCCTCAGGGGCCAGCTGAAGGAAGCCAACGCCCAGCTTAGGGACCGGGAGGAGGCCATGCTGGGCCTCAAGAACTCACACAGCTCCAAGAGCCTGGAGCTGGAGCGCTGCCAGGGAGAGCTGAGGAGGATGCTGACCGAGGTACCTATACCCATACACATAGAAACCTGTAAGTCACCTATCTGATGACACTAATGTGTACACTACAGTAGATTAGTTATCCTGTCCGTTCAGAGTTAGGGATGGAAGTGAAACTGGACCATGCACACACGTAGTGACAGACTATACTATTCCTCATTCTCTTTGTCAGGTGTCTATCCTGAGGGAGAAGCTGGGTGTGTTTGAGGCTGAGGTTCTGGGTCTTAAACAAGCTCTGGGGGAGATGGGTGGGGGGGTTGATCCTGCCATAACCCAAACCCTAGGAGCAGGGGGGCTACTCCCACCCTGGGTGGCTCTCTACTGCCCCCCGCACCCCCTCAGAGCCCTCGCCCACCTCTCTCACCCCCACCTCAGATGCCATGCTCAGCCTCCAGAGTGACGAGGCAAAAGCCCAGAGGCAAGAAGTGCAGAGACAAGAGAGGCAGCAGCGTGAAGAGGCCCAGTGGCGTGACATGCAGCAGCGCCAGGAGGCCCACCAGCACTTGAAAGCCCATCTATATCAGGAGGCTCATCTCCACCAGGAAGCCCAACTGCGCAAAGAAGCTCGACTTCATCAGGGGGCCCACTTGTGTCAGGAGGCCCACTTCCAACTGGAGGCCCAGCATAAGTGCCAGGAGGCCCAGGTGGAATCAGGGAACCTGCGTGAGCAGCTGGATCAGCTCCAGGGGGCCTTACGTCTAGAACGTCAACAGAGAGAGCGCCAGGGCCTTAGTTTCAACCAGGAACGACACACCTGGATTGACGAGAAGGAGCGTGTGCTGAAATACCAGGCACAGCTTCAGGTCAGCTATGTGGAGACTCTACAGAAGAACCAGGCTCTGGAGCAACAGGTGGGACAGCTGGGGGCCAAACCCACCCCCACCCCCTCATCCTCCAGCTCCCCTTCCCCACCACCGGCCCTGTCAACCTTCCCTCCCCTGCCCTCAGTCCCTCTCCCTGCTCCCATTGCCCTAACCCTCTCCCCACCGCCTTGTGAGGACATGAAAGGTTCCCCTACCCTCCTCCAGCTGCCCCCCTCCTGGGCCGGACCCTCACGTCTAGAGAGGATAGAGTCCACTGAGATTTAGAGAGGCTCCATTTTACTTAATATCAACTTGATTACAAACTACACAATTGGATAGGCTACAAGACAGATTAAACTACAACACAGTTAGAACTGCAAAAATATATAGTGAAAACAACCAATGCAAACTGAACAGCAGAGAACCATACAATATAGTTTAGACTATGAACACAAATTATAAAGAACATAGAACTACAAAAAACAAACTGAACTGCTACACTGTAGAATGCAATATAAACTATCATTGACATGGTTTAGGTTAAATATAAAAAATACTTTGCCTTTAATGTAAAGTATCCATTGCTTACCAGGCAGTCTTGATGGGAAGCAGTGACACTTAAATGGAAGCAAGGATGGCACCAAAAGTTTCAAGACAGTAACATTGTAGTTTGATTACGTTATTCCTCTGGAAGGTTTAGTGCCAACCTGGAGGGTAGTTTGCCAAATTGCATATGTATGGTAATGAGACATGAGGTCGGGGATAACGAAATCATGTTTAAGAAGAGGGTTTTAGATGATAATCAGGAGCGAGATTTTGGAGAATGTGCTTGTCTTTGGCATTTCTGGGGTGATGTTACTCTCAGAAGGTGTGTGAGGGGATGTTTTGGAGACAGTGGACATGTGGTGAAAATTGAAGACTCACAAGTGTTTTTTAATATGAGGAAATTAGGAAAATAGTGGTAAAGTTGATTGGTAGTTGGTTGGTTCCATTTCAGAAAATTTCCTCAAATGGCTTGAGATTAAATGTAGTTGACTCTGAATGGTTCTTAGTGTGGGTAATTGGAGAGCCTGGCTCTCTGACACTGAAAACTGTCTGCGGTGCCTAAAGATGAACACAAGGGGTCAGCATTAAGCTGTGTCAGGGCTAGAGCCCAACCGATTATATAGGTTCACTGATATTATCTGCCAATAGTGGCCTTTTAACACTGTATTGGTATTGTCCGATAACTCCAACGATAACCGATATTCAAGAAATAGTGTGAAAAAAGGGAATCTAATGCATATCTGTACACTTGCAGCCATTCTCATGATGTGTCATTATTGTCACAATGTATGAAATCAACATTTGACGCATAGTTATTAGACAATTTTGGATGGCTATTTATGAGAATTCAGTGTGTAAAAATGATGCTTTTTCATTTCCCTGATGTAAAACAGTATATCGGCGCATATATTGTATCGGTATGTTTTGCGGACCCCAAAAACCATGTTGGTCGGGCTCTTGTCAGGGCTCCCCACCAGCAGAGAAAATGACTTTAAAATGACTAAATTCTGTGGTCTGGGAAAGAGACATGGCAGCACACTGGCTTTGTTATTGTTGTTATTTACACTTTCAGATAATGCTTTTATGACCAAAAGTGGGATGAGAAAGTGCCAATAGTGAGCAGAAAGAGAAAGGACAGAGGTGAAACTACCTTCACATGTAAAGATAGGCGAGTGAGAGTACAGTACCCAGACCTTTTAAATTAGCAAGGCTGGTTGCATGTTTTCAAAGTGGGATTCAGCTCAAATAGTTAGAGAGCCAGGCAAAGAAAGACATTGCCTTCCCTAAATATGGTTCAGATTTACTGCACTATGTCCTGCTGAGGAGGTCAGACAGATTGTGGACTTGATTAGATGTAAATATTATGGCTTTTATGTGTACATGTTTATTCCAGCATACCAAGATAGTAAGACACTACGTGTGAATATTTTTTAAAGATAATTGTGACTATTATCATCGGTATTATTCTTGTGAATCGGCAGAGTGTTACAAGCTTTTCTTTAATGTTTTTTTTTACTGTATATATGAATGCTATTTGACTACATGGTACAACCACATCAACCATATCCAAAGCCATTGTTGGTTTACTTTTAATGTTGTTGATATCAGTGTAATTACTATATTGTTTTAGAGAGCGAATTGTTATTTTTATTGTTTGTATTTATGTTACTGTAATGGCTTGATAAAAGTCTTTCCTGGGGAAATCAAACTGAATAAATAAAGATGCAAGTAAATCAACATAATTTAGTCTCCAGTGCTTGTCTGTACTGGATTAGTATATCAATACAAAGGAAATAAAATACTTCTCTCTTAAATATATGCAGTACTTACATAAATATGAACGTGATATATCAGCCGGTATATATCAGTCAATATACACTACCGTACAAAAGTGTGGGGTCACTTAGAATAGTCCTTGTTTTTTTAAAGAAAAGCTAATTTTTTTGTCCATTAAAATAACATCAAATTGTTCAGAAATACAGTGTAGACACTGTTAATGATGTAAATGACTATTGTAGCTGGAAAAGGCAGAATTTTTATGGAATATCTACATAGGTGTACAGAGGCCCATTATCAGCAACCATCACTCCTGTGTTCCAATGGCACGTTGTGTTAGCTAATCCAAGTTTATATTTTCAAAGGCTAATTGATCATTAGAAAACCTTTTTGCAATTATGTCAGCACAACTGAAAACTGTTGTTCTGATTAAAGAAGCAATAAAACTGGCCTTCTTTAGACTAGTTGAGTATCTGGTGCATCAGCATTTGTGGGATCGATTACAGGCTCAAAATGGCCAGAAACAAATAACTCTCTTCTGAAACTCGTCATGCTATTATTGTTATGAGAAATGAAGGCTATTCCATGCAATAAATTCACAAGAAACTGAAGATCTCATACAACGATGTGTACTACTCCCTTCACAGAACAGCACAAACTGGCTCTAACCAGAAAGAGGAGTGGGAGGCCCCAGTGCACAACTGAGCAAGAGGACAAATACAGTAGAGTCTCTATTTTGAGAAACAGACGCCTAACAAGTCCTCAGCTTGCATCTTCATTAAATAGTACCCGCAAAACACCAGTCTCAACGTCAGTAGTGAAGAGGCGACTCCGGGATGCTGGCATTCTAGGCAGAGTTGGAAAGAAAAAGCCATATCTCAGACTGGCCAATAAAAATAAAAGATTTAGATGTGCAAAAGAACACAGACACTGGACAGAGATATGGCTTTTTCTTTCCAACTCTGCCTAGAAGGCCAGCATCCCGGAGTCGCCTCTTCACTGTTGACGTTGAGACTGGTGTTTTGCTTTTCTTTCAAAAACAGGGACATTTCTAAGTGACCCCAAACTTTTGAACAGTAGTGTATATATATATAAGTCAGTATATCAGTCAATATATAGCAGTCAATATATATATCAGTCAACTTTTGCATCTTTTAGAATACTGTTGTTGACACACACACACACACATTCAGTGTTTTCTGGGAATATCTTATCTAGCACAGTTGTGGTTACATCAATATAAATATAACAGAATATTGATCAGTGGCTCAGCTGGAGCTTTTTAGACTTGAAGAATGAAGAAAGAACTGCAGGTTTCGATGCAATTAAAAATGTTTATTGTATGCTTGTAAATGTCAACCACAATGGTTCTTCTGACTGTCAATGTCTGTTTACTGTCTCTATCTGTCTGTAGTCGTTTACTGTCTGTCACGGCCTGTCTGTCTCTCTATCTGTCTGTCACTCTTCTTTTTACCACCACAGCAGAAGGACCTAGAGAGATCAGCATACAGACGGGTACCAAATGAGGGAATCCTGGGCTACTCTGTGACTGCAGCAGGATCATCTATGCTTCTGCATTGCTTGCTGTTTGGGGTTTTAGGCTGGGTTTCTGAATAGCGCTTTGTGACACCGGCTGATGTAAAAGGGGTTTATAAATACATTTGATTTATTGATCTTAAATGGCACATTAACAACAGTAATCCACCGTATGCAACAGATGCAGATGACCTTTCACTATTTACAGTGATAAAGGATTTCATCAAGAATGTTGACTTTTGATCACATTTAAGGAAGCCTGCACATTTGTTTTGTGAAGAGCTATGTAGCTATAAAATATGAAAAATCTTGGGTGTCATTTGGCTCTGTACTGGTGCACTCTGCAATGTCTCCAGTGCACCGGGAGCTGGTCTCCTGAGCCATCGTGCTCCCAGTCCCTTTCTGGACTTCTGTCGCCTGGCTAGCTTCTTGCCAGGGATGACGTCACAGCCTTGATGGTGCAGGCTGTGCTCTGGCTGTCAGTGATGGGAGTCTCCAGCTGTGATAGCCCTACATCCAGCAGGGCTGAGATGTCTTTATACACAGCGATCACTATGGCACCCAGGGATTTCTCCCCTCTGAAAACTTTGCTTTCTTGATGAAAGCTGATGACAGTAAGTTCCTTGTATGTGGCCAGATGCTGCAGCAACTGATCAAAGATTGTTACTGAGACCAGAATATGGCTGGGGAACTTCGAGCTAAAAATTAGGATTAGGATCTTTCTAATGATCTTGGGTAAAGTCTCTTGACTCATGACACTGGAGCTGTCCTCCACTGATCCACTCTGTGTGCTGGATCCTGGAGCCTTCACCCCAAACCTATCTTGTATAGCCTGCACTGCGATTAAGTCCTTCATGTCTGGGAATTGTTTCTTGCCAGGGATGATGTTATGGTTTCATAATGCTGGCTATCCTTTAGCTGTCAGAGATGGGAGCCTTCAACTGCTCCAGCCCCAGCCCAAGCAGGGCTGAGATGTCCATGTCAACAGCAGTGATGACGGTGTGCAAAACTCTGTCCCCTCCAAACACTTTGTCCTCCTCAAGGAAGTTGCTGATTGTCACCTTTGGGTATCCGGCCAGAGCCTGCAGTGCCTGGTCAAATACAGTCAAGGACGTGTGGACAGGGGAACTTCTGGGAGGCTTCTGAAGATGTGCTGGCCTGGCTCTCGTTCCCAGTGTTGGTGATGCTCTCATCAAAGTTGCCCTCCCCAGTATTTGAGATGCTCAAACAGACTTGTAGTGGTGGAGGTGCATTCCTCTGCACTAGAGATACTTAGGCCCTCCTCTACACTAGAGATATTCAGTCCCTCCTCTACACTAGAGATACTCAGGCCCTCCTCTACACTAGAGATACTCAGGCCCTCCTCTACACTAGAAATATTCAGGCCCTCCTCTACACTAGAGATACTCAGGCCCTCCTCTACACTAGAGATACTCAGGCCCTCCTCTACACTAGAGATACTCAGGCCCTCCTCTACACTAGAGATATTCAGGCCCTCCTCTACACTAGAGATACTCAGGCCCTCCTCTACACTAGAGATACTTAGGCCCTCCTCTACACTAGAGATATTCAGTCCCTCCTCTACACTAGAGATACTCAGGCCCTCCTCTACACTAGAGATACTCAGGCCCTACTCTACACTAGAGATACTCAGGCCCTCCTCTACACTAGAGATACTCAGTCCCTCCTCTGCACTAGAGATACTCAGGCCCTCCTCTACACAGAGATATTCAGGCCCTCCTCTGCGCTGGATATACTCAGGCCCTCCTCTACACTAGAGATACTCAGGCCCTACTCTACACTAGAGATACTCAGGCCCTCCTCTACACTAGAGATACTCAGTCCCTCCTCTGCACTAGAGATACTCAGGCCCTCCTCTACACAGAGATATTCAGGCCCTCCTCTGCGCTGGATATACTCAGGCCCTCCTCTACACTAGAGATACTCAGGCCCTCCTCTACACTAGAGATACTCAGGCCCTCCTCTGTGCTGGATATACTCAGGCCCTCCTCTACACTAGAGATACTCAGGCCCTCCTCTACACTAGAGATACTCAGGCCCTCCTCTACACTAGAGATACTCAGGCCCTCCTCTGCACTAGAGATACTCAGGCCCTCTACACAGAGATATTCAGGCCCTCCTCTGCGCTGGATATACTCAGGCCCTCTTCTACACTAGAGACACTCAGGCCCTCCTCTACACTAGAGATATTCAGTCCCTCCTCTGCACTAGAGATACTCAGGCCCTCCTCTACACAGAGATATTCAGGCCCTCCTCTACACTAGAGATACTCAGGCCCTCCTCTACAATAGAGATACTCAGGCCCTCCTCTGTGCTGGATATACTCAGGCCCTCCTCTACACTAGAGATACTCAGGCCCTCCTCTACACTAGAGATACTCAGGCCCTCCTCTACACTAGAGATACTCAGGCCCTCCTCTGCACTAGAGATACTCAGGCCCTCCTCTACACAGAGATATTCAGGCCCTCCTCTGCGCTGGATATACTCAGGCCCTCTTCTACACTAGAGATACTCAGGCCCTCCTCTACACTAGAGATATTCAGTCCCTCCTCTACACCAGAGATACTCAGGCCCTCCTCTACACTAGAGATACTCAGGCCCTCCTCTACACAGAGATATTCAGGCCCTCCTCTGCGCTGGATATACTCAGGCCCTCCTCTACACTAGAGATACTCAGGCCCTCCTCTACACTAGAGATATTCAGTCCCTCCTCTACACTAGTGATACTCAGGCCCTCCTCTACACTAGAGATACTCAGGCCCTCCTCTACACAGAGATATTCAGGCCCTCCTCTGCGCTGGATATACTCAGGCCCTCTTCTACACTAGAGATACTCAGGCCCTCCTCTACACTAGAGATATTCAGTCCCTCCTCTACACCAGAGATACTCAGGCCCTCCTCTACACTAGAGATACTCAGGCCCTCCTCTACACAGAGATATTCAGGCCCTCCTCTGCGCTGGATATACTCAGGCCCTCCTCTACACTAGAGATACTCAGGCCCTCCTCTACACTAGAGATACTCAGGCCCTCCTCTACACTAGAGATATTCAGTCCCTCCTCTGCACTAGAGATACTCAGGCCCTCCTCTGCACTAGAGATACTCAGGCCCTCCTCTACACTAGAGATACTCAGGCCCTCCTCTGCACTAGAGATACTCAGGCCCTCCTCTACACTAGTGATACTCAGGCCCTCCTCTGCACTAGATATACGCAGGCCCTCCTCTATGTGTGAAATGCTCAGGCCAATGGTGGCTGTACCCTCCCCAGTGTTCAGGCCAGTGGTGGAGGTAACCACCCAAGTATTCAGGCCAGTGGCAGAGGTACCCTCCCCAGTATTGGATATTCTCAAGGCTTTCTCTGAGGTGCAGTCCTCTGTGGTGGAGGCCATGCCATGGTTCCTAATTGCTTTGAAGGCAGGAAGGATAACCTCCTTGGAGATGTTTAGAACATAATTTAGCACATCCACTGAGGCACAGCTCAGTTCTTTTTTGAATATGCCTTTAGTGACATGTTATTGAGACCTCTGTATAAATACATGTTCTGTCAACAGGAATCAAGATGCAGACTCATCATTTTCCTATTTGTAAAAAATCTCATAAAAAAATATGTATTTTTCCATGTTTAGATTAGAATCACGCAATAATCTTCCATTCGCTAGAAATGTTAAATAATTTGTGTGTTGTTTCTACAGAACCAACCTTGTGAAATTTAGTCTGCACAAGACTGTTGCCTAACTGACATTGTACAGATGTAGTAGCTAGGACCTTAATTTGATCCCTGTGTCAAACTTGTAGTGTATTTGAGGTTTAAACAAGCTTCTGAAGTTTGGAATTTCCCTTACGAAAAATGTATCAACCGTTGCAAAAATTTCCATTAATTATCATCCACATAATAATTCACATTTCCCATTGCTGCAGGATTACTTTCCAGCTGTAGCAAACTGGCTCAAACTAAGAACTACATATGTATATGCCTATAGGTAAAACCAGTCGTTTTTCCTGATCACACAGTCAGTACAACTCTAGTTGGGTCACATGTTTTTCCTGGTCAGGTCACATGGTCAGAAACAACTCCTGGGCTGCGGTCCAAACACTTAAAAGACACACCATATCCCCTCATCAGTGAAACCAAACATGATGATATCCTGTGCTTGGTATAGTGGACTGATATAGATGCCATTAGGCTATTCATTTTGGGTACTGTTATGGATAATTTTTAGGTCCCAGAACCCAGCAATATTTTAAAGCCAATATTCTATAAGAGGTGTTGGAACTCAAGCAGAAGAACATTTGAGGTGCCCAAGTCAAGCACTGATGATAGCCTATCAAATAAAGTTAAGGCACTGCTGCTCTTTCTCATTTAATCTCCTCCGTTTGTTACATCAAAACTATTAACTATTTATCCATGGCAATGAAGCAATGTGAAGAGGGCACAACAAAACCTATTCCCCCTCAGGAGACTGAAAAGATTTGTCATGGGTCCTCAGATCCTCAAAAGGTTCTATAGCTGCACCATCACTGCCTGGTTGCATCCTAACTGGTTGCATCACTGCCTGGTATGGCAACTGCTTGGCCTCCGACCACAAGGCACTACAGAGGGTAGTGCGAATGGCCCAGTACATCACTGGGGCCAAGCTTCCTGCCATCCAGGACCTCTATACCAGGCGGTGTCAGAGGAAGGCCCTAAAAATTGTCAAAGACTCCAGCTACCCTAGTCATAGACTGTTCTCTCTGCTACCGAACGGCAAGCAGTACCGGAGCGCCAAGTCTAGGTCCAAGAGGCTTCTAAACAGCTTCTACCCCCAAAGCCATAAGACTCCTGAACATCTAATCAAATGGCTACCCAGACTATTTGCAGTGCCCAGTTTGATTTGATTTGACATATGTTTTCTGTAAGAACAACTAACGCCCTAGGCCTACACCAAAGAGAATTAGCTTAAATAGGGTTTAAGATATGTGTGTTTGTTTTCAGCTAAACACTTCTGTCAGATAGGTTGCCTACAGATCAATGAAACAACTAAGAGAGAGGCATACACAGTTTAATTGCACTATTTTTTATTTGAGAAAAAAAATTGGCGTGAAAAACAAAAAGCCACACATTAGATAATAGTGAATAATAATGCCAAGACAAGTGTTATGATATGGTAGCCTAACCAACCTGATAGTGAATACCTACCTATAGCCTACTTAACTCCTTTGGGCAAGTTCTGTAGTACCATGGAGAGCTCCCGTGGTGCTTAATTTATCGATGAGTTTGCATTCAAGCCAGCTTCCTGGTCATCACTTGTTACTACAGCTGCACAAATGCCTAAACCCCGCCTATTTCTACAATTTATTTGATTGAAATCAGATTTTAAACCTAAACCTAACCTTAACCCTAACATTAACCACACTGCTAACCTTATGCCTAACCCTAACCTTAAATTAAGACCAAAAAGCACATTTTCATGAATTTCATGAATTTTGTTTTCATGAATTTTTGGGATTTAGACCATTTTGACTTTGTGGCTGTCGTAACAAGTGACAACTCCTCGATCGTGTTTTATGCACAGTTCCCATTGGTTAAAGAGAACACAGGTAACACCCCATGCCGTACCTAATTCTTAACAGAAACTGTCGCTCATTGGGATTCCTATGTTGCGAGCTGGCGGCGAAGCGAAGTGGCAATAGTCATCTGTGACAACGCTACAGGGGAAAAGAGGTGTCCCCGAAATTAATTATTTCGGCGATTTTGCCCATACGCTCGTTGAATCACCGTCTGCATGTAGTCCAGTCAGAAAGGTAAGGGGGTATGCGTGTTTCGTTGTGTTTTATGCAAGTGCATAGATGACAGGTTGTCCAACAGGCTTATATAGCCTACGTAAAATGAATAGCAATATTCTGGGGAATGCATTCTCACGATGCTTATGTCTAGATGACACCGCTTCTGGCTGGTTGGTTGTCTATACACTACTGGGAATTTAGCAAAAGCCAGAAGTGAGGCCTATGTAATAGCATTGACTTGAGGCACACTGTGCCTTAGATAACCAAGATTAACTGAGCATTACTGATTAGACTGATGCTCTAATGTGGAAGGAGACTGTGTGTGTAAAATATGATGAAGGGAATATTTGTTTCAAACCTCCCTCATGTGGATCAGGAATGTGGATCAGGAACGATTTGTGTGGTCTTTATACCTGATTTGTGAACAAGAATGTGCAACTGACCTGGTATCAAACATGAGATTGAGAAATCTAAGAACGCCTTATTCATCCTGCTGAGCTAAAGCTTAGTTGTTAGGTCTGGGGGCTAAAAAGATGCTTCTGATCCATCCCATTATAAATACATAGCCACTGCAGTGAATAGGACTACTATAAACACTAAAACGTAGGTAGCCTATACTGTTGTGTGACGTAGAGGGAAATGGTCCAGCAGACTGTGTGTACTGTTGTGTGCCTGTTAGGCAAGCTGTCGGCTGTTTCCTTTGCCTTTGATGCTTCATCAGTAATAGCACATTAAACATTTCTCTGACATGTCTTGGATAAAAGCTGCTTTGAAGTGTTCAGATTAGATAATGGATGAGACACAATGCAGCAGAAATGGCTCTTGTCACTGGTCAAAGAACGTAATGGGCCAAACGTCGGCTTCGTCCTGGATTAATGTTTTATCCATACGCAAAGCACTGTGAAATCAAGGCACCTCATAACTTCTTAATCCTTTTTTTTTCTATTTTGTAGATCATTGCATTTATTCAAAAAGATGCCCCATAGAGATTCATGATGAGGTAGAGACCATAGAGTTTAATAGAACATGTGTAGGCTAAATGTAATGTAGAATATCATCTTCTTTAATCTGTTTTCATTGCCCTGGCTGGAACTCACTACTTAACACTTGTGCTTTGATGATGCAGCATGGATAGGATACTGATTATTGGACTTACTTGGTACAATGAATGAGTCACTAGTGATATCTTGTCCAAGTGATTTTATTTGGTGTGTGTGTGCTCCCCGGAGTAATTACAGCGGTGTGAAAACACCTCTCTCCATGTGTACAGCGTCATGGTTTCTTCTCCGGCGCCCTGGGGATATGTGTGTGTGTGTGTACACATGTAGGCCAGAATAACATACTTGACTTCTCGCCTCTTACAGAGGGCTTTTTCTTTCTCTTCCATCACAAACAGGGCACAAAACCAGTGTTTCCCCTAGGAGTTTCCTTTCAACAGCGGTAGCAGATTTAGGGGGTATGGGCTACTAAATGTATATTTGGGAAACACTGAAATAACATTTCTATTTGTATTTATTAAGTATCCCTATTAGCAGCTACTCTTCCAACATTAAGGCAGTTATATACAACTTCAAATATTACATGACATTACATTTCATAAAACTTACATTTAGAATGTTCCTTTAGACCACTACTCCACTATCACATATTTACAATACAACATCCATGTACTGTAAAAATATAGGACAAAACACACATCACGATAAGAGAGACAACACAGCACTACATATAGAGAGACTTAAGACAACAACACAGCAAGGCAGCAACACATGACAACACAGCATGGTAGCAACACAACATGACAACAACATGGGAGCAGGACAAAACATGGTACAAACATTATTGGGCAAAGACAACAGCATAAAGGGCAAGAAGGTAGAGACAACAATACAGCACGCAAAGCAGCCAAAACTGTCAGGAAGAGTGTCCATGATTGAGTCTTTCTGATCCTACCTGATCAAACTCCTCTCTCCTCTGAAGGTGTTTCATATGATTGGTCTAATCAAGTCTGCTGGGTTGTTGTTTACGTCCTCTGTTCTTTATCTAGAATGTTCACAGAGATGTGGTCATCCTGATGGTGTGGAGGACCACTTTGGCAAGTCTGGGGTGCATATTATAGTCAAGTGAGAGCATATCTGGGAGGAAATGCCAAGGTATTTCCTACAGTCCTTGCATGCTACTAGGGTTTTGTAAATCACAAAGGTTTTGGGTATGTTGCCCACTTCACTAAAGTTATTAATGAATATAAATGAGCAATGGGGGCAATGAACCACAGGATTGAATATTGCAGCTGAAACGCGTCAGAGTTTTTAAACTTTGTTTCCATTGAACATGCCATGCAAATAAAGGAATATTAATTAATTACATGAAGAGTGCCTTGGTCCTCCTTTCTTTTTGATGACCACATTGAATCTGTTTGTGATTCATGTTGCGGATTTGGGCAGACCTGCAGTACAATTGAAGGCAGGGAATGGCAAGACCACCCTTAGATTCAGGTTTCGATAGAGTGGAGAACTTGATCCTAGGTTTTCTATTGCCCCATATCAATTTGGTGATACTTTGGTTGTTTGTTTTGAAAAAAGAAACTGGGAGATACCATGGGAGCATCGGAAATAAATAGTTAAATCTAGGGAGGATGTTCATACGGATAACATTGATTCTTCCCGACTAAGCTAATTGGGAGGGAGATCCAGGTTCGGAGATCATTCTTGATTCCATCTAGGAGTGAGAGAGAATTTTCCTTGAAAAGCCAATTCAGATCTGGTGTTACAAAAATTCCAAGGTATTGAAACCCCTGATTCTTCCATTGGAACAGACAGAGTGTCTTCATAGAGCTGGTGAGTGGAAGATTGAGAGGGCAAACAATGGACTTTTTAAAATGTATCTGAGCAATTGTGTCTGAAATGGGAGGGATTTCCCAGGGTTGGATATGTAGAGCAAGACATCATCCGCGTAGAGTGACATCTTGTGCTGAAGGCCACCTGCAGAATCCCCCATAATACTTGGATTGTGCCTTCTCAACTCTGCTTAAGGCTCTGCCCCCAACAAGTAGAGCTGGGGGGACAGCAATCATACTTGTCTTGTGCCACATTCCAAAGGGAATCTGTCAGAGTTCTGACCGTTAGTAGACACCATGGCATTTGGATGAGAATATAGGGACTTAAACCATTGAATAAAGTTTGTGCCCATATTGAACTTCTCTAAGACTGAGAACAGAAAGCGTAGCGCCATCCTGTCGAACGCTTTCACAGCATCCAGTGAAGCCAGCACAACAGGGGTCTTCTGTGCGCTTACTTGATCTATAATATCAAAAAGACAATCAGAAGAGTACCTGTCTCTAATAAATCCAGTTAGGTCCGATTTTTTTATTTTGGGAAGCAATTTGGTAATTATTTTGTAGTCGAAATCCAACAAGCTTATGGGCCGGAAGGACAAGCAGGATAGAGGGTCCTTGTACTTTTTGAGCAGCACTGTAATGCGGGCTGTGTACATAGAGTCTGGGAGAGCTCTGTTTTAGCAAAAATCATCCAGCATTTGCATGACAATAGGGCTAAACTGGGGCCAAAAAGCTTTGAAGAACTCTTTGGGGAATCCATCTGGGCCTGGGGACATGTTAGGTGGCATGGACCTCCTCGGTGTGGAGGGGGAGTTGAGATTTTCTTGGTCTATCACTGATAGTTTGGGTAGCGAGATTCCCTCTAGGAAGGAATGGAGTTCTGAATCTGTATGTTTTCTCTCGGAAGTATAGAATTTGCAGTAAAAATCATGAAAAGTTAAATGTATCTTATTTGGATCATATGTGACCTCGTCATCTGCTGTTTGGATTACCAATGATTGTACGCTCTGACTGCTCTTTTTTGAATCGGTATGCTAGGAATCTGCTAGGCCTATTGCTATACTTATGGTATTTCTGTTTAGTAAAGAAAATGTTTTATTTTATGTCTCGAGTATAGTCCAAGTTTAGTTTGGCTGGCTGCTTTAAGTTGACTCCAGGAGGCGCTGTCTGGGGATTGTTTATTTACTTTTTTGCAGCGTTCCAGCTCCCTCTCAAGATCTAACCTGTGTGCTTCCATTGCTTTTTCTTAGAGGAAGCATATTGTGGCCAGAGAAACAGGATAGTCTTTGTTGTCTTGTGTGTAATTGTCTATCCATTTAGTGACTAATGTATGGAATGCTTCGTTTGATAAGATGAAGGTGTTGAATTTCCATCTCTTTGACCTCGGTTGTTTTTACTGCGGACAAAGGCATGTTCGGAAAGTGCTATTGGTCCAATTGTACAAGTGGCAGAATTTATGAAAATCTTTGGGATGAAAGTGTAATCTATACGAGAGTAGGTGTTATGGATATTGGAGTAGTGTGTATAGTCCATAGATAAGCCATTAGTCTCTCTCCAGATATATATCAGTCCCATCTCTTTAGTAAGAGAGTTCAACATCTTTGCCGATCTAGGGTTTGTGGTGGGACTTGAGATGATTTGTCCAGAGTTGAGTTGAAGGTACAATTTAAAATCTCCAGCCAGCACTCCACAGGAAACACACAGGGTTATCATTTTTTGACATTAAACCAGGAGATTTTGTGTTAGGGGAGTATATATTTAAGATAGTAATTTAATTAATAGAGTAAATCTCCCCTCTGGATCAGATATGTTTTTGTACATTTTGAATGGAACATGCTTATAGTTAAGTGTAGCTGTGCCTCTACTGTTGAGAAATACAAAGATGAGAAATACACCTGTCCCACCCAAGCTCTGCAGAGTTTATTATGTTTGGCATCACAGAGGTGTGTCTCTTGAAATAGCGCAATGTCTGCTTTTTCCTATTTGAGAGCATATTTTATATTTTTCCATTTAATTGCATGACCGAGCCCATGGAAGTTCCATGTCAGTAGATTTAAGGTACTAGTCAACGTCATCGTACAGTATTTGAACTCTAGTGCAAGTCAGCTCTGCGTATAGGTGGATAATAGTTACAGCTGCAATCACATACAAAAAATGGTGTACATAAAATAGCAATCTCTGAACACCCCAGCCAAATTCCAAACAACTCGACATATCCTGTTGGATCTGTTAAACCCAAGCTCAGTCACAATTCGGTGTTCAGGTGTTCAAAAACGGGAACAGTTCGCAACGCACAACGTCTCCCGAGAGTGAGAGAATTTTTTTTCTCATCCTCTCCATTAAATGAGTGACAATGTAGCCCCCGTCCAGGCCACACGGAAAAGAGAGGGAGGAATAACGTAAATAAAATCAATAGCCCAGCCTACAAATACATCCCCCAAAGGATATAGGCCTAATCATTTGGACAAAATAAAACAGAAATTAGGGATCAAAGGTTTAATATAACACAGTTATTCCTTCGCTCCTATTTTCAAGGTCCACTGTTTTCTCTACCAGATGCTCTATTTGCTATTTTTTCCATGGCGTCTGCCATTGAGCCTCATCTAGGTAACCCACGTTGATGGTTATCTTGTTTTTGATGTCAGGCAAGGCATTTTCCAGGGTTGTCACCTTGCCCCCAATCGCACTGAGCTGAGAGTTAATGCCATTTAGTTTGATGTTGAGTTCTGTGCGTTGGGATCTCAGCTCAGAAAGGATGTCTTCGACAGAGGACATTCTTTTAAAGGCACACGTAGCGTACATCTCAATACATACACAAACTATCTAGGTAAAATAGGGGAGAGGCGTTGTGCCGTGAGGTGTTGCTTTATCTGTTTTTGAAACCAGGTTTGGTCTGTATTTGAGCAATATGATATGGAACGGAGTTCCAGTTAATCCAGAATAGAGACGCACACAAACATGCTCACTGTCCATCGCCAAGCAACTAAGTGGAGTTGTCAACCATACCCTAAACACAAACATTTCCAATTGATTTACTGAGGTGACTTTTTACATAATCTGTACTCTCCGGTGTATTAGCTGCTAAATAAAATGCATAAACAACTATTTTTCAGTGTGTGTGTGTGTGTGCCTATGTTTTGCACCACATGTGCCTTGTCTGCACACTCACATAAAAGGCTAATTTGCAGAGCAGTGTTCGCTTTGTGCTGTAAAAGCGGAGGCCTCTTCTCTCTTGGCGAGTCCTTTTAACCTCCCTCAGATCAATGGCTAGATATTCATGCCAGAGAGACACAGGACAGCAGGGAGGTGTTTGAAGGTTGGGCAGACTGGAGAGCTCACAAAGGGAATCACTTTGATTTGCTATGCTCCACCTCCACTGCTCCCCTTCAGTAGAAACCAGTGATATCCTGTATTGTAATATCACTCATCATAATGAGGTGTTTATATAAGATTATTATTATTTAGATTTAGATTGGTTATGGCTGCGGAATTGTACGACAGTTGAATATCCTCAATTCAAACTAAGATAGTGAATTCCGAGGATTGGACTGAAAACCTTCATATACAGGCATCCCTCATCTATTGACTTAGTGATTCCGCTGTGTTTGTTTGTCTGTGAAGGTGTGTAACGATTCCTGTGTGTAGCTGGTGTAGCAGAGTCAGGCGCAAGATATGAGTAATCAACGTATTTACTCAAACATATAACAATTACAACTCAACCATACCGAAGCCCAAAATAACGGACCGTGTTACCAAACAAACAATTACTCACAAACAAACATAGGGGAACAGAGGGTTAAATAATGAACAAGTAATTGTGGGATTGTAACCAGGTGTGTAAAACAAGACAAAAACAATAGAGTTTTAATGACTCCAACCTAAGTGTATGTAAACTTCCGAATTCAACTTTACATTATTTCATTGCTCTGGGCATGTCATTTACTATTATGTTTAGATTTTTACCTTTACCTTTTCTTTACTTAATTTTTAAATGTTTTACTCTTGATGCGATGCGCAATGCAGAGAACACCGGAATAAAAATAGTGAATTTTTATAATGTTTGTTTAAGTGTAAATTAATCCGATAAGGGATGGGTTGCCAATTGGCGATTTGACACAAAAATAAAATTTCATTCATTCAAAAATGTAATTCATTCAAAATTCATTCAGGTACATTCGATTAGCACTAGCTAACAAAGCTTTGCAAAACATTTTTATCGGTCGACGTCACCGGTCTTCTAGCCATCGCCGATCCACTTTTCCATTTGTTTTGTCTTGTTTTCTTTCACACCTGGTTTTCATTTTGCCCTCATTATTGTTGATGATTTAACCCTCTGTTTCCCCCATGTCTGTGTGGGGAATTGTTTGTTCGGCATGCCGGTTTACGCCGGGTTTGTATGTTTTCACCCGTGCTTTTGTGCAGCTGGTATTTTGTACGTTTGTCTCAGTAAAGTACTTAGTACACTCATCTCTGCTCTTCTGCGCCTGACTACCTACATGTCACGAGAATTTTGTTTTATCTCAGAACTATTATATCAAATCAGACTATAACTCTATCTGTTTCCTGGAGTTTGTAAAGCTCCAGTTATAAGAGACATACAGAGTCCCGAACTGCAATGGTCAGGTTTTATTCAGAGAACATTCTAAATTCACAATGGGAACACAGTCTTTTATATGTATACAATTTAACTCCACCCCGCTTTAGGCGGGCTGGGTTTAACATATTTACAGCTTATCACTTCTAAACAGTTTTCGAACCGTTTCTAACCGTTTCTCCCCCTCCCTGGGTGGACAAATTGTTTTCCTGCTGTTGGTTTCACAGTTATAAATTGTCTGTCGACAGTTCTCCTTTTCCTCTGTTATCTCAACTCCATCCTGCTTAGGTTGCAAAATAGTAACACGATGTCTTAGTCTTTTAAAAAGTTCTAGTCTTATTCCTCTAACACCTATTACATACATTTTCAGGGTGAAATATTCTTAGTCATTACTTAAACATACAAATTCCCATATCACTACACCTGCTACACCCACCGCATGACAGATACTGTGACTCCATGTATCAAAAAAATGTTTTGCAAAGCTTTGTTAGCTAGTGCTAATCTAATGTACCTGAATGAATTTTGAATGAATTACATTTTTGAATGAAAATTTTATTTTTGTGTCAAATCGCCAATTGGCAACCCATCCCTTATCGGATTAATTTACACTTAAACAAACATTATAAAAATTCACTATTTTTATTCCGGTGTTCTCTGCATTGCGCATCGCATCAAGAGTAAAACATTTAAAAATTAAATAAAGAAAAGGTAAGGTAAAAATCTAAACATAATAGTAAATGACATCCCCAGAGCAGTGAAATAATATACAGTTGAATTCGGAAGTTTACATACACTTAGGTTGGACTCATTAAAACTCATTTTCCAACAACTCCACAAATTTCTTGTTAACAAACTATAGCTTTGCCAAGTCGGTTAGGACATCTACTTTGTGCATGACATAAGTAATTTTTCCATCAATTATTTACAGACAGATTATTTCACTTATAATTCACTGTATCACAATTCCAGTGGGTCAGAAGTTTACATACACTAAGTTGACAGTGAATGATGTCATGGCTTTAGAAGCTTCTGATAGGCTAATTGACATTATTTGAGTCAATTGGAGGTGTACCTGTGGATGTATTTCAAGGCCTACCTTCAAACTCAGTGCCTCTTTGCTTGACGTCATGGGAAAATCAAAAGATGTCAGCCAAGACCTCAGAAAATAAATTGTAGACCTCCACAATGAACCAGTCTGGTTCATCCTTGGGAGCAATTTCCGAACGCCTGAAGGTACCACGTTAATCTGTACAAACAATTGTACGCAAGTGTAAAACCATGGGATGACGCAGCCGTCATACCGCTCAGGAAGGAGACGTGTTCTGTCTCCTAGAGATGAACGTACTTTGGTGCGAAAAGTGCAAATCAATCCCAGAACAACAGCAAAGGACCTTGTGAAGATGCTGGAGGAAACGGGTACAGAATAATTTATATCCACAGTAAAACGAGTCCTATATCGACAACCTGAAAGGCCGCTCAGCAAGGAAGAAGCCACTGCTCCAAAACCGCCATAAAAAAGCTGCAACTGCACTTGGGGACAAAGACTGTACTTTTTGTCCTCTGGTCTGATGAAACAAAAATAGAACTGTTTGGCCATAATGACCATCGTTATGTTTGGAGGAAAAAGGTGGAGGCTTGCAAGCCAAAGAACGCCATCCAAACTGTGAAGCACGGGGGTGGCAGCATCATGTTGTGGGGGTGCTTTGCTGCAGGAGGGACTGGTGAACTTCACAAAATAGATGGCATAATGAGAAGGAAAATTAAGTGGATATATTGAAGCAACATCTTAAGACATCAGTCAGGAAGTTAAAGCTTGGTTTCAAATGGGTCTTCCAAATGGACAATGACCCCATGCAAAATAATAAAGAAGAAAAACATATTTAATTCGTTTTTCCAATTAGGGGAGGGGTGGTAGGGTTAGGGGAAATAATATACAGTACCAGTCAAGAAGGAAAATATACAGTACCAGTCAAATGTTTGGACACACCTACTCATTCCAGGGTTTTTCTTTATTTATTGCTATTTTCTACATTGTAGAATAATAGTGAAGACATTAAAAACTATGAAATAACACATGGAGTCATGTAGTAACCTAAAAAGTGTTGAACAAATATAAATATATTTTATATTTGCGGTTCTTCAAAGTAGCCACCCTTTGCCTTTATGACAGCTTTGCACACTCTTAGCATTCTCTCTACCAGCTTCACCTGGAATGCTTGTCCTGTTGTAAGGTGAACATTCACCCTAGTCTGGAGCAGATTTTCATCAAGGATCCCTCTGTACTTTGCTCGGTTCATCTTTCCCTCAATCCTGCCTAGTCTCCCATTCCCTGCCATTGAAAAACTTCTCCACAGCATGATGCTGCCACCACCATGCTTCACCATAGGGATGGTGAAAGGTTTCCTCCAGACGTGACGCATGGCATTCAGGCCAAAGAGTTCAATCTTGGTTTCATCAGACCAGAGAATTTTGTTCCTCATGATCTGAGTCTTTAGGTGCCTTTTTGGAAGGCACCTGAAGAGTGGCTTCTGTCTGGCCACTCTACCATAAAGGCCTGATTGGTGGAGTGCTGCAGAGATGGTTGTCCTTCTCAAAGGTTCTCCCATCTTCACAAAGGAGCTCTTTCAGAGTGACCATCGGGTTGTTGGTCACCTCCTTGACCAAGGCCCTTCTTACCCGATTGCTCAGTTTGCCCGGGCGGCCAGCTCTAGGAAGAGTCTTGGTGGTTCCACACTTCTTCCATTTAAGAATGATGGAGGCCACTGTGTTCTTGGGGACCTTCAATGCTGCAGACATTTTTCCCTACCCTTCTTCAGATCTGTGCCTCGACACAGTTCTGTCTTTACGTACAATTCCTTCAACCTCATGGCTTGGTTTTTGCTCTGACATGCTGTAGGACTGTAGGACCTTTTGTACATGTAGACAGGTCTGTGCCTTTCCAAATCATGTCCAATCAATTGTATTTACCACAGATAGACTCCAATCAAGATGTAGAAACATCTCGAGGATGATCAATGGAAACAGGATGCACCTGAGCTCAACTTCGAGTCTCATAGCAAAGGGTCTGATGACTGACTGCATGACTGCACTGTTGGAGCTAGAAACATAAGCATTTCTCTTGATGAAAGCTTTGCACACTCTTGGCATTCTCTCAACCAGCTTCACCTGGATTGATTTTCCAAAAGTCTTGAAGGAGTTTCCACATATGCTGAGCACATGTTGGCTGCTTATCCTTCACTCTGCGGTCCAATGCATCCCAAACCGTCTCAATTGGGTTGAGGTCGGGTGGTTGTGGAAGCCAGGTCATCTGATGCAGCACTCCATCACTCTCCTTCTTGGTCAAATAGCTCTTACACAGCCTGGAGGTGTGTTTTTGATCATTGTCCTGTTGAAAACAAATGATAGTCTCACTTAATGCAAACCAGATGGGATGGCATATCGCTGCAGAATGCTGTGGTAGTCATGCTGTTAGCCATGTGTGCCTTGAATTCTAAATAAATCACCAACAGTATCACCAGCAAAGCACCCCCACATCATCACACCACCTCCTCCACGGGGAGATCATCAGTTCATCTACCCTGCGTCTCACAAAGCCACTGCGGATGGAACCAAAAATCTCACATTTTGACCCATCAGACGAAAGGATTTCAGATTTCCAACAGTCTAATGTCCATTGCTTGTCTTTCTTGGCCCAAGCAAGTTTCTTCTTCTTATTGGTATCCTTTAGTAGTGGTTTCTTTGCAGCAATTCGACAACGAAGGCCTGAGTCACTCAGTCTCCTCTGAACAGTTGATGATGAGTCTCTGTTACAACCTGAGGTGCAGTTATTCTAATGAACTTATCCTCTGCAGCAAAGGTAACTCTGGGTCTTCCATTCCTGTGGCGGTCCACATAAGAGCCAGTTTCATCATCGCGCTTGATTGTTTTTTTGCGACTGCACTTGATGAAACTTTAAAAGTTCTTAAAACTTTCTGGATTGACTCACCTTCATGTCTTAAAGTAATGATGGACTGTTGTTTCTCTTTGCTTATTTGAGCTGTTCTTGCCATAATATGGACTTGGTCTTTTACCAAATAGGTCTATCCTCTGTATACTCCCCCCTACCTTGTCACAACACAACTGATATGCTCAAACGCATCCACAAATTAACTTTTAACAAGGCACATCTGTTAATTGAATTGCATTCCAGGTGACCTCATGAAGCTGGTTGAGAGAATACCAAGAGTGTGCAAAGCTGTCATCAAGGCTAAGGGTGGCTACTTTGAAGAATCTGAAATGTAAAATATATTTTGGTTACGACATGATTCCATATGTGTTATTTCATAGTTTTGATGTCTTCACCATTATAGAAAATAGTAAAAATAAAGAAAAACCCTTGAATGAGTAGGTGTGTCCAAACCTGTGTGCCTGTGTCCAAACCTAAACAAACTTATTATGCACACGCAATCATACTGTTCTGTTTGCTCAAACACCCCACACCTGCTCACACACATGATTAATAAAGCCAGGATTTAAATATGTAGTAACTGTCTTCATTAATCCCTACAGTAAGCGTGTCAGAGAGGAGAGAGTGGGAGAAAAGTTCATTATTCGACTGACTTCATTGTTCAAGAGAGGGACAACCTCGTGGGGCGTTTAAGGCAGTACCCCATGACTGTACCTTAACGTCAGCCATATCCCCTTACTCCATCCTCCCTCCCCCTCTCCCCTCCCGCTCCTTCCCCTGCCTTCCCCCTACTACCCCAAAAGAGGTCTATATATAGAATCAAAGAGCCAATTAAAACGCAGCAGCACTGATGTGAGGGCCAGTGGACTGAGATAAACTGTTGCTCGCTTTTGAACAACTAACAGTCTTTCTTAAGCCGTCCTCTGTTTCAAGGAACGATCTTGAGGAACAAGTTGTGCTTACAAACGGTCTGGAGATACATTCCTGAGCTATGGATCAAAAACCGACTTAACCAACTTCCTTGGTTAAGGCAGCATTTTCAAACTGCAGTCCATCGAAGGTCTGGAGAAATAGACTAGTAGCCTCTGATCTGGTTTGGACCCTGGCTGTGACCCCATTCTCCCTAGGGTGTCTCAGGGAGATTTTGGATATGCAAAAAAAAACACATTTCCAATTCACACATGCATGAAATAGGACAAATATAAGCACCCGCCAAATTATTATTAATTTTATTATCTGTCGTTGTCTGGACACTCAGTGAAGCAGCAAAGCTCTCTACATGGACCCTATGTATAAAGGTGAGATTCCCACATTTAACATGTTTTTGGTGCGATCGTGAATACAATACAAGAAATTTGCATTTTGCAGCGCAGATAATGGGTTTGACAGGATGAATTGAACAGGGCTCTGGGTATTTCCCTCATCAACAAAACAAGTTATTCTTTGTGTTTTCATCCATAGGTGGTGCCTTGCACCAGAACCCCTTCCAGCCATGAGCTAAGCCCTCCCTATCCTAGGCATCCTGGGTAGAATGACGGCTGTGTGCCCCACTGGGGTGGGACCTGCTGGGGCTACAGTGGGGTGCTCCAGGGGGTCTGGGGCTGGGGTTTTGACTGGGAGTACAGGGGGTCAGGACAAGAGATATGCACGCTGGAGCCGCTTGGAGAGCTCGGACATCACTACAGATGACGAGGGTGTCCCTGGCCACCGCGTCACCCCCCTGGAAAGGCTAAACCTGGACATGTGCCAGGACGACAGGTAGGGCCAGAATGACAGGTAGGGCCAGAATGACAGGTAGGACCAGGATGACAGGTAGGACCAGGATGACAGGTAGGACCAGGATGATAGGTAGAAGCAGGATGACAGGTAGGAGAAGGATGACAGGTAGGAGCAGAATGACAGGTAGGAGCAGAATGACAGGTAGGAGCAGGATGACAGGTAGGAGCAGGATGACAGGTAGGAGCAGGATGACAGGTAGGAGCAGGATGACAGGTAGGAGCAGGATGACAGGTAGGAGCAGGATGACAGGTAGGAGCAGGATGACAGGTAGGAGCAGGATGACAGGTAGGAGAAGGATGACAGGTAGGAGAAGATAGTAGTAGCAGGATGACAGGTAGGAGCAGGACGACGCTCTCTAAGAAAAAAACATGAAAGAAGATTAATTATCACGTATTGTTATTCTGGATCATTTGTAAGTGCTGTTTATTATATTAACAGGGTGGTCCGTGAGCTCACATTGGGCCGGCGTATCGGCTTCTACAAGGTCCGTGGGGAGATCGGCTGTGGAAACTTTTCCCACGTCAAACTGGGGATCCACGCCCTCACAAGAGGTAAGGAAGACACCTGCCAGGCAGGAAACACATTAACTGATATTTAACATAACACACACAGCCCTGCATTACTGCAGATTCTCACCAAACCTTTGAATCTTTGAATTATGCATTCATGGACAATAAAAAAGTTAAACGATATGTAGGCCGCCTGGCCAATATGCACTAAATATGCTGGCTTGAGTTAAATATTTATTGGAAAACCCAGCTCCTCTGCTCCAGCAAAATCTCAAAGCGCAGACTGACAAGCTGTTTTCATCAATGAGCTAATAATACATTTCCTTAGATTGCTGTTTGCTATTGAGCCAGTCGTTTGCCACTGGGCACAGACGTCATTTCAACATCTAGTTTTGATTTAGTTTTGGTTGAGTTGTCTACTAACGTGTATTCAATGTGAAATCAAAAACAACAAATCTACAGATTTGGGTTAAAAAGTAAAGAAAATGACAAAATTCCCTTACGTTGATGACTTTTTGGAAATACAATCAGTTTTCCAGTTTTTTATGATGTGGAAACACTTATGTAAACCAGTTTTTGACCCAGTGGGTTGAGCCTGTAGTCTGAATCTGCCACAGAAAGATGTCTGTGGCAGCTGCCATGGAAAATATGGATTGATTAGAGATCTTGTGTTTCCCTAGGGATTGGTAGAATACCTGCATGCTTCATCAAAGACTGAAGTGTGTGTGTGTGTGGGTGGGTGGGTGGGTGGGTGGGTGGTATCACTTGCTTAGTCCTACAAAGCAAAATGAGCCCCGGGGCATTAAAGGCTGTCACTGAAAGCTGCGGCAGAGCAGAAAGAGAAGACTAATACTAGTCTTAATTAACAATGCATGTCAAAATAAAATTAGATCTCTCAGCACCGTCTCACCACTTAATAGACTTTTCCATACTCTGTTACAGGGTCTTTGTTTTTTAGTTCTTTTGATATTAAGTATATGGGTGCTATGGGTAGAGGTTGCCCTTAAGCACAGATCTAGGCTCAGGTTACCCTTCCCAAAGCCAAACCATAACCAACTTCACCCATCTCCTAAATGGGTTGAATTGGATGTTTTCATGTTATTTTTCTTGCGTTGAAGATCTATCTACAGTATTGTGTAGGTTGGTTATGTCTGGTCATAATTTCCGGATGGTTATTTCAGCTTTGTCATCTCATCATCAATAGAATAAGACTTTCCAAAAAAGTAATGTTCTTGTTGAAATGGGTTTTATACTTCAATTGACTGCTTTAGAATAGGCACAAATCGAGAAGATGGGTTTCCACAGAAAGCAAGTCCAAATTAGAATGTTGCCTCAGTCAGAGAAAATGTGAAAATGAATTGCCTCAGAGAAAATGTATTTCTCTGAGGCACTTGGTTTCATTTTTATTTATTTAGCCAGGATAATCCACTCAGTAGCAAATGCCACTACTTCACAGAGAGTTCTGTGATCCAGAAAAACAATGTCAGAAGCATATTACTTAGAAACTGTGTAAGAACACAGCATAAGTTACATAGTACACCCCCCTCAAACTCAACTCTGGACCTCAAAGCCAGTTCTACTGCTGTTTTTCATTGTTCCCCTCTAATCGGGGACTGCTTTAGACCTGGGACACCAGGTGTGTGCAATTAAATATCAGGTAGAACAGAAAACTGTCAGGCTCCGGACCTCGTAGGGTAGGACTTGAATACCCCTGGTATATACAATCACTTAAAATACAGCACTCTATATCTAACAGTTTGCAGATTTGTGTAAACTACATTCTGGGATTTGGTCTAGGCATAGTCTTTGGCTGCTGCTCTGGTTTACCCACAGATGATGGGTGGAGAACACAGGAGGTTGGTGGCACCTTAATTGGGGAGGACAGGCTCGTGGTAATGGCTGGAGCGGAATTGGTGGAATGGTTCAAACACATGGACTATGAAATGAGCTGAACCTCAGACATCAGATAGATGTCTTTGATGTTTTCAATGTTAAGCCATTCCACATAGTTAAAGTCAGCTTTATTCAGCTCCTCCAGTGGTTTCCATATAAAGATGTTCCTCATGACTCACATCCACAACGTTGACTTGCTCATAACTCCTCCTCAAGCTCCTCCTACTGGTTCTCCTGATTCTTCCAGTGAAGGAATCCAGTACCAAGAGCAATGCTGATGGCAAATGCAACAGGGACAACCAGGCCACTTCGACCAGAGAAAAACCTGCAGATACTCGCCATTGCATAGGCTTGCTGCTAGCTATGTTAATCAGGGTCTGAACGTTTCCCAGGATATTGAACAACATTCCACAACAACTGATATTGAATATAAACATTCCATTACCATAGTGACAGAATAAAATGGAAGTTTGGAAAGTTTCAGCCACTAATTTTTATTTATTTATTTTATTAGGCAAGTCAGTTAAGAACAAATTATTATTTACAATGCTGGCCTACAATGCTGGCCTCCTGCGGGGGCCGGGCTGCGATAAAAAAAAATAAATATATATATATATATATATATAAAATAAATATAGGACAAACACACATCACGACAAGAGAGACCTAAGACAACAACATAGCAAGGCAGCAACACATGACAACACAGCATGGTAGCAAAACAACATGACAACAATATGGTAGCAACACAACATGGTAGCAGCACAAAACATGGTAAAAACATTATTGGGCACAGCCAACAGCACAAGGACAAGAAGGTAGAGACAACAATACATCACGCAAAGCAGCCACAACTGTTGGTAAGTGTCCATGATTGAGTCTTTGAATGACGAGATTTAAGTAAAACAGTCCAGTTTGAATGTTTGTTGCAGCTCTTTCCAATTGCTAGCTGCAGCGAACTGAAAAGAGGAGCGACCCAGGGATGTTTGTGCTTTGGGGACCATTAACAGAATGTGACTGGCAGAACGGGTGTTGTATGTGGAGGATGGGGGCTGGAGTAGATATCTCAGATAGGGGGGAGTGAGGCCTAAGAGGTTTTTTTTAAATAAGCATCAACCAGTGGGTCTTGCGACGGGTATACAGAGATGACTAGTTTACAGAGCGGTATAGAATGCAGTGATGCGTCCTATAAGGAGCATTGGTGGCAAATCTGATGGCCGAATGGTAAAGAACATCTAGCCGCTCGAGAGCACCCTTACCTGCCAATCTATAAATTATGTATCCGTAATCTAGCATGGGTAGGATGGTCATCTGAATGGTCTGTGTATATTTGTAAACAACAGCTGGTGCACGAAGGCGGTACTCCTAGTGGCCGGGGACTTTAATGCAGGAAAACTTAAATCAGTTTGACCTAATTTCTATCAGTATGTTAAATGCGCAACCAGAGGGAAAGAAATTCTAGATCACCTTTACTCCACACACAGAGACATGTACAAAGCTCCCCCTCGCCCTCCATTAGGCAAATCTGACCATAATTCTATCCTCCTGATTCCTGCTTACAAGCAAAAATTAAAGCAGGAAGCACCAGTGACTCGGGCTATAAAAAAGTGGTCAGATGAAGTAGATGCTAAACTACAGGACTGTTTTGCTAGCACAGACTGGAATATGTTCCAGGATTTTTCTGATGGCATTGAGGAGTACACCACTTTATCAATAAGTGCATCGATGATGTTGTCCCCACAGTGACTGTACGTACATACCCCAACCAGAAGCCATTGATTACAGGGTAGAGGGTAGAGCTGCCACTTTCAAGGTGCGGCACTCTAACCTGGAAGCTTATAAAAAATCCTGCTATGCCCTCCAACGAACCATCAAACAGGCAAAGCGCCAATACAGGACTAAGATTGAATCGTACTACACCAGCTCCGACGCTAGTTGGATGTGGCAGGGCCTGCAAACTATTATAGACCGACGTGAGTAAGACCTTTAAACAGGTCAACATTCACAAGTCCGCTGGGCAAGACAGATTACCAGGACGTGTGCTCCGGGCATGTGCTGACCAACTGGCAGGTGTCTTCACTGACATTTTCAACATGTTCCTGATTTGAATCTGTAGTACCAACATGCTTCAAGCAGACCACTATAGTCCCTGTGCCCAAGAGCACTAAGGTAACCTGCATGAATGACTACAGACCCATAGCACTCACGTCCATAGACATGAAGTGCTTTTAAAGGCAGGGAATTGCCAACAATAACACCATTATCCTAGAAACCCTAGACCCACTCCAATTTGCATACCGCTCAAACAGATCCACAGTTGATGCAATCTCTATTGCACTCCACTCTGTCCTTTCCCACCTGGGCAAACGGAACACCTACGTGAGAATGCTATTCATTGACTACAGCTCAGCGTTCAACACTATAGTGGCCTCAAAGCTCATCACTAAGCTAAGGATCCTGGGATTAAACACCTTCCTCTGCAACTGGATTCTGGACTTCCTGACGAGCCGCCCTCAGGTGGTGACGGTAGGTAGCAACACATCTGCCACGCTGATCCTCAACACTGGAGCCCCTCAGGGGTGCGTGCTCAGTCCCCTCCTGTACTTCCTGTTCACCCACGACTGCATGGCCAGGCTAGACTCCAACACCATCATTAAGTTTGCAGATGACATAACAGTGGTAGGCCTGATCACCGACAATGTCGGGGGACCTGAACGGGTGGTTGTTATTCAGGGTGGTGCCTGAATAACAACCTATCCCTCAACGTAATCAAGACAAAGGATATGATTGTGGACTACAGGAAAAGGAGGACCGAGCACGCCACCATTCTTATCGACGAGGCTGTAGTGGAGCAGGTTGAGAGCTTCAAGTTCATTGGTGTCCACATTACCAACCAACTAGAATGGTCCAAACACACCAAGACAGTCATGAAGAGGGCACGACAAAACATATTCCCCCTCAGAAGACTGAAAAGATTTGGCATGGGTCCTTGAATCCTCAAAAGGATCAACAGCTGCAACATCGAGAGCATCCTGACTGGTTGCATCACTGCCTGGTATGGCAATTGCTCGGCCTCCGACCGCAAGGCACTATAGTGGGTAGTGTGTACGGCCCAATACATCACTAGGGCTAAGCTGCCAGCCATCCAGGACCTCTACACCAGGCGGAGTCAGAGGAAGGCCCTACAATTGTCAAAGACCCCAGCCATCCTAGTCATAGACTGTTCTCTCTGCTACCGCATGGCAAGTGTTACTGGAGCGCCAAGTCTAGGACCAAAAGGCTTCTCTACAGCTTTTACCCCCAAGCCAGAAGACTCCTGAACAGGTAATCATATGGCTACCCGGACTATTTGCATTGCCCAACCCCTCTTTAAAGCTGCTGCTACTCTTTGTTTATTATCTATGCATAGTCACTTTAACTTCTTTGGGAGCAGCGCACGAGGTGACGGTTTTGGAGAGCCTGGCGTGCCCAAAGTAAAATGCCTCCCATTCAGGCCCAGAAAATAGGATATGCACACATTTAGTACCATTGGATAGGAAACACTCTGAAGTTTCTAAAAGTGTTAACATTTTTCTGTGAGTATAACAGAACGGATATGGCAGGTGAAAACCCGAGGAATTTCTGTCCTGGAAAAAGTGGTTTTGACACATTGCCTCATTTGGAACCCCTCCCTTATATGAAAATGCCCATATAAGGGCATATGAATGCAGTACCTATTGCTTCCTCTGGATGTCAACAGTCTCGAGACAGTGTTTTGATTCTTCTTAGCTGCTTTTAGATTGTAGATGAAGACGAATAAGGAAGTGGCCACACAGATGTCAATAGAAGAAAATGAGGTTCACGGCTGGCGCGCTCTGTGGTTTTTTTCCTTTCTTATAGCCCAGTTTATATTCCGGTTGAAATATTATACTATTTATACATAAAAGTGTTCCTAAGGATACATTTACAATTATGTTTGATTGTTCTTGGACAAGTTTATAGGTATAAGTTGAACGAGTTCTCTTCACGTTTCAATGGAGGAGTCGACGCTGTATTTTCTCATTATAACACGCCAACCAAACGAAGATTTATGGATATAATACATTACTTTTTCTAACAAAAGAACCATGGATTGTCTTCGTTGAACACTTGGAAGCCCTCAGCAGAAGTTCTTCAAAAGGCAATTGATTTGTTTTCGCTGTGAAATGTGTTATGTGTGAACCGTGAAGGCTTATGAATTTATGGTAATGGAAAGAATATGTTAGGTGCTATCCTCAAACAATCAAATGTGGTGCTTTCGACGTAAAGCCTTTTTGAAATCTGACCGCTGTGATATTGCCAAGAAGCAGAGCTTTTGATGACTATGCAACACTTGTATATTGATGCATGTTTAATAATTCAACTTTTGGATTTTGAATTTGGCGCCTTGCATTTCACCTGGTAGTGTCGGCTAGCACCCCACCGCTCCCTAAGAAGTTAACTATACATTCATGTACATATTACCTCAATTAGCCCAACTAACCAGTGCCCCCGCACCATGACTCTGTACCGGTACCACCTGTATATAGCCTCGCTACTGTTATTTTCACTGTCATTTAACCTTTTATTTTTTTTCCTTTACTTATCTATTGCTTACCTAATACCTATTTTTTGCTTAAAAATTGCACCGTTGGTTAGGGCTTGTAAGTAAGCATTTCACTGTAAGGTCTACACCTGTTGTATTCTGAGCATGTGGCAAATTAACTTTGATTTGATCTGAATCAGGGTTAGTTTGGCAGCTGTGGTGAAAGAGGAGTGATTACGATAGAGGAAACCAAGTCTAGCTTTAACTTTAGCCTGCAACTTTGATATGTGCTAAGAGAAGGACAGTGTACCGTCTAGCCATACTCCCAAGTACTTGCATGAGGTGACTACCTCAAGCTCTAAACCCTCAGAGGTAGTAATCACACCTGTGGGGAGAGGGGCATTCTTCTTACCAAACCACATGACCTTTGTTTTGGAGGTAGAGAAAGCTTGTTGGACACTAAGAAAGCTTTGATGTAGAGCATTTAACACAGTTTCCGGGGAGGGGTCAGCTGAGTATAAGACTATAATCTGCATATACATGGATTAGAGAGCTTCCTACTGCCTGAGCAATGTTGTTGATGTATATTGAGAAGAGCATGGGGCCTTGGATTGAGCCTTGGGGTACTCCCTTGGTGACAGGCAGTGGCTGAGACAGCAAATTTTCTGACGTTATTCACTGCACTCTTTGAGAGAGGTAGGTTAGCAAACCCTCAGAGACACCAATACTCCTGAGCCGGCCAACAAGAATGGAATGGTCTACTGTATCAAAAGCTTTGGCCAAGTCAATAAAAATAGCAGCACAACATTGTTTAGAATCAAGGGCAATGGTGACATCATTGAGGACCTTTAAGGTTGCAGTGACACATCCATAACCAGTGACACTTCCCTTTGTAGTCAACTAGATTGCATACCAGAGAGAATACTATAGACATCAAGAAAGCCAGTCAGTTGATTATTGACAAGTTTTTCCAACACTTTTGATAAACAGGGCAAAATAGAAATAGGCTTATAACAGTTAGGATCAGCTTGATCTCCCCCTTTAACCTCTCAGGGATTGCTGGGGCGCTAGCGCCCCAATCCCGGACTACCAGGTGAAATGCAAGGCGCCAAATTCAAAATCCAAAAGTTGAATTATTAAACATCCACCAATATACAAGTGTTCCATACTCATCAAAAGCTCTGTTTCTTGGCAATATCACAGCGTTGTCAGATTTGAAAAAGGCTTTACGGCGAAAGCAGCACATTTGATTGTTTGAGGATAGCACCTCACATATTTTCCCATAGCCATGAATCCATTAGCCATCATGGCACACACATAACACATTTCACAGCGAAAACAAATCAATTACCTGTTGAAGAACTTCTGCTGAGGTCATCCTAAGTGTCCAACGAAGACAATCCATGGTTCTTTTGTTAGAAAAAGTAATGTATTTTATCCATAAATCTCCATTTGGTTCGCACGTTATAATCAGAAACGACAGCCTCCACTCCTCCATTGAAACGTGACGAGAACTCGTTCAACTTATACCTATAAACTTGTCCAAGAACAATCAAACATAGTTTTAAATGTATCCTTAGGAACACTTTTACGTATATTTACTATTATAAATCAACCGGAATATAAACTGATCGATAAAGACGGTAAAAAAGACACTGCGCGCCTTGTCGGGAGCGCGCGCTGGGTACTGTTGACATAAAAAGTACACTTCCTGGTTGGCTCTTATTCTCTGGTCTAAAGCATCCAAATTGAAAATTTACACTGTCTCGAGACTGTTGACATCCAGAGGAAGCGATGGGTACTGCATTCATATGCCCTTATATGGTCATTTTCATGAGGGAGGGGTTCCAAATGAGCAATGTGTCAATCACTTTCTCCAGGACAGAAATTCCTCGGGGTTTCGCCTGCCATATGCGTTCTGTTTTACTCACAGACAAATGGTTAACATTTTTGGAAAATTCAGAGTGTTTCCTATCCAATGGTACTAAATATGTGCATATCCTATTTTCTGGGCCTGAATGGGAGGCATTTTACTTTGGGCACGCCAGGCTCTCCAAAACCATCACCTCTGCTGCCGCTCCCTAAGAAGGTAAATGGCTGCCTTCCAAGCAATGGGAACCTCCCCAGAAAGGAGAGACAGGTTAAAAAGTTTGGAGATGGGCTTTGGTGATGATAGGGGCAGCAACCTTAAAGAAGAAAGGGTCTAAACCATCTGACCCAGATGTTTTTTTGGGGTCAAGTTTCAGGAGCTCCTTTAGCACCTCACTCAGTGACTGCCTGCAGGGAGAAACTTTGTAGCGGGGCAGGGGAAAAAGAGGGAGAAGCATCGGGGATAGTCGCATTAGAAGGGGTGGGAGATGAGGAAATGTTGGACAGGCAAGGAAGCATGGCTGAGTCAAATAGGAATCCTGACTTAATGAAGTGGTGATTAAAGAGCTTAGCCATGTGCTTCTTGTCAGTAACAACCAGATCATCAATATTAAGGGACATGGGTAGCTGTGAGGAAGAGGGTTTATTCTCCAGGTCTTTAACCGTTTTCCAGAACCTCTTGGGATTAGACCCACAGAGATGGAACTGCTCCTTAAAGTAACTAACTTTGGCCTTCTGGATAGCCTGAGTGCACTTATTTCTCATTTGACTGAACGAGAGCCAGTCAGCCAGAGTATGCGTGTGCAGAGCCAAGCGTCTTCAACAGAGGGGATCAAGCAGATTCTATACCATTTTACAGAGGCCAATTCATGAACAAAGGCTTGCTCATTCAAGTTTTTTAGCAAGCGTCTATAACAAATCAGGACAGGTTGTTTCACTGAGCAGCCATTACAAACACAGGCTGTAAAACAGTGATCACTATGGCCATTACAGAAAACACCAGACTGATACCTATTATTTGTGAGGATAACATCACAGGCTCCCGAGTGGTGCAGTGGTCTAAGGCCCTGCATCTCCAGTGCATAGAGGTGTCACTACAGTACCTGGTTTGAATCCAGACTGTATCACATCTGGCTGTGATTGGGAGTCCCATAGGGTGGTGCACACTTGGCCTGGGTTTGGCTGGGGTAGGCTGTCATTGTAAATAAGAATTAGTTCTTAACTGACTTGCCTGGTTAAATAAAGAAAAAAGAGATTATCCTTTTCTGGGTGTTTGGAGTTATATCTTGTGGGATTGGTAATAATCTGAGAAGATTTAGGGAGTCCTATTGCTCTAGGACTTGGTCAGGTGGTTTAAGCATGTCCCAGTTTAGGTCACCTAGGAGGACAAATTCAGACTTTGTGTAAGGGGCCAGGAGAGAGCGTAGGGCATGTAGGGTACAGGCCGGTGCTGATGGAGGACGATAGTAGCCGGCAACAGTCAACAAAGAGCTATTTGAAAGTTTAATACTTAAAGCCAGCAAATCAAATTGTTTGGGGACAGACTTGGTGGAGACAGCCGAGCACTGAAGCTGATCCTTGGTAAATATTACCACTCCCCCACCTTTGGAAGATCTGTCTTGCCGAAAAAGGTTATAACCAGAAAGGTTAACATCATTATTCAAAACACTCTTCCTTAACCACGTCTCAGTAATGACAAACACATCTGGATTGGAGCTGTGAACCCACACTTTCAATTGATACATTTTAGGTAATAAGCTTCAAGTGTTAACATGCAGAAAACCCTGACTTTTATGAGAGCAGAAATCAGTGAAGCAGATATCAGAGCACAAGTCAGAATTGGGGCTAGCAACAGTATATGGGCCAGGGTGTACATGTACATTTCCAGATATCATCAACAGTAATATTATGACATCATAATTGAGCAAGCCACCTAGCGTTGTGTTTATTTATGTTTGGCTTGGAATGTTATAGAATGGACATGTTTCATCAGCCACATAGCTTGCTAATGCATAGAGATATATAAATATGAAGTGTGTGTTAACATCCACAAAATATTGCATTGTTTTATCTATAGAGAATAAAACACCAGAAGCTAAAACAGGAATGCCTCTTTACTTTTGCCTAACTTCTTCTCTCAATGCCTGCATTTTGTTTCTACATTCTATGTTGACCTCAGGTATATAACAAAGGCTTAACGCTGACCCTAGGGAGAGTTGCTGCTGCATCAGGAACAGCTAATGGGAATCCTAATAAATATATTAACATGTCCCTTTGTCCTCCCTCAGACAAGGTGGCCATTAAGATCCTGGATAAGACCAAGATGGACCAGAAGACCCAGAGGTTACTATCCAGAGAGATTTCCAGCATGGAGAGACTGCAACACCACAACATCATACGCCTTTACGAGGTGGGTCACACACATACACATACGCACGTACGCACGCTCACACACACACACACACAGCCTCCCAGGCCTTTTTAAACACCTATTACTGATAAGGAATGAGTTACACAAAGCATGGTCAGAAACTAATGCCATCAGTACAGTGTAATTAAACAGAGTAGCGTAATTAAACAGAGTAGTGTAATTATCAGTAGATGACTTGACCATCCTCTCTGTTTCTTCCTGGTGGGTGGCAGGTGGTGGAGACATTGTCACGGTTACATCTGGTGATGGAGTATGCAAGCGGAGGAGAGCTCTACACCAAGATCAGCACGGAGGGGAAACTGTCCGACATTGACAGCAAGATCGTCTTCTCTCAAATCCTCTCAGCTGTCAAACACATGGTATTTTCCTGGCCCAGGGCTGCAGTCCTGCTCACATACACTTTAATATGTCTTATTATGTTTCCATATTGTATGCGTTTGAGTCAGTAATATCACAAGGCTTCCTGACCTAATTTGCTTTCTTTGAAACTTGTGTCATCGTTTCCCAAATAAATATTATGCTGGGGTCATTCAATTCAGACTCCACATCCGTAGAGGAAAAGTGCTTAAAAACATTGTCTATTTTTTGTGGTGCAACATTGAATGCGGTGGAGGCTGCTGAGGGGAGAACGGCTCATGATAATGGCCGGAACAGCGCAAATGGAATGGCAAAAAACACCTGGAAACCATGTGTTTGATGTATTTGATACCATTCCACTGATTCTGCTCCAATCATTACCATGAGCCCGTTCTCCCCAATTAAGGTGCCACCAACCTCCTGTGATTGAATGTAATTAAAGAGTCTGAGATGTATATACTGGTGTATTAACCAGATAAATCTTTGACCTGCCCCACAGCATGACAACAGCATCATCCACCGTGACCTGAAGGCAGAGAACGTATTCTACACCTGCAGCACCTGCGTCAAGGTGGGAGACTTCGGATTCAGCACGCTGAGCCGCCGCGACGAGACTCTCAACACCTTCTGCGGCTCCCCGCCCTACGCCGCGCCAGAGCTCTTCCGGGACGAACACTATCTGGGCGTCTTCGTAGACATTTGGGCCCTGGGTGTCATGCTGTTCTTCATGGTGACAGGAAGCATGCCCTTCAGGGCGGACACGGTTGCCAAGTTGAAGCGCTGTATCCTGGAGGGGGCCTATGTGCTGCCCTCCTGGGTACTGGAGCCCTGCCAGAGGCTGATCAGAGGCATCCTCCAGCCCCAGCCCTCAGATCGCTGCAGTGTAGAGCAGATGATGGGCTGTGAGTGGCTGCTGCCTGTAGACTTTCCCAGGGCCATGGAGCCCTTTAAACTGGACCCGTCCTATCTGGCCGAGAGCACGCCTTCAGAGTTGGAGGTGGATGAGGCGGAGGTGAGGGGGGCACTGGAGACACTAGGGATCACCACGGAGCATATCTTGAATAATCAGGGGAAGGACTGTAGGAGTTCTATAACAGGTGTTTATAGGATTCTGTTGCACCGTGCGCACAAAAGGCGGGCAGTGGATAGCATGCCTGCGGTTACGCATGTGGTCGGAGCCAGAGTGAGTAAAAAAGACCGGATAAAGGCGTACCGCAGCTTACGGCACACCTCCAAGCTCTGTGTGATTCTGTGACGAAAAGCCTTTGCTCCTATAGTTGAACTTTAGCGTATTTTTTTTCAAACAATGAGAATGTGTGTTACTGTAAATGAGGACTGAGATGGTGAATTTTAAATCAGTTTGATTTCTGTCTTGAAGGTTGATCTGCAAAACATTCATCGCAGATACACTAAGAAAGACTACAAAAGTCTTAAAGTTGGGATTCAAGTGAGTATTTGTCTTTGTGAGAATATACTTTTGCCTGGGTGCCAGTCTTTCCCTAATATTTCTTACCAGAAAAGGCAAACATGTAACATATGATTATCCAGCAGACCTTTTTCTCCAAAGTAACCTGGGCGATTCCAGCATTATGCTCATAACATTTGCTCACAAAATCACAACTTAAATGCGTCACAGAATGGATAAACAAAATATAAATACCATTTTGATGTGTGTGTCTATAGTACCTACCAGGGGGATTGTATTCCTAAAAAAGTGGACAACTAAATATTAGCATGTTGGAGAAACAAAGCGAATAAGAAGTGTTCTGGATGTTACATGAAATGGACAACTCACTGGGCACAGACATCAATTCAACGTTTATTCCACATTGGTTCAAAACCATTTCATTGTAATGATGTGGAAACAACGTTGATTCAACCAGTGTGTGCCCAGTGATAAGCTTATTGGGAAGATTAAACACATTAGCAAAGGTCTGTGAGTTTGTAAGTCTTAGGTCAAAACATGGAAAGCCATTTCGAAGGAAAGGCTTGGCTGAACATAAAAACGATAAGTTTGAAAAGATTGCAATTTCCATGATTACTTTAGGGTGGAAAACGTATCGTTATGGATGTTACAGTCTGAAGTAGACAATCAAATCTTAAAGATTTCTTGATCAAAATCTATCCTAACACATTTGTCATTTGGAATGTTTTTAAAATGTCAGAAGGCATAGAACCTTGGGATTGTGTAATTACAGGTAGCCTGAATAATATAGGCAGCACCGCACCCTAAAGGTAATTATTTCAAGATAGATTAAAATAATTACCTTTCGGGGGTGTGTGTGTGTGTGTGTGTGTGTGTGTGTGTGTGTGTGTGTGTGTGTGTGTGTGTGTGTGTGTGTGTGTGTGTGTGTGTGTATATACAGTGGGGCAAAAAAGTATTTAGTCAGCCACCAATTGTGCAAGTTCTCTCACTTAAAAAGATGAGAGACCTGTAATTTTCATCATAGGTACACTTCAACTATGACAGACAAAATGAGGGGAAAAAAATCCAGAAAATCACATTGTAGGATTTTTTATGAATTTATTTGCAAATTATGGTGGAAAATAAGTATTTGGTCACATACAAACAAGCAAGATTTGGCTTACAGGTCTGGCTCTCACAGACCTGTAACTTCTTCTTTAAGAGGCTCCTCTGTCCTCCACTCGTTATCAGTATAAACGACACCTGTCCACAACCTCAAACAGTCACACTCCAAACTCCACTATGGCCAAGACCAAAGAGCTGTCAAAGGACACCAGAAACAAAATTGTAGACCTGCACCAGGTTGGGAAGACTGAATCTGCAATAGGTAAGCAGCTTGGTTTGAAGGAATCAACTGTGGGAGCAATTATTAGGAAATGGAAGACATACAAGACCACTGATAATCTTCCTCGATCTGGGGCTCCACGCAAGATCTCACCCCGTGGGGTCAAAATGATCACAAGAACGGTGAGCAAAATCCCAGAACCACACGGGGACCTAGTGAATGACCTGCAGAGAGCTGGGACCAAAGTAACAATGCCTACCATCAGTAACACACTACGCCGCCAGGGACTCAAATCCTGCAGTGCCAGACGTGTCCCCTGCTTAAGCCAGTACATGTTCAGGCCCGTCTGAAGTTTGCTAGAGAGCATTTGGATGATCCAGATGAGGATTGGGAGAATGTCATATGGTCAGATGAAACCAAAATAGAACTTTTTGGTAAAAACTCAACTCGTTGTGTTTGGAGGACAAAGAATGCTGAGTTGCATCCAAAGAACACCATACCTACTGTGAAGCATGGGGTGGAAACATCATGCTTTGGGGCTGTTTTTCTGCAAAGGGACCAGGACGACTGATCCGTGTAAAGGAAAGAATGAATGGGGCCATGTATCGTGAGATTTTGAGTGAAAACCTCCTTCCATCAGCAAGGGCATTGAAGATGAAACGTGGCTGGGTCTTTCAGCATGACAATGATCCCAAACACACCGCCGAACCGAAGGAGTGGCTTCGTAAGAAGCATTTCAAGGTCCTGGAGTGGCCTAGCCAGTCTCCAGATCTCAACCCCATAGCAAATCTTTGGAGGGAGTTGAAAGTCTGTGTTGCCCAGCGACAGCCCCAAAACATCACTGCTCTAGAGGAGATCTGCATGGAGGAATGGGCCAAAATACCAGCAACAGTGTGTGAAAACCTTGTGAAGACTTACAGAAAACGTTTGACCTCTGTCATTGCCAACAAAGGGTATATAACAAAGTATTGAGATAAACTTTTGTTATTGACCAAATACTTATTTTCCACCATAATTTGCAAATAAATAAATAAAAAATCCTACAATGTGATTTTCCGGATTTATTTTTCTCATTTCGTCTGTCATAGTTGAAGTGTACCTATGATGAAAATTACAGGCCTCTCTCATCTTTTTAAGTTGGAGAACTTGCACAATTGGTGGCTGACTAAATACTTTTTTGCCCCACTGTATATGTGTGTGTGTGTGTGTATGTATGTATGTATATGTGTATGTGTGTGTATATATATATATATATATACACACACACACACACACACACACACACACACACACACACACACACACACACAGTACCAGTCAAATGTTTGAACACACCTACTCATTCCAGGGTTTTTCTTTAGTTGTACTATTTTCTACATTGTAGAATAATAGTGACGACATCAAAACTATGAAATAACACATATTGAATCATGTCGTAACCAAAAAATTTCAACAAATCAAAATATATTTTATATTTGAGATTCTTCAAAGTAGTCACCCTTTGCCTTGATGACAGCTTTGCACACTCTTAGCATTCTCTGGCTTCATGAGGTAGTCACCTGGAATGCATTTTGATTAACAGGTGTGCCTTGTTAAAAGTTAATTTGTGGAATATCTTTCCTTCTTAATGTGTTTGAGCCAATCAGTTGTTTTGTGAGAAGGTAGAGGTGGTATACCGAAGATAGACCTATTTGGTAAAAAAAACAAATCCATTATGGCAAGAACAGCTCAAATAAGCAAAGAGAAATGACAGTCCATCACTATTTTAAGACATGGAGGTCAGTCAATCTGGAATATGTCAAAAACTTTGAAAGCTTCTTCAAGTGCAGTCTCAAAAACCATCAAGCCCTATGATGAAACTGGCTCTCATGAGGACCACCACAGGAAAGGTAGATATATATACACACACACACACACACACACACACACACACACACACACTCTCTACCGGTCAAAAGTTTTAGAACACCTACTTTAGGTCACTACATAATTCCATATGTGTTATTTCATAGTTTTGATGTCTTCACTATTATTCTACAATGTAGAAAATAGTAAAAATAAAGAAAATCCCTTGAATGAGTAGGTGTTCTAAAACTTTTGACCCGTAGTGCATATCAAAGTAACCTTTACCAGTTTAATGTAGAATTTGTTTCTGAAATTTTGCAATACAATATGCAAATTTAACAATTTACATGTGCCAATCCACTTTTCTGAACACTTGATGAAGTCAGTATTTTTTGGGTGGCTTTCATTTGAAAAAGACACTTCAAACTATTCATAGAAAGATGAGAAGTATTTAGCAAAAATCTATCTATAAAACAGTACTGAAATGTATGAGAAATGCACTTCAGAATATATTTTCTGAGAGAATCTTAGCTAGAACACATAATTTTAAGATAATTTTCGACAACAATTGCTTCAGTAAAAATCTGAAGAATACATCTTAGAACAAGCACACAAAATGTGGGATATGCACAAGCTTCTGAAGCTAAGACATGATACATCAATATTCATCACATCCACAACCGTTGTGGATGTTACATATATCATTTAATGCTAAAAAAGGATACTGACAATGATGTAGCAATCAACCCCACAAATCTGATGCTGCAATTTTATAAATATATATTTTAAGAACTAACTCTTATTTACAATGATGGCCTACCCCGGGACAAACCCAGATGACACTGGGCCAATTGTGCACCACCCAATAGGACTCCCAATCACAGCCAGATGTGATACAGCCTGGATTTGAACCAGGGACTGTAGTGATACCTCTTGCACTGAGAATCTGTGCCTAAGACCACTGCACCAAACGGGAGCCCACTCACTACATGAAGTGACTGAGCCTTGGTAACCCAGATGTAGCATTGTTGAATGCAGAAAGAGTCCAGCTAATGAGAATGAAGAATGTGTCTTGTCTTGAATGTTCTATTGCACTTTTCCATGGCTTTGTTTTTCTTTCCAGTTACATTAGGCCTACACCATGACTCAATAGAAAATGTGATCTTCTATTTCATAAATGCATGTCAATGTAATACTTTGCACTCATTTTACAGGAATTATGATATAGCCTGAGTGCCAGTCTGTTTGTGCTAAGATGCTTTGGCTTGACGATGAACAATGGAGTTGCCAAGAGCACGAACAGATCTGGGACCAGGCTAGAGATCTCCAGGTCAATGGTTGAAATTAACACATTGGCCTATTGGCCTGGTTGGGTTGAAAGTTACTTTTTACACCTTACCTGTCAACTCCAAGGATTAGATTTTTTGATTGTTATGATGCATTATTATTGCCCCATATGTCTTGTTAAAATATTAAATATAATTATGAAATGCTACGTTTGTCCTCTTGTAATGTTGTAATAAACGTCACATGTTTTTTACTAAAATTTTGTAAAGTTCCTCTGGGGTTAATGGGTTTATATTATGGAAAATAAAGATGCTGAAGGTACTGTGATACGAAACGACACATCGTGTACACACCATACTACATTTCCCATAAGGACAATGGCGAAATCTTACGCACGCTAACTTATCTTTACTGATGACGCAATTTCTGTCTTGTTGGAAGGTGATTTCATCTGGAAGAGTGTACGAGATAGCAACTTCGAAGAGACAACAAGACTCACACGAATGCTATCCTACCTTATCAGGCTGTATACTGAGAAAGGTAAGAATATTTGAGGCATGATAAATTCATGCTTTTTATTTGATTAATAAACGAAAACAGAACGACCACGCCCTCTCGGCAACATTTGCTCATAGGAATCTATCGTGTTGGTTATCTAGCTAGGTTAACGCGTTAGCTGCTGTCAGATTTTTTTCTTTTTCAAACTAACCCTCTCATTGTTCTATCTGTGGCCGAAGTGTGCAGTTTATTATGACCATCGATTCTTTATATTTAATGGAGATGTTATTTGTCAAATTGGTTGGCCATGGAGCATGCATTGCATTGGCTGGTCAGCGATGCAGAAAAGGTGTTAAAATAGTCTACTACCTCGATTGTCAGCATTATGGTATGCAGCTAATTAACTTCAAATGCAAATACTTTATCCATATTTGAAGTGCAATGTTTGTCTTCTATACCAACATTTGTTGGCTCACTCGGGCTTGTTTTGTTGATTCTCGTGTGACGAAAGTGGGCGGGGCGAAGTATAGGAACTAGCTCATTCATGGAGTGATGTCTAGAAGGGATACAGCTTTTGTCAAAATGTACTTTTCGTAGCAGGTTTGGGAGAACTTACGCAGCAGGTTAGGAAAAGGGTAACGAGTTAGCTAAAATGCATAAACAACTTTTGACGTAAAATTTGACAAAGGCTGTATCTCATCTAGACATGACCATTCATGTGGTAGCTGCCGAACACTAGGACGTGGCAACTCTCAATGCAGTCTCTCTTTAAGAATACCTCCTGTCCATTAATTGCATGTAACGATAGTTATAATTCATTTATATGGTGTATAATATACCTATTTACCTATTACTTTTAAAAAATTAAATGAGTTCTGTCACACATTGTTTTTCCAGAATGTATTTATTTATTGCTGATTGTGTTTGCCAGATGTCAGTCACTGAGGATGTTCCTGATATGGATGGGGCGGATCTTCTGGGGATCCTGTTCCAGGAAGGAGAGACGGGAGCTAACGACCCCTTCTTCCCACATGGAAATGGGCTAGAAAACTGGCTCTCGGAGCAAGATGTATGTCTCCCACTCAGGAATAACACTGTTTTATGTTTACTAACCAATAATAGTTTAATAATTGTCAGGAAACAAACCTTTCATTTAATGGCATGTCATACTAGTAAAGCAGAAGTCGTTTGTTATCGAATTACATCAAAATGTGACATACTTCCTTACTTTAAAGCAGAAGAAGAACTTTATTTCAAAATTGTTCTTTGTGTGATAAACAAGTCATGTTGAATAGAATGGGCACTAACTTCCTGCTGTATTGTAGATGCTGACAGGCATCGACACTGAGGACTTCCTGTCCAGCTTGCTTGAGGGAGAAAACAACATGGCCACCTCCTGGTTCTCCCACTCTCCACTGGGCAGCGATAGCGGCATCTCTGACGACAGCAGCACTGGTGGCATAGTCGGCCAGAATTTCCTGGCCTGCACCAGCTCCCAGGGGAGTGACAGTGACCCTGCACCCAGCCTAGGGTACTCCCAGCCCAGCCCAGACAACTCCAACAATCCCCTGATGGCCCTGGAGCTCCAGGCTGAGAACCCTGAAGCCCTGACCGTGCAGACAGACCACAGCTACTATCTGCTCCAGGAAGAGGACATGGATGCTCTACAGAGCGTGAGGGCAGAGAAGCCGGATATGGATGTCTTTATTGTTCTGGGTAAGTGTTGATCTAGACCTTTATACTTGGCTAACAGGTTCATAGCTTTGGGTGGTATGAAGGAGTAGTTGCATGACAACAAAATGGCCAATGACAGTTCAATTAATGGAATAGTTTGTTGGTAGTTTGATCATCTGCAGACTAACTGTAGGGGGCTATACATATGAAGGGGTTCACAGGTGTGTGACCATACACCGCCCCCAGCCCAGCTGGTCATGAATCCTGAGGAATGTAGCACGCCAGCAAATCAACAATCAGATGATCAGTTAGGTGGAATTAGGTGGTGCCGGTCTTTGTCTTTCCCATGATTTTGAGATTGACTTGACACATCCTTGGATTAGAACATTTCACAGAAATATCCTTGTAAGGTTCCATAACTTTACTGTTCATGTGAGACAATAAAGATCTGGTGGTGGTGTTCTCTCGTGTTCATCAGATGACCTGGACAGTGAGGGGATGGAAATGGAACAGGATTATTCCAGTGAAGAACTACCCTGCCCTTTCTCCATAGAGGACTCTACACAGGACCACCAAGCGGATCTGGTGAGCTTCACTTAGTTTCATATCATCAAATGGGTATTATAGACGAGAAAAATAGAAGCACTATTGTCAAACCCAAAGATCACACAAGTATTTAATACGCTTGTCAAACTTATTCTCATTGTTTTAATAAGAATGGCATTTAACTGTATTTGAGTTCATGAACAATTTGAATTTCACAAGACATAATCTTACAGTTTTGTCGCCACCCACTGGCAAAGTTATGTAAATGTGCTGAAGGCCTCATCTCTTAAATGGCTGTTTTCTTCCCTTTAGTTCCAGTTCAAGGAGATCGTCCTGACTGATGAGGAAAAGAGACTTCTTGCTAAAGAAGGAGCAACCATACCGTCTTGCATGCCTCTTACTAAGGTAATTTCCTCCAGTTATTACAAGTGGTTGTTGACACTGGAGACCACCGAAACAGTTGTGAACTTTGGTCCAAATGCCATACACTCCTTAAGAATGACAAAGCCAGATTATGGTGTTATCCAAGGACAGGGCAGACAATGGTGAATGAGGTTCGCAAGGGAGATGTGACACACTAGCTACTTTGTAGCTGCCTTAGTGTTGAGGTTGCTAATACCAAGGGATAGCCAATGACTAGTGAACAGAAGATGTCTATTAAATTATTCAAATGACTCCTGTCTCCTGCAGAATCAAGTCCAATCACACTAAATGAGAAACATTCCCAGACAGCTTGTGTACATTACCATGTCAAGTGAGTAGTCTGTCTGTCTCTCGCTGTCTCAGACTGAGGAGAGGATACTGAAGAGGGTGAGGAGGAAAATCCGCAACAAGCAGTCGGCCCAGGAGAGTAGGAAGAAGAAGAAGGTGTATGTGGATGGCCTGGAGGACAGGTGTGTGTGAGAGAGAGAGAGGCGCACACACACAGTACATTAGTCATATGATTTAGACTATTTCACTTCACCAATGTTTAGCCTGCTGTGTCATTGGGTCAAAAGGTGTTTGTTTTAAGTAAAATTTGATTGGGCGGTTGACTGAGTGTATTGCTGATTGGTCCCTAGGGTTTCCATCTGCACTGCTCACAACCAGGATCTGCAGAAGAAGGTCCAACTGCTGCAAAAGCAAAACATGTAAGACGCCACTATTGCCCTTACCATGATTATGGAACCACTGTTCTTATGTATGATAAGCATCTGAGAATGAATGAATGACGTTTGTAGACTAGTATTGTTCATTGAGAAAATGTTTCTGATGGTTATTATTATTCCCCCGTGTCTAGGTCTCTAATAGAGCAGCTGAGGAAGCTGCAGGGCATGATGAAGATGTCTACCATGAAGACAACCACCACCACCACCACCTGTGTCATGGTAAGAGGACTAACACACAGAGTAGATCTTAACCCTCACTCCACTTCATGGCCTATGTTTGGCATGCTGGGAATTAGAGCTTCTAGTAATTTACTAATACTGGTACTGAAAGAATGTGTCTGCAGTATTTGGTTGACAGTTTGGTTGTCAATCTTTTCCTAATTGAAGTTCAACTTTGTTAACACAGTGTGTGCTGAGGTGGCTTGCTACATCCTGTTCTTTCAGCCTGTATGTTGACATTATTATAACTGATTGGGACATTATAGTAATATCAACCCTGATTGAGGCTTGATTATGTTTTCATATGGTGCTCCAGATTTAGCTCAATGGTTTTAAGTGTCTCCCTCTTTGGGACCAGGAGTGCCTGTACTGTACTAGTGTACTATTGAGGCTAAAGCCATTATATTGTCCAACTGCCAGATAATGGTATGTTGGAAAAATAAACCAACAAGTACTTACGCTTTGGTTAATAAAGACAGGAGCCCTGCTTGGGTCTGTAATGAGAAGAATGATATTCTTATACAAGACAATGTTATTTTAGCACAGAAAAACTAATGGAAGATATATATTTTTTTATACAAATACTTCTTGCATAATTCTTTGTAGACGGATGTACCTCATGTATTGGGTTTGTAAGCCTAGGTTGCACACACCACATTTCTGTCAGCTTTCTTACAGTTTTCTCTTCTCTCTGCTCAGGTGTTCATGCTGTCTTTCTGCCTCATCGTCTTCCCCACTGTCAACCCGTTTGGCCGCAGCCCTGGACAGAAGGAGAAATACACCCCCTCCTCCGGTAAGTTAAAAGACAAGGATGGTCTGAAATGCTAAAGCTATGTTTAAAACAGAAAATAGGAATAAAATGTTATTCTGTTCAAAATAACATTTACTTTAAAGAATAAAGAAGAGCTATGTATACAACAATAAATAACATATAAAATTCGACACAAATATTTCCTGTCTCTTCCCGTTATTAAGACGAGTGCTGTATTTGAGCAGATGTCAACCTTTCACCTCCGCTGTAGTTGTCTCCAGGACCCTGCGCTCTGTTGCTGTTGATGACACCCCAGACCCTCTGCCCCTGGCTTACTCTGAGCCTGGGGAGGACGTAGATGATGCTGAGCCTCCCCCTTTCAGTCTCCTCCTAGTGGCCAAGATGGAGAACACCAAGACCATGTTCACTGGTGGGCAGAACCACACACCAGACTACCAGAAGGTGGAGCAGTCTGAATCTGAGAGTGGGTTCAACAGCAACTCGTCTGCAGACTTCCCCAGTCCTGGTCTGGCCGAGCTGAAGCCGGGGGCTGGATCCGGGGCTGGGGGCCTGCAAGAGGGATCCAGGGATCCAGTGGGAACGCCTGTGGCTTATGAGGTTCCAGGGACCAAGGAGAACTGGATCGACAGGAAGCCTACATCCATCATTATACAGAAACACCGCTCGGACGAGATGTAAACAGAAGAGCTGGTGGTGAATGAACTAACTAAAGAAGGGAATGGAGGGAGAGGGTTAATTTAAAGGTTTCAGTTGTTATTGATAATGTTAATTGAAACTTGGTGGATGAAGAGAAAAGGGTATTGGGACGTTTTGTTATTACAGTATCCTCTGTCTACCTGATTGTCATCCTTCTCCTGGTGATACTACTGTTTTTCTTGGAACAATTTGTTCTAATGCCTTGTTCAAGTGCTAGAATGGACTACTGAGATTTCCATTGTTATGCATAGTCATCGTCCTCTCATCGAGGGGAAAAGCGCACTATGAAAGTGAGTGGTAATGTGTTGACATCCCATGATTGCTGAAGACTTTTTAAAACCTGAATTCTCTATTGAAAAACAAAACAAACTGACAACAGTTCTGTCTACCTGTGTGGTGCATCTCCAGCAGGTGTTGATATGTACCTTGCTAGCGATTTTACCAGTTCCTTTCATAGTGTATAGTTAAGTTCTCTGGTAGTTTCAACAGTCAGCATCCATAGTATAAGTGCATTCTCATGATTCTAGATCAAAACTGTTGATCTGTATACACTGCTTTAGCCATTGCAGGACATTTGGCCATTTTAGATTTTGTGTAAGAAAATAATATCTATATATATATATATATATATATATGTATATATGTGTGTATTTCCCTTGTAACAAGGGTATTCGTGCTTTCTTTGATTTGTTTTGCTTTTGGTACAAATTTATATATGACAAATAGTGCTCTGTAATTAATCCCTGTTGTCAGGAGCCTGTGGCTGAAAATGTTTCACTAGTTTAGACCTTTTTAGTTACGAGCTGTTTCAGTCCTTTATCCAGTGGTTCACAGTCTGAACCTGTTTTTACCCCTGTACACCTCTGGACACCTTTCAAGTCCGTGTCCTATGGAGAGGTGAACATTTAACACATGTTCCATATGTCAATTCAGTGTTGCAGTTTAACTATACTCAAATGTAATGACCTGTCAGTCCATTCAGTGAGGCATTTTTGTTAGTGTTAGAGTACGTTGTGTCGTTTTTGGGTTATCAGTGATTTATGAAATCTAAATGTTATTGGAACATTTGGTTATTTTTGTACCTATCAAAGAGATTTGATGTAGCTTAATCAGGTTAAAAAAGATCACTAGTACAAGTTTGGAATGTAAATCGGATGGAATGGTTTATGTACGTTTTCAACTTATTGTACGACACTGATCGTCATTAAAGGTAATTGTTTTTTATTCAAATGATTTCCAGTTTCATGCTGAGTTGGGTGCGGTGCACGGAAGGGCGCTGTTCAGTGGCAGTGGTCCTGAAATAGTTGATCAGGTAGGCCTACTGTCCGTGGTGCTGCAATATTGTTTAGCCTATGTGTGTGCTGTTTCGTAGGGGAGAAATGGGTTACCACAGGTTAGAGAGAAATTTTGTCTTAATTTATTTAGGGCTTCCCCCAATGCCTAGTTTTTGTTGGATCTCTTCCTCAGGAGCTATGGTTTCTGCACAGGAGGACACGATCCTGAGTCGTCGTCCCCCCCCCGAGAAGAGTTTTGTTAAAATGTGGCTACAATAATTGCGTTATGTACATGTTACGATGTCACACCCACCGAAAGCTTTAAAAGGTGAGCGCACCGCTCATTTGGTATCATCTATGAAAATGCCCAAACGGAGATGCTCCTCAGCCCGTGCTGTCCACAGAAGGCGCAGGTCTGCATGGAAAACGCCAGGACCCGGCTCTTGCCTTTTTGGAGGTCACCCACCCCAATTTGGGCCCCACACACCCCACCTCCCGGCAAAGAAATGTAGTGGCCCCCTTAACGGTGGAGAGAAATGTTCATTTAATGCAATTCTACACATTTTGGCATGGGGTGTAGAAAAATCTTAGCAGTTTTAAAGCCAGTTTCCTGCAATTCTACACATTTCGTAATGACTTATGCCATCTTAAAATATGTGTGAGAATGTTTAACAAAATCAATGGGGGCCCTATGGAGGTCAGGGCCCCTGGGCACGTGCCCGTATTGTATTCGGCCATGATTACTACAAGTTTACATAGCTGGCTAGACTAACTACCAATCAAGAAGAAATAGCTGAAATGTCTAATTGAGTGACTATCAGTTACTGACATAAGATAACTTCTGATGCAATACCACATTTTGAAATTGCACCCAGTGTATACTCTTCTTACTCTCAATAGTAAGTTGAGACCCAGACTGAACTCCATAAGCAACCGCTTATGCCTGGAACTGGCCCTGGAAGGTGTGGAGGCAGGAGGAGATGTTATGTTTAACCTGTAGGCTACCTATCACCACCTGGCTTTTATTTGCTTTTTGGGCTGCTAAGCTCAAATATGAGGGCTTTGAATTTACATTGACAAATTATTATTTGATGGTTCCATTTTTATTTTAGTCAATTGGGAAATAAGAGCTATTGGGCCAACTATGTATTTAGGTTACACATTCAATTCCATTTTTTAAACAAAGTATACATGTAGAAATTGTTAGAACAAATAGTCTGGTATTGAGACTGTCACGTCAACGGCTGCCACTCATCCTGCCAAACATTTTCAAGTTTGGTTTGACCATGTCAGCAAGGGATTGCAAGAGCACAAACAGATCTGGGACCCCTAAATGTGGCCCAATTTTAGACATTTGTAGGCTACTTCACTTGATAGGTGATGGAGTGATGAAAGGATGTATGATGGTGGATGGAGAAATGGATGGAAGTAAGGATAGTGTGTGATAGCATCATTGATTCAACACTCATAACAGAAGAGAGAATAACAGCACATGATTATCACTTTCTGTAAGCAATATGACTCACAATGGAGTGTCATCATCTTTGTTATTCAGCAAGCTTTGACTGGTTATATAAGGGAATGGTCATTCTCATGTACCACCACCAAGGGGCGACTTCTGCACAGTTTTAGCATTATGCGTCCTTTGACTAAAGGGTGGCCTGCCGATGTAGGCGTATATTGTACATCAGATCTAATAATACTCACTGTGTTATAATAACACGTTATTATAATAACCATAAAATAATCCTATGTATTATCTAACTTTCTATTGGTGAGCGTTTGAGAAGCCTAATCAGGCTAAATGTGCGCAGCCCTGTAGCCTGTAGTAGACTAAGCGTTTGGAGGCAATCGCAGACAGAGACAACTGACGATCCACTCTATGAATAGGTTAGGCTAAATTAATATTTATAAAGAAAACATAATAGTCCTAGTGGAGTCCCTGTAGGATTAGCCGTAAATTGCATTCCAATTTCAGTGTGCGGTAGGCCAGAGCTAATAGTCAGGGGTCGATTCAATCCATAATGCTGAATATCAGCTTTGTAGCGCGATTGACATTTACATGAAATGTTCCCGCATTAGCGGAGACTGCATTCACGGTAAATGCTGCATATGTCGGAAAATACCTTTACATTTCAAGCATGCTATTAGTGCTGAACCTTGGCGAGCCAATGAGATTGGCCTATCAAGTCTTTACTCATGCTCTGACACATTACTGAAAAGACAGTGTGGATAGGTGAAACGTATCAATAAAACAATCAATCAGAATGATAAAAAGTGAAGGGCAGGCCGGTGCCACTCTTTATGAGCGCATGCATCTGTCCGCATCGGTTTCAGTTGCCTCCCACCACACACATAACACACACACACACGCTGCCTCCACTCAGCCCCCGTCCTCATCTTGAAAGAACAGGGGCAGGTGGGGCACGCGCCTATTATTCTGACAGAGCCGCTTTTGTCTTGGCGATAAATCGCCACGCGCCAAGAAGGGCAATTATATGCTTGCTCCCTCAGACGCGAAACAAAACACAGGCGTGTGCCGGGTGCAAGCTGTTGTCCTCGGCTTGTCATTGTCCCGTGAAAAAAAACACGTTTATTTTTCAGTAAGCGACACTGCTAAAATAAGTATTGGAACCTAAGTAAAAGCATTGCACATAGCCTCCACCTTGTTTTATAAGAGGCACTAAAATGCACACATGTCCAGGGAGTGCATAACAATTATGCAACTCAACAAAATATAACAGGTTAGAAGCTTGATTCAGTTACAGCTCATCGAGGCTCTTTGCTCTTTGCGGTGATATGTTTTCAAATCGACAGAAAAGGGGAACTTTTAGTTTTTCACAGTACTGATGTTGACAACAAGCCAAGAGTGAGGCGGGGGAGATTTCTTGTAACATTGTAATCCTGCCCCCACTTGGGGTTGTCAATAAGCGCTACTGTAACACGTTGGAGTCATCACATACCCAAAGCCCATCACGACAGTCAGGAGGGGAAAACCACGCCTCTTGCCGAGAAACTCCGCTGACCTGCTATATAAGCATTGAAGCACTGCCGTACCTCAGAATAACGCAAGAACTACTGGTGAACACATAATCTGTATCTATCTGTCTATTTTTAACAAGCTCGATACACACTTGGATTACAATCATGACACTGGAAGTGGAAGAGATCTTTGGACAGGAGAACGCACTCGACACAACTGATAGGTAAATACACATTTTAACATTCTGAAAATGAATGCAAACCTACGCTACTGTAGTGTGAAATGTTTGATAACGTGTTACTATGTAATGACTTTATAATAATACCGGTGTCTTTTTTTTTCGTCTTCAGAGTGCAAAGTGCAGGCACAGCCCTGGAGGAGTTGTTGGTGTCTGCAAAGAAGCAGGACTACCTTACCGTGGGAGTCTACGAGTCTGCCAAAATTATGAATGTGTAAGTACACTCCTATTGTTTTATATGTCATGCAGAGTAATTATTCATGCACAGATATGCTACATAGCCTAGTCTACAACTGCATAGGACAGGCTTCTAAACGGCTACTATTGTTTATGCCAACAGTGATCCAGACAATGTGGCATTCTGCGTTCTGGCGACAGACGAGGAGTACGAATGCGATATCGCTCTCCAGATCCACTTCACCCTCATCCAGGCTTTCTGCTTCGATAACGACATAAACGTGGTACGCGTTAACGATATCGAGCGCCTAGCTGACCTCGTGGGCACAGAAGAGACCGGCGAACCCAAGGACGCACATTGCATTCTTGTCACGGTACGTTCTGATCTACCGGTTTGATCACGAGTCATCCAGTCAGCATATTTTCCCCATGCGCATAGCTATTGCTTATAACGGTCGCCCTGTGCGCTGTCAACGCAATCGGTCGATGCAATCAGAATGTCAATCATTCAATCTAATTCGATATTATATGGTTTATCTGTCTATCTGATGACATTGTCATGACTCTAATAATCTCTCCCTCTCTGTTTCTCACAGAGCCCTGGTGCTGAGTCATGGAAAGACCCTGCTCTGGACAAACTGCATCTGTTTTGTGAGGAGAGCCGCAGTGTGTATGACTGGGTTCCCACCATCACCCTCCCTGAACGCTGAACAAACAACCCTCTGCATGCTTCATTTGATGATGATGAAGATGATGAAAAGAGCATAAAATGACTAGAACCTCAGGGTTTTAAGTCTGCCTATTGGAATACATGGCTGTGGCTGTAACCCAGGACTCAATGTGCAGTCTGGGATGGCAATGCAGGTTCTGGATTTCCCTGTGGAGGGGTCAGGGCTCACATGTGGACTGGCTCAGGTGTATGTGGACTGGGCCCATGTCATGTCATTAAAGCCCGGACCAGGGTGAGGAGTTGAACTAGACTGAACTCTGCAGTACATAGATCATGATCCTATAGCTGCCCTGACAAGGGCCAATGGTAAGGGGTGAACTGAGGAGATGGTCAGAGAAAGAAAGAGAAGGGAGAAGAAACGGATGAGTGAAAATGTGTAACATGGCTGGATGTAAGGTGGTGGCAGAAAGACACGTGAAAGAAGGTGAATCTCACAAGAGAAAGGAAAATATTGGACTTTTCCAAAGCCAATGGGCAATGCTCTCATTGAAACTCAAACATTCACTTTCTTAACATGATTATATTCTTGATTATTTTTGCTGTCAAATGATGCAAAAACACATGCAACGTTGTTCTGTTTGTTATGAAACTGTAAAAGCATTTTACACAATTTCTGAATAAATGCTTTAAACTTTACTCAAGTTCTGTGCAAAGGTTATTGTTCTGTGCAGTCATCACCAGGGATGAGCAGTTTGCAATTGGACCCAGTCTCTGATAGAGTGGAATCTGATAGGATGAACCTGCTGCAGAGTGGCTTCTGATTGGACAGAGATAGCTGAGGCAGGAAGTGTGGCACAAAGAACCCCAGCCTGCAGCAAAGAAAGCGAGAAAGAGAGAGAGGGGGTGGGGTGACATAGAGAGAGAGAGAGTAACAGAAGGAGAGGGTAAGAATGGTAGAGGGAGGGAGTAAGGGAGCGCGGTTGCAACACAATAGCAGTTCAGATACGTGCTTTTTCAGACAGACAGTGACCTTTCCCATCCCATATACCAGCTGCTTACTGCAACAGCTTGCACAACCGCCGGAGCCGGGAACCAGGCTGGGGGCCAGCGGGCTGGGGGGTTAGAGGGCTGGGGGAAAGGGGCTTGGGCCCGGGCCTCTCTTTTGTCTCCAGAGCATGGGTTCTGCACTGTCAGCGGGGGGGCTGGTGGTGCGTCTGTGTGTGGCTGGGGAGGATTGTTTGTCCAGAAAAGTGTGCAAACTGGATTTTGTGAAGAAATCATGAAGTTCACTTGCAAACACTATAACTGACAGGGATTGTATGCTTTTAGGAAATAGCAACGCACACTTGTACATCCTGAGTGACAGATTTCACAGACGCTGTAGCTATTGTAAAACAAAACTGAAATCAAGGAAGGATTAAAACTTTTTAAATAGGGAAAGTGAGCGTAGCTCTGAGTAATCAGCTCGTTGTTCCAGTAAAACACACACCTTGACATGACAGGAAATTGTCTTTAGAGTCACGGTTGGGGCTTGTTAGTTGTAAAGCAGGCCAGGCGGTCACAGGAAAGGTAGTTGAGGTGTGGGCTTGAGCTGACGCTAAACAATGTTCCACATCAAAGAGTCTGGCTATTTCTCATTATATGCTAGGTTAACAGAATTGCCTTGGCTGGTAGCGTTTCATTGATTATTGTTGGAAAGCTCCCTGACCCAGTTTACATGGGGCCGTATACAATTGCCTTTAATAAAATGTTAGATCCTAGGAGAATAAGCTACCTTCCTTGGAAATTAGATTGTATCTTAACAAGACCTATCAAGGCGAAATGAAAACAAAGGATCACTGCTATTGTTGTTGGCTGAGTGGAGAAACGGCTCCTTTGTGCCAAGAAGAAAAATGTGTCTGTTTACCTCCTCTCTTTACAGGTGCATCATGTGGCCAGTGTGGGGAAGAAGTGTCTGTTGGCTGGAATATAGAGCTCCAGCTGGAGAACAGATTGTGTTTGTGGTTTACTAAAAGGTTCCCCTCCTCGTGCTGCTTTCCGTTTTGTTCCACTAAACCCCCTGCAGCAATAGGCACCCTCTGAGAGAGACACATACTGACTGTTTATGCTGAGATCTGTGCTAGATGGAGAGGGAAAATGAAGAGAGAGTAAACCAGAGATGGAGAGTTTATCAGCCAGTTGGTTAGTCCAGACACTGTTCTTCCTCCCTGTGTGAAAGCTTATAGGTCTCTAAACAATAACTATCTAAGGATGTACTTTCATCTGTCTGTCTATCTATCTATCTATCTATCTATCTATCTATCTATCTATCTATCTATCTATCTATCTATCTATCTATCTATCTATCTATCTATCTATCTATCTATCTTCATGTTCTGGATATACAACATGCTCCAGTTTAGAATTCAGAAAACCCCCAAACCATTGTACAAACATTGTAATACTGGTATGTATTCTTGGCTAGGTAAAGCACCCTGGTTCTTCTCATATCTACTTTAGCCAACTTCGCTGACTATTGTTGTCATGCCATTCTTGTGAGATCGGTTAGGCTAAAGAACATAGACATCTGGGAGCAGGTAGGCAGACAGGTTAGACAAATAGAGTGGCTTCCCACTCCCTGCTCCTCCTTCCCAACATTAAACACCAAGCCAGTGGCATTCCAATTGTCCCCTAGTGTAATGCCATGAGGCTGAGCTCATGCTCAATGCTGGCTATGTGCTGCTAATCTAAGCAGGTGTCACATACTGTAGCAAAGGGGCTGTACTCTGCTTACAGGCCCTGGTTCACTACTCTGCTCCTTGTTTTGGATAGGGAATTATGATTTCACTGTTAACATGGTATGGACTGGGGAGTCTACTTTATTTTCACTGTCTGGTTCTAAGTAGATGTTTTCTTATTTAACCCTTCTTTTACCAGGTCAATTTACTGAGAACACATTCTCATTTACAGCAACAACCTGGGGAATAGTTACAGCAGAGAGGGGATGAACCAGCCAATTGGAAGCTGTGGATGATACCCAGATTGGGAATTTATCCAGGATATCAGGGTTAACACTCCTACAATAAGTGCCATTGGCTCTTCAGTGACCACAGAGTGTCAGAACACACATTTAACATCCCATCTGATAGACAGCACTTTACACAAGGCAACGTCCCCATTCACTGCCCTCCAACACCAGAAGAAAGAGTGCCTCATACTGGCCCTCCAACACCACTTCCAGCAGCATCTGGTTTCCCATCCAGATACCAACCCTGCTTAGCTTCAGAGGCAAACCATGAGTGGTATGCAGGGTGGTATGCTGCTGGTCAGATTTAAAGATAGAGGTATAGATAGAGGTAGAGTTATAAGTATAGTTGGAGGTATAGATATATGTAGAAATATTGGTAGAGGTAGATGTATGATTAGAGGTAGAGGTATAGTTAGAGATAGAGGTAGAGGTATAGTTGGAGGTATAGATATATGTAGAGGTAGAGGTAGATGTATCACTAGAGGTAGAGGTATAGTTAGAGATAGAGGTAGAGGTATACAGTAGTTAGAGGTATATATAGAGGTAGAGGTATAGGTAGAGGTATATTTAGAGGTAGAGGAATAGTTAGATAGAGGTTTAGATAAAGTTATAGATAGAGGTATGGGTATAGTTAGAGGTATAGATAGAGGTAAGGATATAAATAGAGGTATAGATAGAGGTATAGACAGAGGTAGGGGTATAGTTAGAGGTATAGATAGAGGTAAGGCTATATATAGAGGTATAGATACAGGTAGGGTATATATAGAGGTGTAGATAGAGGTAGGGGTATATATAGAGGTATAGATAGAGGTGGGGATATAGATAGAGTTATAGATAGAGCTAGGGGTATAGTTAGAGGTAGAAGTATTGGTAGAGGTATAGATAGAGGTAGAGATAGAGGTCGAGGTAGAGGTATTGATAGAGGTAGAGATAAACGTAGAGGTAGAGGTATAGTTAGAGATAGAAGTAGAGGTATAGATAGAGGTAGAGGTATAGATAGAGGTATAGATAGAGGTAAAGATAGAGGTAGAGGTATAGTTAGAGGTATAGATAGAGGTAAAGATAGAGGTGGAGGTATAGATAGAGGTATATTTAGAGGTATAGATAGAGGTAGAGGTATAGATAGAGGTAGAGGTATAGATAGAGGTACAGATAGAGGTAGAGGTATAGATAGAGGTATAGATATAAAATAAACTTTCTTATTTAAGGGGTGGATCAGCTTAATATTACGGAAAGACTGTTGCTTCCATCAATGAAATTGTCTGCATCATTTCCAATCCCCCATATATTTTTGGGGGGTAAATATATATATATCCATATATATACACATATGCATACATTTACACCTATATATATACACACCTACCTATATAGACATACATACTTTTTTTTAGAATATACCTTTATTATTCCCCGCAAACTCTACTACCCTTCCCCCAATTGGAGGTATAGAGTTAGGGGTACAGGTAGAGGTATAGATAGAGGTATAGATAGAGGTAGGGGTACAGGTAGAGGTATAGATAGAGGTATACGTAGCGTTATAAATAGAGGTTGGGGTATTGGTAGAGGTAGAGGTATAGATAGAGGTAGATGTATTGGTAGAGGTATAGATAGAGGTAGAGGTATAGATAGAGGTAGAGGTAGAGGTATAGTTAGAGGTATAGATAGAGGTATAGTTAGAGGTATAGATAGAGGTATAGATAGAGGCAGAGGTATTGGTAGTGGTAGAGGTATAGATAGAGGTAGATGTATTAGTAGAGGTATAGAGGTATAGATAGAGGAAGGGGTATATATAGAGGTATAGATGTAGATAGAGTTATAAATATATGTGGGGTATATGTAGAGTTATATATTTAGATAGAGGTAGGGATATAGTTAGAGGTATAGATAGTGGTATGGGTATAGATATAGTTATAGATAGAGGTATTGGTGGAGGTATAGATAGAGATAGAGGTATAGTTAGAGGTATAGATAGAGGTATAGATAGAGGTAGAATTATTGGTAGAGGTATAGCAAGAGGTAGAGGTATAGTTAGAGGTTCAGATAGAGGTAGGGGTATAGATAGAGGTATAGTTAGAGGTAGGGGTATAGATAGAGGTATAGAATAGATAGAGGTATAGATAGAGGTAGAGGTATAGATAGAGATAGAGGTATAGATAGAGATATACAGTTGAAGTCGGAAGTTCACATACACGTAGGTTGGAGTCATTAAAACTTGTTTTTCAACCACTCCACAAATTTCTTGTTAACTTCTTAGGGAGCGGCAGCAGAGGTGACGGTTTTGGAGAGTCTGGCGTGCCCAAAGTAAAATGCCTGCCACTCAGGCCCAGAAAATAGGATATGCACATAATTAGTACTATTGGATAGGAAACACTGAAGTTTCTAAAAGTGTTAAAATAATGTATGTGAGTATAACAGAACTGATATAGCAGGCGAAAACCCGAGGAAAATCCATCCGGATTTGCAGTTTTTTTTGTACATGACCTTCTTCTCCAGGCTGCCTATTCATTTATATTTTAACTAGGACTGAGACTGCAGTACCTATGGCTTCCACTAGATGTCAACAGTCTTTATACAGAGTCTGGAGGCTATAGCACTAAGCAAAACGGATAGGAAGAGGAAGTAGTCAGGGGACCACTTTGTCAACAACGTTTGACGGGCGCGAGATTGTGAGCGCGCCCCACTTTATTTTCCTTTCCTATTGTTCACGTTATCATCCAGTTGAAATATTACAGTAAATATACATAAAAGGATACCTAAGGATACATTAAAAATGATGTTTGATTTGTTTGTATAAAGTTTATAGGTATAATTTGAACGTGGTCTCTTCACGGTTCAATGGGCGACTCAACGGTGGATTTTCTGATCATAACGCGCCAACCAAACGGAGATTTTTGGATATAATAAATTACTTTTTCTAACAAAAGAACCATTGGATGTCTTCGTTGGACACTTGGGAAGCCCTCAGCAGAAGTTCTTCGAAAGGTAAGTGATATTTTTTAGCTCTTATATGGGTTTTGTGTGACCCGCGCTGGATATGAATTATGCTAATGTGGAAAATATCTCAGGTGCTATCCTCAAACAATCAAATGTTGTGCTTTTGCCATAAAGCTTTTTTGAAATCTGACAATGCTGTGATATTGCCAAGAAGCAGAGCTTTTGATGACTATGCAACACTTGTATATTGATGAATGTTTAATAACATTAAACTTTTGGATTTTGAATTTGGCGCCTTACATTTCACCGGGTAGCTACTCCCTAAGTATTAACAAACTAGAGTTTTGGCAAGTCGGTTAGGACATCTACTTTGTGCATGACACAAGTCATTTTCCCAACAATTGTTTACAGACAGTTTACTTCACTCATAAATCACTGTATCACAATTCCAGTGGGTCAGAAGTTTACATACACTAGGTTGACTGTGCCTTTAAACAGCTTGGACATTTCCAGAAAAGATGTCATGGCTTTAGAAGCTTCTGATAGGCTAATTTACATAATTTTAGTCAATTGGAGGAGTTCCTTGTGGATGTATTTCAAGGCCTACCTTCAAACTCAATGCCTCTTTGCTTGACATCATGCTTGAAATCAGCCAAGACCTCAGAAAACAATTGTAGACCACCACAAGTCTGTTTCATTATTGGGAGCACTTTCCAAATGCCTGAAGGTACCACATTCATCTGTACAAACAATAGTACGCAAGTATAAAAACCATGGGATCACGCAGCCGTCATACCGCTCAGGAAGGAGACGCGTTCTGTCTCCTAGAATTGATCGTACTTTGGTGCGAAAAGTGCAAATGAATCCCAGAACAACAGCAAAGGACTTTGTGAAGATCCTGGAGGAAACAGGTACAAAAGTATCTATATCCACAGTAAAACAAATCCTATATCAACATAACCTGAAAGGCCGCTCAGCAAAGAAGAAGCCACTGCTCCAAAACCGCCATAAAAAAACCAGACCAAATAGAACTGTTTCGCCATAATGACCATCGTTATGTTTGGAGGAAAAAGGGCGAGCCTTGCAAGCCGAAGAACACCATCCCAACCGTGAAGCACGATGGTGGTAGCATCATGTTGTGGGGGTGCTTTGCTGCAGGAGGGACTGGTACACTTCACAAAATAGATAGCATCATGAGAAGGAAAATTATGTGGATATATTGAAGCAACATCTCAAGACATCAGTCAGGAAGTTAAACCTTGGTCGCAAATGGGTCTTCCAAATGGACAATGACCCCAAGTATACTTCCAAAGTTGTGGCAAAATGGCTTAAGGACAACAAAGTCAAGGTATTGGAGTGGCCATCACAAAGCCCTGACCTCAATCCTATAGAAAATTTGTGGGCAGGAATAAAAAAGCATGTGCGAGCAAGGAGGCCTACAAACCTGACTCAGTTACACCAGCTCTGTCGGCAACAGTGGGGGGGAGGAGCTATAGAAGGATGGATTCATTGTAATGGCTGAAATGGAATTAATGAAACGTTGTCAAACGTGGTTTCTATATGTTTGATGGGTTTGATACTGTTCCATTCCAGCCATTACAAGGAGCCCATTCTCCTATAGCTCTTCTCACGAGCCTCCTCTGAATGACACATACTGTAGGTCTTGTATTAGATCATGGCCTTTAGTCTAGTCTTCATTAGTGGTCACCAACTGCGGACAAGCAAACAGCAAAATGCATGAATGCACAGTATAACACAACCTCAAACAATCTCACTAGCAACTAAACAGTACACGTTCACATTTGAAGTTTGTTTTTATTCGTAGTGCATTTTATACATGGTCCCAACCCATTTAACCATTGTACAAATCGAAAACATTTAAAACAACTAAAACATAATGGTATGAAACACAATAAAATGTGAAGCATTGAGATAGACATGTCTTACCGTGAACCCAACCCAGTGTAGGCCAGGTCCTAGTACCTTGAGGTGCTGTCAGGCCAAACACATCCCCCTCCTGTTGATCACATTAGGCTGGGGGTCCAGGCCTGTCCCCTTACGTAATCTGACATGAGATAAGTCTAAATGAGAGAGCGCTCCTTAAATATCCTAGGGAGGCCACACCGCCAAGCCAGAGCCTGGTTTAGCCTGCCTCTCCTGGTATGGGCACACAGCCTGGTTTAGCCTGCCTCTCCTGGTATGGGCACACAGCCTGGTTTAGCCTGCCTCTCCTGGTATGGGCACACAGCCTGGTTTAGCCTGCCTCTCCTGGTATGAGCACACAGCCTGGTTTAACCTGCCTCCTGGTGTGGGCACACAGCCTGGTTTAGCCTGCCTCTCCTGGTATGGGCACACAGCCTGGTTTAGCCTGCCTCTCCTGGTATGGGCACACAGCCTGGTGTAGCCTGCCTCTCCTGGTGTGGGCACACAGCCTGGTTTAGCCTGCCTCTCCTGGTGTGGGCACACAGCTTGGCAGCGGAAGCATGGAGAGGTTTGGGAAAATGGAGACATAACTGAGATATACAGTATAGTTTTGCAAACTCTGAGTTTTATAATGTTCATGGGTGCTAATGGAGTTGGGTGGTGCAAACACATATTTGGGGGCAAGCAGTTATTTTCGTGAAGGAGAAAGTGCCAGCCACAATGCAGAAAACAGCAGCCCTTTCCTTTCCTTACCCCCACCCTCCACCTCTCCCCACATGCCACCCATATTTGCCAGTTTATCGTGGATGCCAGTCTTGCCTTGGCGGGGATATGCTAAGCGTTCGCCCAGATATGGGATGCAGAGCAGCCTCAACACTTAGCATCAATCCTCACACATTACTGACATAGTTGACCCTAGCCCATCAGGAACACATGTCTCTAGGACATGCCAGGAATCCCCAGTCCCCAGCCACTCATGGCCATAGGTGTAGGTCCTGGGGAGTAACGCCATAGACTGCTGTTGTAATGGTCAAGCATGAAATTGGCTCATCCACATACTGTAGAAGACAGCTGCCCTGCAGATGCAGTCTGTTGCTTCATTTGCATTTTCATTTGATGACAGGTTCTGGTGTCTGGGTATTCAGACTTACAGGCAGGCAGATTGGCTAGTTTATAAACTGGTGGGATGGATGGAAGCATAGATAGATAGATACATTGCATTCGGAAGCTACTCAGACCCGTTGACTTTTTCCATATTTTGTTACGTTACAGCCTTATTCTAAAATAGATTAAATTGTTTTTTTTTCTCATCAATCTACCCCATAATGGTATTTAGACATTTTTGCTCATTTATTTGAATTTAAAACTGAAATATTACATTTACATAAGTATTCAGACCCTTTACTCAGTACTTTGTTGAAGCACCTTTGGCAGCAATTATAGCCTTGAGTCTTCTTGGGTATGATGCTACAAGCTAGGCACACCTGTATTTGGGGAGTTTCTTCCATTATTCTCTGCAGATCCTCCCAAGCTCTGTCAGGTTGGATAGGGAGCATCGCTGCACAGCTTTTTTTAGGTCTCTCCAGAAATGTTAGATCAGGTTCAAGTCTGGACTCAAGCTGGACTCAAGTCACTCCTGCGTTGTCTTGGTTGAGTGCTTAGGGTCATTGTCCTGTTGGAAGGTGAACCTTCACCCCCAGTCTGAGGTCCTGAGCGCTCTGGCATAGGTTTTCATCAAGGATCTCTCTGTACTTTGCTCCGTTCATCTTTCCTTCAATCCTGACTATTCTCCAAGTCCCTGCTGCTGAAAAACATACCAATAGCATGATGCTGCCACCACCATGCACCGTAGGGATGATGCCAGGTTTCCTCCAAATGTGACACTTGGCATTCAGGCCAAAGAGTTCTACCTTGGTTTCACCAGACCAGAGAATCTTGTTTCTCATGGTCTGAGTCTTTATGTGCCTTTTGGCAAAATCCAAGCGGCCTGTCATATGCCTTTTACTTAGGAGTGGCGTCCGTCTGGCCACTCTACCATGGTTGTCCTTCTGGAAGGTTCTCCTATCTCCACAGATGAACTCTGAAGCTCTGTCAGAGTGACCATCGGGTTCTTGGTCACATCCCTGACCATGGCCCTTCTCCCCCAATTGCTCAGTTTGGACTGTCGGCCATCTCTAGGAAGAGTCTTGCTGGTTCCAAACCTCTTCCATTTAAGAATGATGGAGGCCACTTTGTTCTTGGGAACCATCGATGCTGCTGTCATGTCCTGGCCATAGAGAGCCCTCTGGGTCAGGACGTGACTAGTGGGTATTTCTATGTATGTCTATGTTGGTTTTGAGTTGGTTCCCAATTAGAGGCAGCTGTTAGTCGTTGCCTCTAATTGGGAATCCTATTTAGGTTGTCCTCTCCCCACCTGTGTTGTGGGTTATTGTACTGTGCTTGTGCTAGTGCTGTTGTGCTCTAAGTCATTGTTACGATTAGTTGTTCGTTTTTGTTGTTTTTGCATGTTCCATACTTGATTAAATATGTGGAACTCAACCCACGCTGCGCCTTGGTCCGTTTATGTCAACGATCGTGACAGCTGCAGAATCTTTTTGGTATCCTTCCCCAGATCTGTGCCTTGACACAATCCTGTCTTGGAGCTCTACGGACAATTTCTTCGACCTCATGGCCTGATTTTTGCACTGACATGCACTGTCAACTGTGGGACCTTATATACAAGTAGACAGGTCTGTGCCTTTACAAATCATGTCCAATCAATTGAATTTACCACAGGTGGACTCCAATCAAGTTGTAGAAACATCTCAAGGATGATCAATGGAAATACGATGCCCCTGACCTCAATTTTGAGTCTCATAGCAAAGGGTCTGAAGTAAATAAGGTATTTCTGGTTTTTATTTTTAAGAAATATCCACAAATTGCAAAAAACATTTTTTGCTTTGTCATCATGGGGTATTGTGTGTAGATTGAGTTTTTCTTTTTTTTTGTCCAATATAAGGGGTCAATACTTTCCGAATGCAATGTAAATGGCGCCCAAACAAATAAAAAATGCTCTGACGTGTTAACAAACAACAGGTCAAAGTAAAATGGACAATATGGAATGGACAATCAGGCTACTCACAACTGCTGTCCAGGAGTTTCATCCCGTGGGCTACATTTTCATGATCAGTGGTTTTAAGTTTGTATCTGTAAATTGAATTGTGAAAAAGAAAATACTTCTGCATTTCCCGCTGTGTAAACACATTGCAAATAGCTCAGCAAAACTCCTCCTGATGAAGTTGGGTATCTGATATTCAGTGCTTAAATAGAGAAATTGATTAGTCACGGGAATCATGACTAATTAAGCGAACGCAACGACCTGTTTTACAAACAGTGGGCTTACCACATGGACAGGCATTCATAAAATTCCATTGTGGGTAAACATGGTAGGCTACAACCCAGTAAGGACGTATCGACACAGATGTCTTTTGGACGTCTTTTTTTGGTCCTGTCCATGTTTTGTTTTTTTGTGTTTTACTAACGGTAGGCCTACCACATAGATGAGCATTCCTAAAATGTAATTTCAGGTGACACTGTAGGCCAGGGATGAGCAACTCCAGTCCTCCAGTGTCATACTTTTGCCCCAGCCCCAGCCCCAGCTAACACATCTGACACCAACAATCAACTAATCATGATATTCAGTTTAGGATGCAATTGCTTTCATCAGCTGTATTAACTAGGGATGGGATAAAAGTGTGACACCACTCCGGCCCCCGAGGACTGGAATTGCCCATCCCAGCTGTAGGGAATTAGGGGAGCGATGATGCACTGGCTCCTCACACAAACAGCTTATTTTTCATCAAGAGTGTGACAAGAATGGACTGTAAAAGTATGCAAATAGATTGATGTAACACTGGGCCATCACATGTTGTGTAACAAAGTGTTGAAGGGTGTATGATCTTTAGAAGATGACCAAAGAGGTGAAAACCTTCCCTCCTGAACCATGATTACATGATTACATTAATGATGCTAGGCCCCACTGGCCACTTGCACAACATCTTCTCTACAGGTCTATCAACTTTCAGAATAGTCTGTGGACTAACACACAGTACTGTGAGAGGACAAGCAAACAGCAGCTGTGTTCATACTCACACACTCCTTCCCTAGGGAGAACAGGGGACTACAGTTATCACCACGAGCACGTGCACAGTCACGGTTAACAATAACAATAAACTAGTGTTAGCGACAAAAGACAATGTCAAGAGACACAGAATAAGTGTTTTTATTTGATCATTTTCTCCCATGCATGACTTAATAACAAAGAGTCTGCATGAAGACGTGTGAAACATTTAGAATTCCATTATCCCCCAAAGGATAAACTGAGGATAACATTTGTGTTTTGCTTATAGGGTAAAGTATGGGAGAAACATGTTTTTCAGTTGTTTGGAGGAAATGATGCAATTGCCCCTCTTGGTTACACATGTGCTTTTTCCATAGCAACACATCACATTTGCCCTAGTAACACACCAAGGTGTCCCTAGCAACAGTGCTTCATCTCTCTCTCTCTCTCTCTCTCTCTCTCTCTCTCTCTCTCTCTCTCTCTCTCTCTCTCTCTCTCTCTCACCCCCATGCATTCAGATAGCACAGCTAGTTCAAGCAAAACAAGCCCGGTGTTTATGGTTTCTCTGCTGCTAATGAAAAACAAAATAAGCTCTTTTTGTTTTGGTGGTGTTACTTAATCTGTAGGGAAGGATAGAGAGGGGAGGGGCTGAAGTGGTAGCAGCCAATCAGATCACAGAATCAGGCTCTGACAAACTCAAACACTGGTTGTGTGCTGTTGGTAACAGAGATGCGATTGGCTCAAAATGGTCTTGCACAATTGGATAGGTGTCCCAAAGTGTGTGGGTATTTTGAGCACTGTTATGATTGTGTTTATCTAATGCACTGATGTTTAATAACCTTGTTATTATTATTAGTTACCTCTGTGTACTTACTGTTCTGGGCTTGTAGCCTGGAGAGAGAGAGAGAGAGAGAGAGAGAGAGAGAGAGAGAGAGAGAGAGAGAGAGAGAGAGAGAGAGAGAGAGAGAGAGAACAACACAGCAATGACTTGCATGGCCTATGGAGCCAGAATGTCCTGTAAATGACAAAAGCATTGGACAGTCTGGAGAAGATGTGACGTTAGTGTTTGTATACGTGTGTGTGTGCATCTTCTGCATACCTCTACTGACGCATGCCCACTAATGACTTTTCATCCCTCTGCAGCACAAGATCATGTGGCATGGGGCCTCCCTCTAAACGTGGTCTCTTGTGTTCGTGTTCCAGTTCCCGTCAATATCCAGCAACTTTGCACAGCCATTGAACAGGACTGGAACAACATTCCACAGGCCACAATCAACAGCCTGATCAACTCTATGCGAAGGAGATGTGTCAAATGGTGGTCACACCAGATACTGACTGGTTTTCTGATCTACGCCACTACGTTTTAAGGTATCTGTAAGCAACAGATGCATATCTGGATTCCCAGTCATGTGAAATATATAGATTAGGGCTTATAGAATACATTTTAATTGACTGATTTCCTTATATAGGAACTGTAACTCAGTAAAATCTTTGGAATTGTTACATTTATATTTTTGCTCAGTGTATGTATGTGACTCGTTTCAGCATATGTTGTGCATCACTACTTCACAGGAGAGGCATTTGAGCGTAAATGTGTTCTGTAACATTTTAAAATTCATTTACCTTAATAACAAACTTGTATGCCATCTGTAAATACAAATAAAAATTTGGTTTAGCCACGGAGAAAGTGAGGAACCTTCACACTAGCCATGATTGGCTGAGATCATGGGTGGGCTGGATATTTAAAGAGATGAGTTTGGATTGGTTTGCTATGTAGGACGCTTCTGTCTATAACACAAGCTGCTCAGTATGTGTAGGTAACGAGGCTTTCTAACGTGGCTTCTTTGAAAGATATTATGAAGAATTGCAAAAAACACTTGTCTCCGGATTACATCTTCAAACTAAGAGCAACTGTGGCATCCATGACAGAGAGGGAAAAGCATGTGTAAGGGTAAGATAATCTAGCTAGTTACATTTTCATGTATTGTACATTTCTATTTTTGTCAGAAAGTTGTTTACATTGCAAGTTAAAGTGTACTGTTAGCTAGCTAGCTAACATTATGAGTATGATCTTGTGTAGTAATATTATTTTTTATCTCAGAGCCATTTGCATTGCTAGTTTAGCCCAATGTCAGCTAGCTAGCTAATATTGAATCTAGTTGGTTAGCTTTAGCTACCTCTAGATTCATGCAGGGTAGTAACATTATGAATTGGGATTATAGTTAATTGTTTAGCTAGCTAGCTAGCTTCATGTCTTATCAAAATACTCCACTATGTAAGTAATCTTTTCACTGTATCGTTTACACCTTCTGTATCCTGTGCATGTTAGGCCAACGAGACAGTGTCTGTCACGGATCCCTCCGGAACTTTCATTACGCACACCTGGCCCCTGATTCCCACTGATTGTATTTGTATATATGTGCCCTTTGGTTTCCATTGGGGGGTCGATTATTGTTACTATGTCCGTTGGTGCGTGTGAATACCTGTGCTGTGTGCTTTGGGCTTTCGTGCCCTTGTGGATTTCGCTGATGATAACGGGTTTCGTCCTGTGTGATAATCATTGTGCGCTAGTGTTATTTATTCGAGCTACTCCTCGCTCTTTTGTTTGGGGTTCAACCCTGTGTTTTGTTACTTGTTTGTTTGGTCTTCGTCCCCGTGCCTTTACAAGGCACACCATAATTTGGGCTTAATAAAAGCCCCTATTACGCATTCCTGCATCTGGCTCCCTATCCTTCATGCCAACGTTAGTGTCCAAGTAAAAAAATTCTCTGGCAGAATGCCCTGCTTTTATTTAATCACACTCACAACCGTAAATTATTTTCCTATAATTAGCTCACCATTAACTAGTAACTAAGGATCTTGTTGTGAGTTGATTTTCCTGTAATAATCAATACAAATTAGCTCAAGTTAAGACGCTGTCAGCTATATGATATGGTCATTATTTGAACTGCTAGTCAGCTAACTTACAGTACTCACTCTGTTTAGCACATGGCCTCACACGTGAATCCATAAAAAGATGGGTGGGGCTAAGGCTTAAGAGGGTGTGAACGATGCTGAATGGGTGTAGACAAAGAAGAGCTCTCCAGTAGGTGTAGAAAAACATTCATCAGCATTTTCTCAAAAGCAGCATTACAGAACTGTAGTGTATGATATAGCATTTTCTAGCTCTGAGTATCTACTTTTATCCAATGTACAAAACACAATTTCAAATGTTGCTACATAAGACTGAATTGAGCCTGTCAGTCACATATTTAATACTGTCCATGGAAGTTTTTGTAGGTCAACTTTCATATTTTGTCTTCCGTTTTGATAGTCATATTACATCTTGTCTTCCAAATCTTACTGTTCCCAATGCATATTATTGTCCTCCATAGATCTTTAGTATTGTCATCCATGTGAGTATCAAAAACACTGTGAAAGACTGTATACATACATCAAAATCAGAACTTCTCATCAGATCCCATATTTATTTAGTTCTGTAGCAGTTCAATAAAACCTGTTCTAAAATCTCTTCAGCACTACAATTCGGCATAGGACAAAATGGACTTTTAACAAAACAGCTCCACTTCACTACAGAACGCACTGGTAAACGTCATACAGAATGGCATTTTCTGGCATTTTCTGACAATTGTGTACTTTTTATACATTCTTTAGTTTCTGCTGGGGTCAGGTGCACACATGCACCGTGTGCGACTTCGCCACCGTACATTTCATCAGATATCAATTTATAAATAGTTTTGTTATAATCACTATTCCAGTTAATATTTAAATGTTGAAAGTCGTCAGTAAAGTCGCCATAGCACAACCTGTACATTTTTTCTTGATTTTCTACATAATTTCCCCCCCACAAAGACATTGCTGACACACACTTTAATTGACACATGCACTGTTTGTTTACATATTTACACAGCGTTCCTTCCTCAAAGGGGCTTAGCCTAACTCTGCATTCCGATGTTGCTTTGGAGACAGGGCTCTGACAGCGGCCAATGGGCAGAGAGGATTATAATGAGTGTGTGTGAATGGGTGGAGAGTGTGTGTGAAACAAACAGCTCTATCAAACAGCATGTTGACGGAAGGTGATTTTTTTATCTGCTCACTCAAAGAAGAAAACACAGAATAAGAACCAGGATCCAACAAACGCTGCTAAACCAACTAAAAACCATAGTTATAATCTGGACATAAGGGGGCTAGCTAGTGAGAGTGTGTGTGTTTACTTTTTAATACAGTTGTTATTGTTATTACAGTAATACATTACTGAATGTGGCAACTCAGCTGTCCCTGGTTCTGATTGAATCTGTACATCAGGGGTCAGCCAGAGGTGTGTGTGCGCGTGTGGTGTGTCACTTTCTCATTAAAATGTTGTAGCTTTTTTTCTAAATAAATCAATATTGTTGTTAGTACCGCTGTCCCCAATAACCGTCCCCCGCAAACTGTCTGTATATTGCCTATTTATCTCATGAACACACACAGTAAAAGCATTTATATTAACTCTGCAATAACAGATATTACGTACAACCCGTTATTCAAACAAGCAGCAACACTTCCTTATGGGCAGAGTGGATTATTCATCTGACCAATGGTAATCAAACAGAATGTTATCTGCTCTGTTGTGAATACACTAGTAAGATTAAAATACTTGGGATCACCCCAGACAAAGAATGATCTGAAACTGAGGCTTGTCGTGTCTGGGGATTTGCTTTGACATCTTCTGAGCTAATTAATTATCACCTGTCAATCAAATGAAGTTCTAGAGCTTTGATGTCTTTGTGTCTGTTGGTGTGTCTGCTCTGTGTTTACTTTTTGAGAAGACTTCATGGCAGTTGTCTTGGTTGTGTTTTTCAGCTTTCTTAACAAGTGTAAACATGCAGTGTGTGAACATATCTGTATGTGTGTGTATATGTGTGTGTGTGTGTGTGACAGGAGAGCCTTGTGGTTTCAGCCACACAGGATGCAGCTGCAGATAGTTTGAGTGTATGTGAACCTAGAGCATGTATGTCTGTGTGTGTCTGTGTGTCTGTGTGTGTGTGTCTCTGTGTGTCTATCTGTGTGTGTGTGTCTGCACGTCTTTGAGGATTTTGCCTTTCTCCAAATGTTGCTGTCAACATCAACGCCAATTGTTTTGTCTTGTCTCTCTATGCCCCATGCACTCTCTCTCTTCTCTCAGTTCAATTAAATTCAAGGGTTTTATTGGCATGAAACATTGTTAACATTGCCAAAGCAAGTGAAGTAGAATTAACAAAAATGAAATATACAATAGAAATGTACAGTAAATATTACACTCACAGAAGTACATTTCAAATGTCATATTATGTATATATACAGTGTTGTAATGATCTGCAAATAGTAAAAGTACAAAAGGGAAAATAAATAAACATATATATATGGGTTGTTTTTACAAAGGTGTTTGTTCTTCACTGGTTGCCCTTTTCTTCTAGCAACAGGTCACAAATCTTGCTGCTGTGATTGCACACAGTGGTATTTCACCCAGTAGATATGGGAGTCTATCAAAATTGGGGTTGTTTTCGAATTCTTTGTGGATCTGTGTAATCTGAGGGAAATATGTGTCTCTAATATGGTTATACATTTGGCAGGAGGTTAGGAAGCTCAGTTTCCACTTCATTTTGTGGGCAGTGTGCACATAGCCTGTCTTCTCTTGAGAGCCAGGTCTTTCTCAATAGCAAGGCTATGCTCACTGAGTCTGTACGTAGTCAAAGCTTTCCTTTAGTTTGGGTCAGTCACAGTGGTCAGGTATTCTGCCACTGTGTACTCTCTGTCTAGGGACAAATAGCATTGCTCAGTTTATTTTGTCAATTCTTTCCAATGTGTCAAGTAATTATCTTTTTGTTTTCTGATGATTTGGTTGGGTCTAATTGTGTTGCTGTCCTGGGGCTCTGTGGGGTCTGTTTGTGTTTGTGAACAGAGCTAGCCAGGACCAGCTTGCTTAAGGGACTTTTGCATAATTTGGTGTTTTACATTGTACACTGAGGATATTTTTGCAGAAATCTGCATGCAGAGTCTCCATTTAGTTAATTATTGGTTGGTGATTGGACCCCAGACCTCACAACCATAAAGGGCAATGGGTTCTTTAACTGATTCAAGTATTTTTAGCAAATTTTATATTCCTTTTGATCTCTCTCTCTCTCTCTCTCTCTCTCTCTCTCTCTCTCTCTCTCTCTCTCTCTCTCTCTCTCTCTCTCTCTCTCTCTCTCTCTCTCTCTCTCTCTCTCTCTCTCTCTCTCTCTCTCTCTCTCTCTCTCTCTCTCGTAATTCGGCTCTAACTGACTTCGAAGTGTGCCTGACAGAGAGAGAGGGAGAAACAGCAGAAGGAGCGTTAAATAAGAGAGGGCAGTAGTAATCTACTAAGTAAGTTTGCAGCTTGGCTTGGCTCTCTGTCCTCTGACAGTCCTCTGAAACAAAGAAGTAACCACTGGCTGAGTGACTCCTGGGCTACTTAGTCTACCCAGCAACCACACTCTACTCCTCTCCATCTGCTGAACCACACAAAGGAACAGAGAAAAGAACTGTGTGTGAGTCCGTGTATGTGTGTGTGTGTAGATGGGCAGTGTGAAACTTATTTATGATGATCAGTATGTGGTAAGGTTTATATCTGTAGTTTGTGTACGTGTGTGTGCCCATGTGGCTGAGCTGAATGGATAGGTCTAACAGGACAAAGGTCTAACAGGACAAAGACTCCTATGTGAAGTGGTCAGGGCAAATTGGCTGCAAGCCACATATTGATTTAAGAGGATGTCGATCCCTGACCTTCTGACCTTCTGACCTGCCCCTGACCTATCGCTCTCATGCACCATTCAGCTAGGGAGGCTGCCCAAGCCCTCACCAACTTCCTGACACCCCCACCAACCCCCAGACACCCCCAACAACCTCCTGACACCCCCCACAACCCCCAGACACCCCCACCAACCACCTGATACCCCCACCAACCCCCTGACACCATCGTCAACCTCCATATACCCTCACCAACCTCCTGACACCCCCACCCCCACCAACCTCCCGACACCCTCACCAACCTCCCGACACCCTCACCAACCCCCTGACACCCTCACCAACCTCCCGACACCCTCACCAACCTCCCGACACCCTCACCAACCCCCTGACACCCTCGCAAACCCCCCAACACACTCATTACATATTCACTCTTCAACTCACTCACCCCAACCCAATGAAATCGCTCCCTCTCCATCGTGTGTAACACATCTCCTGAACACCCCCATCCCCGCCCAGTCACAATCCATGACTGACTGTCTATGTAAGTATTCTGGATGGATTTGGGTTTCTGTCTCCAACTGGAGTGTGGCTGTCTGTCTGCCTGGGGCAGCCACACCCGATGTCTCCATGCTTAACGTGCTCCTGCTCTTAAAGAGACCTCAACCAGAGCTGTGCCCCCTACAAAGAGACATACACACACGTGCATGCACACGCACGCACACACATGCATTAACGCACACACACACAGGCTGAGTTTACACAGGCAGCCCAATTCCACCAATTGGGCTTTTGACAAATCAGATCAGCTCTGAAAAATATCTGATGTGAAAATACCTGATGTGATGGGTCAAAAGACCAACACAGCCAAAGAGACACAACTGGCTGGGATACAGGGGCATTGAGAGTCTCAAAGGTTGCGTTTACACAGGCAGCCCAATTCTAATATTTTTCCCAATTACACACAACCACTCACTCACACAACCACACAATTACCCATTAGCCCACAGCACACAACCACACGCTCACACTTTCATCAGCCACTCTTCCAGTCTCCATAGCTGCTGTTGTGTGCAGTACTCAGTATTCAGCTCCTCTACTATTCAGAATATACACACTCTACCAGAGACAAAACTAAATAACCAATCACAGACACAGCCAATTGGAAGTTGAGACAATAAGGGAGCAATAGAGCTAACCAATGACGGAGCCAGCAACAGACCTAGGCAGCTAGAGATTGAAGCACAGCACGCTTTGAGCCAATCTGAGAAAGCGAACAACGGAAAGAGCTAGCCAATCAGAGAGGATTTCTTTGCTGTTGCAGCATGAGTATCTGACCAGACAGAGAGAGAGAGAGAGAGAGAGAGAGAGAGATAGAGAGAGAGAGAGAGAGAGAGAGAGACAGAGAAAGAGAGAGGAGTGAGTGTTATTGTGTACCTTATAGTCAATAGTTTGAATGGTGAGTGTACTTTACCACTTCCAAAATGTATATCTTTCTACAAAACACCCAAATACTGCTTTCAAAATGATTCTGAGTGTAAATGTGTTTGAGAATGTCTATGTATGCATGTGCATGTGTGTAAATTCTCGAGTGGATATGTGTGTGTGTGTATGTGTGTGTGTGTGTCTATGTCTATGTCTATGTCTATGTGTAATGTGTATGTGTATGTGTGTGTGTGTGTGTGTGTGTGTGTGTGTGTGTGTCTTGTGTCGTTGTGTCGTTGTGTCCATGCCCCAGGTGACCTCAAACCCCATCTGGTGAACAATAACAGAGGGAAGCGTATCATTGAGACACGTGCTGCCAACTGTTGCTGAAACTCAGTTAACATAAAACCACTTTACTGACTGTGAAATTACCCTCCTCGGCACACTCCAACAGCCCCCCCTCTCTCGACCCCTGTCCTGCCTCCATTGTCCCTCATGAATAGGATGAGGTGGCGGAGGGGTGTGTGTACGTTATGTTGTGTGTTGTGTTGTGTGTGTGTGTATGTGTGGGAGGTTCTGTGTGTGTGTGTGTGTGTAAGGACAGCTGGGTGTCTGGCAGTGTCAGTAGCAGCTGCCCCAGGTCTGAACAGGGCAGCTTAGAGGGCTGAGAGCACGTGCTGCCTGCTTTGGAGACCAACAATGGATGAATGGAAGGGGAGTCCTTATCTCTCTCTCTCTCTCTCTCTCTCTCTCTCTCTCTCTCTCTCTCTCTCTCTCTCTCTCTCTCTCTCTCTCTCTCTCTCTCTCTCTCTCTCTCTCTCTCTCTCTCTCTCTCTCTCTGCCCCTCTCCCTCTGCCTCTCTCTGCCCCCTCTCTCTGTCTCTCTCTCTCTGCAGAAGAGAAGAGTTAGGAATAGAAAGAATATAGCCATTGATAGATAGACAGAAGAATAGACAGAGACAGAAAGGGCGATATACAGCAGAATAGACAGAGACAGAAAGAGAGAGAGATAGACAGCAGAATAGACAGAGACAGAAAGGGAGATAGACAGAAGAATAGACAGAGACAGAAAGGGAGATAGATAGAAGAATAGACAGAGACAGAAAGGGAGATAGACAGAAGAATAGACAGAGACAGAAAGGGAGATAGATAGAAGAATAGACAGAGACAGAAAGGGAGATGGACAGAAGAATAGACAGAGACAGAAAGGGAGATAGACAGCAGAATATACAGAAAGGGAGATAGACAGAAGAATAGACAGAGACAGAAAGGGAGATAGACAGAAGAATAGACAGAGACAGAAAGGGAGATAGATAGAAGAATAGACAGAGACAGAAAGGGAGATAGACAGAAGAATAGACAGAGACAGAAAGGGAGATAGACAGCAGAATATACAGAAAGGGAGATAGACAGAAGAATAGACAGAGACAGAAAGAGAGATATACAGAAGAATAGACAGAGACAGAAAGAGAGATAGACAGCAGAATAGACAGAGACAGAAAGGGAGATAGACAGCAGAATATACAGAGACAGAAAGGGAGATAGACAGAAGAGACAGAGAGAAAGTGAGATAGACAGAAGAGACAGAGACAGAAAGGGAGATAGACAGAGAGAAAGTGAGATAGACAGAAGAGAGAGACAGAAAGGGAGATAGACGGAGAGAAAGTGATATAGACAGAATAGACAGAGACAGAAAGGGAGATAGACAGAAGAGACAGAGGGTTTGGAGGATAGATGGATGTAGACAGAGAGGAGAGTTGGGCCCCTATAAGGTGCTGAGAGGGCCATTGTGGCTTAGTGACGGCTGTTACTCCTGCAGGGAGATATTTCACCAGGTTCCTTTCACAAATAAAGAGTCTGAAAGATAAAGAGGGGCGTGGCGTGCATGTGTGTAATGGAGCTAAGGGTTTTGGGTGGGTCTGCACAGACATGAAGAGCGGCACACTTCAACCAAAACGTCTCTTTTGCTAATGAAAAGATTTTTCTGGTTGAGGAAGTGATGGAGGGGTGGAGAAAGGGAAGGGGGGGTCAAAGACTTTCACCACCTAGAGAACAGATCACGTGGCTGTTTTGTCCATGCCAATCTATTAAAACACAAAAGGAGCACTGAGTCATAAAGGCTGTATGCTCATCTGGCTGGCTCATCCTGAAATCTCACATTAGAAAGCTATTCTGACCATCTAGCACAATCAACACAATCAGTTTGATTTTCCTACGCATATCTCATAAAAGGTACAGGGCACTGTTTCTTGCTAGAAAACCCCAGTGGTCTATGATGCCAATGGAGCATGGAAAATGCAAAGAGAAATTGTAAACGCATTAGAGCCGTGAAAGTGTTTGCAATTTGAGTCATCCTAAAGGTTATATGCAATCTATGATACAGTAACTCGAAATGGAACTTCCTGGAAAATGTCACCCTCACTTAAATGTTGACTGATGCGAAACGTTTGTGCTTCTCAGGTTAGACACATAGTCACTCATGCAGGGGCATCCAGGGTCACTCAATGATTTGGCCTTCAGTGTTGGTGTGTGGTGTACGTGGTTGGATGCATGCAAACAAACATTCTGCTCTCCTCCTCCTACTCTCCTCCTCCCACTTCATCTCATCCCATCTTCCTCATCCTATTCCACAGCCTTCTTCCCTCTCCTCTTCCTCCTCCTCCTCCTCTTCCATCTCAACGTTCCTCCAAAATCCCCCTCTCTAGGCCTCGCCTTGTTGTCTGATGCACATTGACAGACCCATTGAGATTGACATTGTCTCCCGTGACAACTAACGAGCAAATGTCTAATTAGTGCAAATTATGCTCCTATGACTCAAATGACGGTTGATTCTGTCAGACATTTTGGCTCTCTGTCTCTCTCTTTTAATCAGTGGATTTCTGCTGCAGTATGTAAACTGGTATTTCTTAAAGATCGTTTTATACACCTATGATGCTAATTCTGTGACTGACTGTTCTGTTTTGCACAGTCACAGAGGGACACATCAGTTGGGGTCTTGACAGTATTTGATCCTACACTAATAGCAGTATAAACTTGAATTTAACCAACTGGAAAGGGACAAGAATGGTCAGATAACCCCCTTTTCAAGCCATGGGTAAATTAGTAGCATGGAAACTTACAGCGGTTTGATGGAGTGTTGTGGCCCTAGAAACCTCCAGGGGGTTCTGCAAGGCTGTCCAGTAGGGATGTTTCTTCCTCACTGTCCAGTAAGGATGTCTATGTCAGGCTGTCCAGTAAGGATGTTTCTACCTGGCTTTCCAGTAAGGATGTTTCTGTCTGGCAGCCAAGTAAGGATGTTTCTGCCTACCTGTCCAGTAAGGATGTTTCTGCCTGGCTATCCGGTAAGGATGTTTCTGCCTGGCTGTCCAGTAAGGATCTTTCTGCCTGGCTGTCCGGTAAGGGCGTTTCTGCCTGACTGTCCAGTAAGGATGTTTCTGCCTGGCTGTCCAGTAAGGATGTGTCTGCCTGACTGTCCAGTAAGGATGTGTCTGCCTGGATGTCCAGTAAGGGCATTTCTAACTGCCTGTCCAGTAAGTATGTTTCTTCTTAGCTCTTCAGAAATTGTGTTTCTGCTTGCCTGCCTGTACAGTAAGGATGTTTGTACCTGGATGTCCTGTAAGTATGTCTCTGCCTGACTGTCCAGTAAGGATGTTTCTGCCTGGCTGTCCAGAAAGGGCGTTTCTAACTGCCTGTCCAGTAAGTATGTTTGTGCCTGGATGTAAGGATGTTTCTGCTTGGGTTTCCAGTAAGGATGTTTCTGCCTGGCTGTCAGGTAAGGATGTTTCTGCCTTGCTGTTCAGTAAGGTTGTTTCTGCCTGGCTATCCAGCAGGGATGTTTCTTCCTCACTGTCCAGAAAGGATGTTTAGGCCAGGCTGTCCAGTAAGGATGTTTCTGCCTGGCTGTCCAGTTAGGATGTTTCTGTCTGGCTGTCCAGTTAGGATGTTTTTGCCTGGCTGTCCAGTAAGGATGTTTCTGCCTGGCTGTCCAGTAGGGATGTTTCTTCCTCAATGTCCAGTAAAGATGTTTCTGCCTGGCTGTCTAGTAGGGATGTTTCTGTCTGGCTTTCCAGTAAGGATGTTTCTGCCTGACCTTCCCGTAAGAATGTTTTTGCCTGGCTGTCCAGTAAAGAGGTTTTTGCCTGGCTGTCCAGTAAGGATGTTTCTTGCTGGCAGTCCACTAAGGATGTTTCTCCATGGCTGTCCACTAAGTCCAGTGAAAATGTTTCTGCCTGACTGTCCAGTAAGGATGTTTCTGCCTGGCTCTCCAGTAAGGGCGTTTCTAACTGCATGTCCAGTAAGTATGTTTCTTCTTAGCTCTCCAGAAATTATGTTTCTGCCTTGCTGTTCATTAAGGTTGTTTCTGCCTGGCTATCCAGCAGGGATGTTTCTTCCTCACTGTCCAGTAAGGATGTTTATGCCAGGCTGTCCAGTAAGGATGTTTCTGCCTGGCGTTCCAGTAAGGATTTTTCTGCCTGGAATGTCCAGTAAGGATGTTTCTGTCTGGCTGTCCAGTAAGGATGTTGATGCCAGGCTGTCCAGTAAGGATGTTTCTGCCTGTCTGTCCAGTAAGGATGTTTCTGCCTGGCTGTCCAGTAAGGATGTTTCTTCCTGGCTGTTCAGTAAGGATATTTCTGCTAGGCTGTCCAGTACGGATGTTTCTGCCTGGCTGTCCAGTGAGGATGTTTTTGCCTGGCTGTCCAGTAAGGATGTTTCTGCCTGGCTGTTCAGTAAGGGTGTTTCTACCTGACTGTCCAGTATGGATGTTTCTGCCTGGCTGTCCAATATAGATGTTTCTGCCTGGCTGTCCAGTAGGGATGTTTCTGCCTGGCTGTCCAGTAAGGATGTTTCTGTCTGGCTGTCCAGTATTGATGTTTCTGCCTGGCTGTAAGGATGTTTATGCCAGGCTGTCCGGTAAGGATATTTCTGCCTGGCTGTCTAGTAAGGAGGTTTCTACCTGACTTTCCAGTAAGGATGTTTATGCCTGACCTTCCAGTAAGAATGTTTTTACCTGGCTGTCCATTAAGGATTTTTCTGCCTAGCTGTCCAGTAAGGATGTTTCTGTTTCGTTGTCCAGAAAGGATGTTTCTGCCTGGCTGTCTAGTAAGTGTGTGGTTTGCTGCACCGGATCAGAGTGTGAGATGCCAAACTTCATTTGTAATATGTTTGTAGATCTGTTTGAATGTTTCTTAACAGTAAAAACATGAGATTTCTTTTTTTCACTCTGATTGCTCTTTCAAAAAAAAGTTTACCTAACACTCCTTGCTGAGCTGAAAATGATCAAAGTGGCTTTGATTTTGTCATTATTTTTAACAAGCTACATTTATAGCACATTTGCGCTGTTTTAAGTGTTGGTAACTCACCTAGTCCACTAAAAATGAGATATAAACTATATGTACACAAGTATGTGAACACCACTTCAAATTAGTGGATTTGGCTATTCCAGCCACATCATGGAGTGATGAATTACATTTCACCATCTGGCAGTCCGACTGATGAATCTGTGTTTGGCGGATGACAGGTGAATGCTACCTGCCCCAATGCACAGTGCCAACCAAAAAGTATTTGATCCCCAGCTGATTTTGTAGGTTTGCCCACTGACAAAGAAATGATCAGTCTATAATTTTAATGGTAGGTTTATTTGAACAGTGAGAGACAGAATAACAACCAAAAAATCCAGAAATACGCATGAGAAAATTTTATAAATTGATTTGCATTTTAATGAGGGAAATAAGTACTTGACCCCCTCTCAATCAGAAAGATTTCTGGCTCCCAGCTGTCTTTTATATAGGTAACGAGCTGAGATTAGGAGCACACTCTTAAAGGGAGTGCTCTTAATATAAGCTGTTACCTGTATAAAAGACACCTGTCCACAGAAGCAATCAATCAATCAGATTCCAAACTCTCCACCATGGCCAAGACCAAAGAGCTCTCCAAGGATGTCAGGGACAAGATTGTAGACCTACACAAGGCTGGAATGGGCTACAAGACCATCGCCAAGCAGCTTGGTGAGAAGGTGACTACAGTTGGTGCGATTATTCGCAAATGGAAGAAACACAAAAGAACTGTCAATCTCCCTCGGCCTGGGGCTCCATGCAAGATCTCACCTCATGGAGTTGCAATGATCATGAGAACGGTGAGGAATCAGCCCAGAACTACACGGGAGGATCTTGTCAATGATCTCAAGGCAGCTTGGACCATAGTCACCAAGAAAACAATTGGTAACACACTACGCCGTGAAGGACTGAAATCCTGCAGCGCCCGCAAGGTCCCCCTGCTCAAGAAAGCACATATACATGCCCGTCTGAAGTTTGCCAATGAACATCTGAATTATTCAGAGGACAACTGGGTGAAAGTGTTGTGGTCAGATGAGACCAAAATGGAGCTCTTTGGCATCAACTCAACTCGCCGTGTTTGGAGGAGGAGGAATGCTGCCTATGGCCCCAAGAACACCATCCATTAAACATTATGCTTTGGGGGTGTTTTTCTGCTAAGGGGACAGGACAACTTGAGGATTGAAAATGGGTCGTGGATGGGTATTCCAGCATGACAATGACCCAAAACACACGGCCAAGGCAACAAAGGAGTGGCTCAAGAAGAAGCACATTAAGGTCCTGGAGTGGCCTAGTCAGTCTCTAGACCTTAATCCCATAGAAAATCTGTGGAGGGAGCTGAAGGTTCAAGTTGCCAAACGTCAGCCTCGAAACCTTAATGACTTGGAGAAGGTCTGCAAAGAGGAGTGGGACAAAATCCCTCCTGAGATGTGTGCAAACCTGGTGGCCAACTACAAGAAACATCTGACCTCTGTGATTGCCAACAAGGGTTTTGCCACCAAGTACTAAGTCATGTTTTGCAGAGGGGTCAAATACTTATTTCCCTCATTAAAATGCGAATCATTTTATAACATTTTTCACATGCGTTTTTCTGGATTTTTTTGTTGTTATTCTGTCTCTCACTGTTCAAATAAACCTACCATTAAAAGTATAGACTGATCATTTCTTTGTCAGTGGGCAAACATACAAAATCAGCAGGGGATCAAATAATGTTTTCCCTCACTGTATATTGGTCTGGTGCTGTTTTTCACGGTTCGGGCTAGGCCCCTTAGTTCCAGAAAAGGGAAATCTTAACGCTACAGCATACAATGACATTCTAGACGATTCTTTCCCCAAACTGGCAACAGTTTAGGGAAGGCCCTTTCATGTTTCAGCATGACAATGCCCCCGGTGCACAAAGCGAGGTCCATACAGAAATGGTTTGTCGAGATCGGTGTGGAAGAACTTGACTGGCCTGCACAGAAACCTGACCACTACCCCATCGAACACCTTTGGGATGAATTGGAACGCCTACTTCGAGCCAGGCCTAATCACCCAACATCAGTGCCCAACCTCACTAATGCTCAGGAGGGTAGCATGTCCCCGCAGCAATGTTCCAACATCTATAGAAAGCCTTCCCTGTTGTAGCAGCAAGGTGGGAACCAACTTCATATTAATGCCCATGATTTTGATCATGTAGTGTAGATGTGCCCATCATGGAGGAGAGGAATCCCATCATGCCTTACACCTGACACACGTCACACTGGAGGACAGTTATGGAAGAAAGAAAATAAGATAAAAACACTTTGCATCAGACGACACACGCACACGCGCGCACACACACACACACACACACACACACACACACACACACACACACACACACACACACACACACACACACACACACACACACACACACACACACACACACACACACACACACACACACACACAAACACACACACACACACACACACACACACACACACACACACACACACACACACACCTGTGTCTGCTACAGTGGTTATACAAAAGAAGGGTTTTCGGGCTGCTTACTTTGCTGCCCGAAGTCATTGTCTGTGACTCCTTTCATGTTTTCCATAAGCTTTTCCTTTGAGCAGCTGGACAGAGAAGGGAATTGTATGTTTCCATGTTGTGTGTATTCTGTTGCTCTCCAGGACCATTGTTTCGTTTGGAAACACTGTCAGTATCAAAGATTGTATATAGCCACTCCTGATGAATCTGATATACTGTACATGTCACTGGATAGACAGCCTGGACAGGCAGATACAGGAACACTGTCAGGTGGGCGAGCAGACAGACTCTGCAGCCAGTCAGATGGTTATCAGGCTCTCTCTGAGCACTGTGTGTTATGAATGCAAACAGAAGAGACAGGAGAACAGACTGATAACAGACACAATTTTGAAATAGAGATTGTGTGTGAGTGTGTGTGTGGTCATACAGTGCAAAAAGCACCATACATTGAGGGAAAAAAGTATTTGATCCCCTGCTGATTTTGAACGTTTGCCCACTGACAAAGAAATGATCAGTCTATAATTTTAATGGTAGGTTTATTTGAACAGTGAGAGACAGAATAACAACAAAAAAATCCAGAAAAACGCATGTGAATTTTTTTTATAAATTCATTTGGAGGCTGTTGTAGCAGTAAGGTGGGAACCAACCTTGCATTTTAATGAGGGAAATAAGTATTTGACCCCTCTGCAAAACATGACTTAGTACTTGGTGGCAAAACCCTTGTTGGCAATCACAGAGGTCAGATGTTTCTTGTAGTTGGCCACCAGGTTTGCACACATCTCAGGAGGGATTTTGTCCCACTCCTCTTTGCAGACGTTCTCCAAGTCATTAAGGTTTCGAAGCTGACGTTTGGCAACTTGAACCTTCAGCTCCCTCCACAGATTTTCTATGGGATTAAGGTCTAGAGACTGGCTAGGTCACTCCAGGACCTTAATGTGCTTCTTCTTGAGCCACTCCTTTGTTGCCTGGGCCGTGTGTTTTGGGTCATTGTCATGCTAGAATACCCATCCACGACCCATTTTCAATGCCCTGGCTGAGGGAAGGAGGTTCTCACCCAAGATTTGACAGTACATGGACCCGTCCATCGTCCCTTTGATGCGGTGAAGTTGTCCTGTCCCCTTAGCAGAAGAACACCCCCAAAGGAAAATGTTTCCACTTCCATATTTGAATGGTGGGGATGGTGTTCTTGGGGTCATAGGCAGCATTCCTCCTCCTCCAAACACGCCGAGTTGAGTTGATGCCAAAGAGCTCCATTTTGGTCTCATCTGACCACAACACTTTCACCCAGTTGTCCTCTGAATCATTCAGATGTTCATTGGCAAACTTCAGACGGGCATGTATATGTGCTTTCTTGAGCAGGGGGACCTTGCAGGAGCTGCAGGATTTCAGTCCTTCACGGCGTAGTGTGTTACCAATTGTTTTCTTGGTGACTATGGTCCCAGCTGCCTTGAAATCATTGACAAGATCCTCCCGTGTAGTTCTGGGCTGATTCCTCACCGTTCTCATGATCATTGCAACTCCATGAGGTGAGATCTTGCATGGAGCCCCAGGCCGAGGGAGATTGACAGTTCTTTTGTGTTTCTTCCATTTGTGAATAATCGCACCAACTGTAGTCACCTTCTCACCAAGCTGCTTGGCGATGGTCTTGTAGCCCATTCCAGCCTTGTGTAGGTCTACAATCTTGTCCCTGACATCCTTGGAGAGCTCTTTGGTCTTGGCCATGGTGGAGAGTTTGGAATCTGATTGATTGATTGCTTCTGTGGACAGGTGTCTTTTATACAGGTAACACGCTGAGATTAGGAGCACTCCCTTTAAGAGTGTGCTCCTAATCTCAGCTCGTTACCTGTATAAAAGACACCTGGGAGCCAGAAATCTTTCTGATTGAGAGGGGGTCAAATACCTTTTTCCCTCATTAAAATGCAATTCAATTTACAACATTTTTCACATGCGTTTTTCTGGATTTTTTCATGCGTTTCACTGTTCAAATAAACCTACCATTAAAATTATAGACTGATCATTTCTTCGTCAGTGGGAAAACATACAAAATTAGCTGGGGATCAAATAGTTTTTTCCCTCACTGTATGGGCAGGCCTTGTAGCTAAATATTTCCCTTATCATATTGCGTGTGTGTGTGTTCAAACACAAAGAACATTATCCCGGCAAATGAATGAATAACTGGGAGTTGTATGAGAGAAACATAAGTCTGTATGTTTCTTGTACCTCCACATCTGACCGGTGTGTTTATAAAGTGAGGTAGAATGTCTTATACCTCCAGATCTGAACGGTGAGTTTATAGAGTGAGGTAGAATGTCTTATACCTCCAGATCTGAACGGTGAGTTTATAGAGTGAGGTACAATGTCTTATACCTCCAGATCTGAATGGTGAGTTTATATAGTGAGGTAGAATGTCTTATACCTCCAGATCTGAATGGTGAGTTTATAGAGTGAGGTAGAGTGTCTTATAACTCTAGTTCTGACTGGTGAGTTTATGGAGTGAGGTAGAATGTTTTATACCTCCAGATCTGAACAGTGAGTTTATAGAGAAAGGTAGCGTCTTGTACCTCCAGATCTGACTGGTGAGTTTATAGAGTGAGGTAGAGTGTCTTATAACAATAGATCTGACTGGTGAGTTTATGGAGTGAGGTAGAACGTCTTATACCTCCAGATCTGAACAGTGAGTTTATAGAGAAAGGTAGAGTTGTCTTCTACCTCCAGATCTGAACAGTGAGTTTATAGAGAAAGGTAGAGTTGTCTTATACCTCCACATCTGACTGGTGAGTTTATAGAGTGAGGTAGAATGTCTTAGACCTCTGAACGGTGAGGTTATAGAGTGAGGTGGAGTGTCTTATACCTCCAGATCTGACTGGTGAGTTTATGGAGTGAGGTAGAATGTCCTATACCTCTGAACGGTGGGTTTATAGAGTGGGGGTAGTATCTTATATCTCCACATCTGACCGGTGAGTTTATGGAGTGTACGTCTCTCTTTGTGTCTGTTTGTGTGTGTGTGTATCTGTCTCTGTGTGTGTGTGTGTGTGTGTGTGTGTGTGTGTGTGTGTGTGTGTGTGTGTGTGTGTGTGTGTGTGTGTGTGTGTGTGTGTGTGTGTGTGTGCATGTGTGCAGCAGATGCCAGGAAAAGTGTCTTGTTTGAAGGTGAGTTCCAGAGAGAACAGAGAAGAGTCTGATAAGTCCAGGCTGACTCACCATGCTGTCATACTCACACTCTGGGACAACTGCAGAGTAAGGCATGGAAAGACCAGACACTGAGAGAGAAAGAGAGAGATTATTAGTCGTGTTCCTTCCATCTTTCCTTCTTTCTCTTCTTTGTTTTAAACATAACTATATGATGCATTTTAAGAGTCCGAAGAATGAGACAGAAAAAAACCTCTTAACCCCCTTTGATCTTTGTTTCAGGGAGTTTTTCTCTTTGTGAGATGGAGAGATGAGTGTAATTTCCAAAAGGACTTCACAGATAACATTATGGCTGATTATGCTTTTCTTATCTAAGTTGAAAAAAACAAAAGATAGATTAATCTTTGATCAAAACATGAAGTTGCCAGGATCCAGGATAAGCTCATTCCTCCAAAATCCTAACGTTAACCATTGGGGTGGAGTGGGGTGAGGTGGGGAGGTGCAAAACTGGCCTTAGATAAGTGTCTAGGGGCATTTGGCTCTCAAGTGGCCCACCCATAGGCAACTATGCACAGCTGAGGAAATTACACATGGGTCACACTTAATTTTCAGATCCTCACCATTTCTGTCTACTGTGTTACTGAATGGACAGCTTTTAAAACATAAAAAAGAAAGTGTTTCATTGAAATGGGACCACTTTTCACCACTTCAACCCTTCAACTTATGTGTGTGTGTTTAACCCAGAACCCCTTGATGTAAAGCTTGCATCAGCAGAGAAGTGGTGGGTCAGTTCCTGTTATATTCAGCTTTTCAACTCTGTCAAGAGAGAGCGTATACATCCGTCTGTATGGGTCAGAGAGAAAGAAGGCCTGGGAACCTGCTGCTGATGCTGACAAGGATGAACTGGGGTTCACAGGGTCCACCGTCTGTATACTGAGCTGAGTAACCACATCAAACACAGCAGGTGTCTCTCTCTCTCTCTCTCCCTCTCTTTCTTTTTCCCTCACTTTTTCTCTCACTCTCTTGCTCTCTTCTGGGCTGTGAGAAGAACGGATGGACGAGGTCTGTCCTTTGAGCTGGATGCCAGACCAGAGTATGCGAAGGAAAAAGAAGAGAGGAAGTGTGGGTGAGAGCAGAGTGCATGTCTCACCCCATAGCACATATTGTACCAGCTGTACAGTACTGCGGGCCAAGGAAGGCTGAACTGAAGTCACAAAGGCCAAACACAGTTACACATACACACTATCCCTTTCACAGTCAAGCATACACCTGCTTCACCACACGCACCTCACACACAAAGACACACGCATACAAATACACTTCTTCTCTCACACAAACATAAATACATAGTTGACATGGGTGTTACAATCAATTTGCACGACTGGGAGCCTTCTGAGGTGATTCTTGTAAACAAGGACATGTAGTTCCCAACATCAGTGTGTCATAAAGGACACATAACAGTTACTGTCATGTCCTTCATGTCATCCTCAGGATACTTCCTTCTCCTAGGCCAGAACCCCAGTAGAGGCACTTACCCACTAACCCACACTAACCCCATGCTGATCACACAGACAACACAAACAAACAGGGACCCGTTCAGGAACATGATCACAATCAGGAAATTGTTACAAAATTGACTCTAGCCCCCCTCCCTTGGCCTCTGTTCTTTGTTTTCTGTCCCCAGAGCCCATGGGGGTGCAGCGAGTCATTATGTTTCATAAACAGTTTTCCCTAACTCCCCTGGCTTTGACATGGCTAGACACATGGCATGGTGCTAACTGCCGCCAATGGATGGTTGGAGGGATGGTTAGTTGGTTAGTTGGATAGTATGGGTCTCACAGGAGCAGTTTTACATCCTTCCCCTCTCTCTCTCCTTCCATCCATCTCTCGCTCTTTTATCCTTTTCTGTCTTAAGGTTTGTGGCAGCTGCCCCATGCGCGTGAAATCCTCCAATCCCTGCTGGACAGGTAGCGCCACATGTGAGGCGTTAAATGACTCTCAGAGCTCTGTGTCTCCGGTTACCAGCTGCACGCGACAGCTGCCCAGAAAAATGTCTGGTTTCATGTGGTTTTTATGCTCTTGGTTTAGGATGCGTAGTAAAAAAAGTATATTTATAATTCCCCCACCCGACTTATGAGACAAGAACAGTTTGACTGTCGTGGACAGAGAGACAGTCCACTAACGTAACCGCCACCAAGCTATGCACACTGACTCATCCAGTACAGCACGTTAAAGGAAAGAAAAGCCTCTGACTAAAACAGCTCTTACACTCCACTTCTGGAGGGAAAATCCCCTGGGTATAATCTTTTGAAAAGACAAGACCTTATTCATATAAATAGCCTACGACATTGAAATAAAGAAAACTTAGTGTGTCTTGCTTTTTGCAAAAGAGGTCCTTCAGTGATGTACTGTACATTGACATGATTCAATGTAGTTAACACATCATCTACCACCTGTAAACATCTCTGTGTTTTTAACTGGGATAGAGTGAGATAACCAGGAAAAGAACGAGTGGTAGGAAGATAAGGAGAAAGATAGACATCAGACAGGATGCCCTTGTTACCCTGTGGAGTAGGACAGTGGTGCCAACACAATACCCAGCACAGTAGCCCTACACGGCACCTCTGTCAAATAATCCAAAAGCAAAAGCAATGGAAAGTAATCGGATTACATTACTAAATTTGGGTAATCCAAAAGTTACGTTATTTATTACAATTTTGGACAGGTAACTAGTAACGGTAACAGATTACATTTAGAAAGTAACAAGCTCAACCTTGTATGTGTGTGTATGTGTGTGTATGTGTGTGTGTGTGTATGTGTGTGTATGTGTGTGTGTGTGTGTGTGTGTGTGTGTGTATGTGTGTGTGTGTAATACCGTCCTCCTAACCTCCTAATTGCCTTGCTTCTGCAGCCTCTTGCAGTGTCTATATATTTGTATTTATTATGGATCCCCATTAGTTCCTGCCAAGGCAGCAGCTACCCTTCCTGTGGTCCTGCAAAATTAAGGCAGTTATACAATTTTAAAAACATTACAAAACAGTCATTACAGAATTCACACCACACTAAGTGTGGGCCCTCAGGCCCATACTCCACTACCACATATCTACAAAACAATGTGACTGGCCCTGCCTGACAAGGACACTTTAAGATACATGGATTATAGGACTGCTGCTAAAGAGATAAGTACAAAGATGAGAACTCCGGTGATAAGATGAAAGATGAGAACTCTCCTGTCTGGGTTTATCTCAAAGATTACAAACAGGAAAAAAGCCTGAGCCAAACATGTTGTCGTGGTATTTTACATTCGATCTATGTTTTCCCTCTTAAATTGGAAATTGTGTGATTGACTGGCTATGAATTTTGGCTTATTTCCATGACTCCATATTCCTTTAACACAAAGCTAGGCGTAAGCTATAGGAGCTAACACAAGTCTTCAGGTCTAAGGCAAGGTTAGTCATGTCGCTCATCAAACCCCCTCTGCTCCATTCATCATATCAGTGTGAAATGTTGCCAATCATTTCAGACACATACTGCAGTAGCTGGGGGTGTCACCTACAGATCCACCACAGACATCACATCACTGGGGGGAAACATTCCCCACACCAGCCCAGGTGAGATCACCTGTAAAACAGACAGACATCTTAGTTACACACTCAGTCTACAGGAATGTATTATCTGGATTATTCATCAAATGACTGAAGGTTGAAATGTAAGGTGGGACACTGAACAAAAATGTAAATGCAACATGCAACAATTTCAAAGATTTAACTGAGTTACAGTTCATATGAGGAAATCAGTCAATTGAAATAAATTCATTAGGCCCTAATCTATGGGTTTCACATGACTTGGAATACAGATATGCATCTGTTGGTCACAGATATCTTTTTAAAAAAGGTTGGGGTGTGGATCAGAAACCAGTCAGTATCTGGTGTGACCACCATTTGCCTCATGCAGCGCGACACATCTCCTTCGCATAGAGTTGTTCAAGCTATTGATTGTGCCCTGTGGATTGTTGTCCCACTCCTCTTAATGGCTGTGCGAAGTTGCTGGATATTGGCGGGAAATGGAACCTGCTGTCGTACGCGTCAACCCAGAGCATCCCAAACATGCTCAATGGGTGACCGGCCTGGCGAGTATTCAGGCCATGGAAGAATTGGAACATTTTCATCTTCCAGGAATTGTGTAACATCCTTGCGACATGAGGCCGTGCATTATCATGCTGAAACATTAAGTGATGGCGGTGGATGAACGGCACGACAATGGGCCTCAGGATCTCATCACTGTACCTCTGTGCATTCAAATTGTCATCAATAAAACGCAATTGTGTTTTTTGTCCGTAGCTTAAGCCTGCCCATACCGTAACCCCACTGCCACCATGGGGCACTCTGTTCATAACGTTGACATCAGCAAACCGCTCGCCCACACGACGCCACACATGCTGTCTGCCATCGGTCCGGTACAGTTGGGATTCATCCATGAAGAGCACACTTCTCCAGCATACTAATAGCCATCAAAGGTGAGCATTTGCCCTCTGAAGTCGGTTACGATGCTGAACTGCAGTCAGGTCAAGACCCTGGTGAGGACGACGAGCACTGCATTCCTGCAGTCAACATGCCAATTGCATGCTCCCTCAAAACTTGAGACATCTGTAGCATTGTGTTATATGACAAAAATGCACATTTTAGAGTGTTATTTTGTTGTCCCCAGCACAATCTGCACCTGTGTAATGATCTTGCTGTTCAATCAGCTTCTTGATATGCATTATCAGATTTGTGCACAGCATTTTAGAGAAATAAGATTTTAGTGACTATGGAAAATGTCTGTGATCTTTTATTTTAGCTCATGAAACATGGGATCAACACTTTAAATGTTGTGTTTATATTGTTGATCAGTGTATGTTTGCTAGTGGTGGTTCACAGTGTGAAAGCAGACCTCCTATGAATTTAGCTCTTATTAGCCCCTCACTCAGGACATGCATCAACACCCAGTGGTCTCAGCTACCTGGTGTGTTTATTTTACCATTATTTAATTAGGCAAGTCAGTTAAGAACAAATTCTTATTTACAAACCCAGACGACGCTGGGCCAATTGTGCACCGCCCTATGGGACTCCCAATCACGGTTGGTTCTGATACAGCCTAGTTACAAACCGGTTGTGTCTGCAGTGATGCCACAAGCACTGACATGCAGTGCCTTAGCCCGCTGCGCCACACGGGAGTGTGTGTGTGTGAGAGAGTTTCTGTGTGTGTGTCTGGTGTACACATTGGTTACGCTTGAGTGGCCGCAGACTTGAGCTTGTGTGTGAGCTTGTGTGTGTCTGGACATGTTCTCTTCCACAGCTGTAGGCTGGAACATGACCTCTCACATTGTGTGTGTGTGTGTGTGTGTGTGTGTGTGTGTGTGTGTGTGTGTGTGTGTGTGTGTGTGTGTGTGTGTGTGTGTGTGTGGTGTGTGGATGGGTGGGTGGGTGGGTGTGTGTGTGATGAACATATTGGCTGGACAGTGTCAGAACCTTATTTTCAGGGGTGTTGTCAGAGGGGTGGCAGGGTGGGCACCGCCCCCTCCTGAAATATGATTGTGCCCCCACACACACACATTCTCATTGGGTCAGAGCGCTGTCAATCTGGAGAGGAATAAAACATGTCCGCTACTAGCGGGTACGACAAACAGAGCTGTTTCCTGTTTCTGTCTTTCCCCCATTAAAATATTCCAAGAAACGCCCATGCTTATTTTGAGACAGTGTTAGGTATCACATGATCTAGCTTGGTGGACGACCACAGACATAGCTGACTTAAGGGAGATGTGTCACATAATATTCCATGTTTAACACTCCACCCCTACAGGTCCACTTCCTCGTCTCCGCAAACAGTCCATTGAAGGAAACGGGATGAACAACCAAAGTTAGCATGGAAAAATCCTGCTGCTGACTCCCTGCCTTTCTGCCTGCCAGCTGAAAAACTCCCTGATGATGTGTGTGTGTACATCAGCTGTTGTTGTGAGGGACTTATTTTGTTTTCTCAGGCCCGATCTAGACATAGTAATGTGTGTGTGTGTGTGTGTGTGTGCGCATGTGTGGGTTCCGTTTCCCTGCATTGGCAGTGTTTTCCTCTTTAGTGTTTCTGACACATGGGGAATTCTAGTTGTTAATCAAAATAAGGCATTACAATAAGTACCCGCAAACAGTCTGTTTGATCAATGTCTTAAGAAACTGGTTCCTGGTTTTAAAACCATCCTTTCCTTTCATTGACTTGGGCAGAATTGTACATAACTTTGCAAAAAAAATATTCCTAGAATGTTTTTTCTTGTTCTTTGACACATGTTCTGCACTGGGGGTTGAACACATCCCTTCCAGACACAAGCTTTCTGTCCTCAGACAACATCAAGCTGAACAGCATCCAACCTGGAAAACATTGAATACAATAGTGCTGGTAAACATTATCACCAAATGCATCTTCTTGAAAACATCCCTTTAGCCACACAAACTCATCGTCTTTTAAACAAGTACATCAAAGCCAACTTGTCAGGGGAGTCCTCTAACTCCACTGGACATCAGGGGAGTCCTCTAACTCTACTGGATAACAGGGGGAGTCCTCTAACTCTACTGGATATCAGGGGGAGTCCTCTAACTCTACTGGATATCAGGGGGAGTCCTCTAACTCTACTGGATATCAGGGGAGTCCTCTAACTCTACTGGATATCAGAGTCCTCTAACTCCACTGGACATCAGGGAGTCCTCTAACTCTACTGGATATCAGGGAGTCCTCTAACTCTACTGGACATCAGGGAGTCTTCTAACTCTACTGGATATCAGGGGTCCTCTAACTCTACTGGACATCAGGGGAGTCCTCTAACTCTACTGGATATCAGGGGGAGTCCTCTAACTCTACTGGATATCAGGGGAGTCCTCTAACTCTACTGGATATCAGGGGGAGTCCTCTAACTCCACTGGACATCAGGGGAGTCCTCTAACTCTACTGGATATCAGGGGGAGTCCTCTAACTCTACTGGACATCAGGGGGAGTCTTCTAACTCTACTGGATATCAGGGGGAGTCCTCTAACTCTACTGGACATCAGGGGAGTCTTCTAACTCTACTGGACATCAGGGGAGTCCTCTAACTCTACTGGATATCAGGGGGAGTCCTCTAACTCTACTGGACATCAGGGGGAGTCCTCTAACTCTACTGGACATCAGGGGGAGTCTTCTAACTCTACTGGATATCAGGGGGAGTCCTCTAACTCTACTGGACATCAGGGGGAGTCCTCTAACTCTACTGGACATCAGGGGGAGTCTTCTAACTCTACTGGATATCAGGGGGAGTCCTCTAACTCTACTGGACATCAGGGGGAGTCCTCTAACTCTACTGGACATCAGGGGGAGTCCTCTAACTCTACTGGACATCAGGGGGAGTCTTCTAACTCTACTGGATATCAGGGGGAGTCCTCTAACTCTACTGGACATCAGGGGGAGTCTTCTAACTCTACTGGATATCAGAGTCCTCTAACTCTACTGGACATCAGGGGGAGTCTTCTAACTCTACTGGACATCAGGGGGAGTCCTCTAACTCTACTGGACATCAGGGGGAGTCTTCTAACTCTACTGGATATCAGGGGGAGTCCTCTAACTCTACTGGACATCAGGGGGAGTCCTCTAACTCTACTGGACATCAGGGGGAGTCCTCTAACTCTACTGGACATCAGGGGGAGTCTTCTAACTCTACTGGACATCAGGGGGAGTCCTCTAACTCTACTGGACATCAGGGGGAGTCCTCTAACTCTACTGGACATCAGGGGGAGTCCTCTAACTCTACTGGACATCAGGGGGAGTCTTCTAACTCTACTGGACATCAGGGGGAGTCCTCTAACTCTACTGGACATCAGGAGTCTTCTAACTCTACTGGATATCAGGGGAGTCCTCTAACTCTACTGGACATCAGGGAGTCCTCTAACTCTACTGGACATCAGGGGGAGTCTTCTAACTCTACTGGACATCAGGGGGAGTCCTCTAACTCTACTGGACATCAGGGGGAGTCCTCTAACTCTACTGGACATCAGGGGGAGTCTTCTAACTCTACTGGACATCAGGGGGAGTCTTCTAACTCTACTGGACATCAGGGGGAGTCCTCTAACTCTACTGGACATCAGGGGGAGTCTTCTAACTCTACTGGACATCAGGGGGAGTCTTCTAACTCTACTGGACATCAGGGGGAGTCTTCTAACTCTACTGGACATCAGGGGGAGTCTTCTAACTCTACTGGACATCAGGGGGAGTCCTCTAACTCTACTGGACATCAGGGGAGTCCTCTAACTCTACTGGACATCAGGGGGAGTCCTCTAACTCTACTGGACATCAGGGGGAGTCTTCTAACTCTACTGGACATCAGGGGGAGTCTTCTAACTCTACTGGACATCAGGGGGAGTCCTCTAACTCTACTGGACATCAGGGGGAGTCCTCTAACTCTACTGGACATCAGGGGGAGTCCTCTAACTCTACTGGACATCAGGGGGAGTCTTCTAACTCTACTGGACATCAGGGGGAGTCTTCTAACTCTACTGGACATCAGGGGGAGTCCTCTAACTCTACTGGACATCAGAGTCCTCTAACTCTACTGGACATCAGAGTCCTCTAACTCTACTGGACATCAGGGGAGTCTTCTAACTCTACTGGACATCAGGGAGTCTTCTAACTCTACTGGACATCAGGAGTCCTCTAACTCTACTGGACATCAGGAGTCCTCTAACTCTACTGGACATCAGGGGGAGTCCTCTAACTCTACTGGACATCAGGGGGAGTCTTCTAACTCTACTGGATATCAGGGGGAGTCCTCTAACTCTACTGGACATCAGGGGGAGTCCTCTAACTCTACTGGATATCAGGGGGAGTCTTCTAACTCTACTGGACATCAGGGGGAGTCTTCTAACTCTACTGGACATCAGGGGGAGTCTTCTAACTCTACTGGATATCAGGGGGAGTCCTCTAACTCTACTGGATATCAGGGGGAGTCCTCTAACTCTACTGGACATCAGGGGGAGTCCTCTAACTCTACTGGATATCAGGGGGAGTCCTCTAACTCTACCATACATTACATAAGTGCACACTGAGCTTTAGCCTTTGAAGAATAAAGGTAAAAAGAGAATCTGACCAATTTTAATTGATCTCTTTCACTACATGTCTTTCTCCTGGGTATTTGTATTACTGTAAGTGGAGTGGACTGATGCCTATTGTGTTTGAAGCCCAGACTTGTGCTCTGCACTGATGCATTAAATGTAGACTCAGCGATATGACTAAGACACAGAAAGTAAACAGCATAGTGGGTCTATTTCCCCAACAACTAAGAGCGTTGAAGCGCAAGGCTCAACGTTTCCACTGTTTCAGTGACCTGGCTACCCTTGCACATGCGCAAGATACTGTGTGTGACTGTGTGAGTGCAAGTTCTTGAATGTCACTCATATCTGGGGTGCTGCTCATGGCACCGTCATTTCGCTGAGTCATCTGGGGGAGTATTTGCTTTTGAGGCTATCGTACTGCTGTACTCTGCACTGGGCTGGACAACATGCTATTGTGAAGACTTGTAAAACACTGCAAGTCTTTATGGATCATGTGTTGTTCTCTGTTCCTCAGTTAACATTGACCTCCATGTACTGCAAGCTTCCTTTGGTAAGATTGTCCTCCTAACACATCTAAGAGATAGACATTAGGGAGATCTGTGAGCCAAGCCAACTGGACACGCTGTGTCAGACAGCCAAGGCGTAGCCCTCACAGACACCGGAGGAAAACAGACATGACCATATTCCACACATCAAAACAGAATGATCATGACTCATCATCAATGATCTATTCATATCTCTCATCTCAGATGACCTGTTATTTCTGAAAAATCAGGTCTGGAATGGGCTGTCAGAATAAACTGTGATAATAAGCTGTGAGAATAAGCTGGAGGTGAGAGTGTTGGGAAAATAACCGAAAGGTTGCTAGATCGAATCCCTGAGCTGAAAAGGTAAAAATATGTTGTTCTGCCCCTGAACAAAGCAGTGAACCCACTTTTTCCCCGGCGCTGAAGACCTGCACCTCTTCTGATTCAGAGGCGTTGGGTTAGATGCGGAAGACACATTTCAGTTGAATACATTCAGTTGTACAACTGACTAAGTATCCCCCTTTCCCCTGTTTGGGGAGTTTCTCCCATTCTTCTCTGCAGATCCTCTCAAGCTGTTAGGTTGAATGGGGAGTGTCGCTGCACTGCTATTTTCAGGTCTCACCAGAGATGCTTGATCAGGTTCAAGTCTCTGGCTGGGCCACTCAAAGACATTCAGAGACTTGTCCCGAATCCACTCCTGTTTTGTCTTGGCTGTGTGCTTAGGGTTGTTGTCCTGTTGGAAGGTGAACCTTCGCCCCAGTCTGAGGTTCTTAGTGCTCTGGAGCAGGTTTTCATCAAGGATCTCTCTGTACTTTGCTCCCTTCATGTTTGTCTCGATCCTGACTAGTCTCCCAGTCCCTGCCGCTGAAAATCATCCCCACAGCATGATGCTGCCACCGCCATGCTTCACCATAGGGATGATGCCAGGTTTCCTCCAGACGTGACGCATGGCATTCAGGACAAAGAGTTCAATCTTGGTTTCATCAGACCAGAGAATCTTGTTTCTCATTGTCTGAGAGTCCTTCAGGTGCCTTTTGGCAAACTCCAAGCAGGCTGTCAAGTGCCTTTTACTGAGGAGTGGCTTTCGTCTGGCCACTCTACCATAAAGGCCTGATTGGTGGAGTGCTGCAGAGATGGTTGTCCTTCTGGAAGGTTCTCCCATCTCCACAGAGGAACTCTGGAGCTCTGTCAGAGTGACCATTGGGCTCTTGGTCAACTCCCTGGCAAAAGCCATTCTCCCCAAATCACTCAGTTTGGCCGGGCTGCCAGCTCTAGGTAGAGTCTTGGTGGTTCCAAACTTCTTTCATTTAAGAATGATGTAGGCCACTGTGTTCTTGGGGACCTTCAACGCTGCAGACATTTTTTGGTACCGATTTGACATGCACTGTCAAATGTGGAACCTTATATAGACAGTTGTGTTCCTTTTCCAAATCATGTCTAATGAATTGAATTAACCACAGGTGGACTCGAATCAAGGTGTAGAAACATCTAAAGGATGATTCATGTAAACAGGATGCACCAGAGTTCAATATCGAGTCTCATAGAAAACGGCCTAAATACTTATCCAAATAAGATATTTCTGTTTTTTATTTTTAATAAATATACAAAAATTTCTCAAAACCCTTATTTGCTTTGTCATTATGGGTATTTTGTGTAGATTGCTGAGGATTTTTTTTTGTATTTAAACCATTTTAGAACTAGGCTGGAACGTAAAAAATGTGGAAAAAGGGAAGGGGTCTGAATACTTTCCGAATGCTCTGTATACTGGCACAACAAACTATGACTGTTGTTGTATCACAGAAGCTGATTTTTCCCTGTAGGTCAAGCATTCTGGTGATACATCTCATGGGATATTTAGTTTCTCAAACTAGACACTCTAATGTACTTGTCCTCTTGTTCAGTTGTGCACCGGGGCCTCACACTCCTCTTTCTATTCTGCTTAGAGACAGTTTGTGCTGTTCTGTGAAGGGAGTAGTACACAGCGTTGTTCAAGATCTTCAGTTTCTTGGCAATTTCTCGCTGCCATAGATTTACATTAGAAGTGCCCATCCAACAAGGCTCAAGGTCATTGGACACAGATAAAATGACGTCAAATCACGTTATATCTGCCGTAGCTTTGATTGGAAAGATTATGTCTACATCATACTTTCAAAATCTTATGTAGCAAGCTAGACAAGCAGTCATCATCATGAATCAAGTCGCCAATCCTTTTCAATACTTGTCATATGAAGAGAAATTATAGATAAAACGTATCGGTGCTCATTGGCCATTGGACATAAACATTACACAACACGTTGGAAATCGCAAATTCAACAAAGAGTGGTTTGGAAGGAATCAGTGGCTATCTGCAAGCATTGCAAAGCAATCACTAGCCTGCTATTCCATGGAGAGGGTGTGTGGTCCAAGTTGGGTTTAAGGGTCTCTTTTCGAAGCTGAAAATGATAAACATTCACATGACTTCAGTGAATTCAAAACAACTGGGAACTCTGAAAAAAACGAGCTCTGACTCCTTCTAGAGCTCCGACCTGAAGAAAACTGATGTCAGGATTCGACCTTTGTTTTTTTTCCCGAGTGCCCAGTTGTCTTGAAAGCACCATAAATCCAGAGAATTACAGATTTTGATGACAAAGTTTGCCCACAAAAAGGACCGCTGTATCACCTTCCTGTTCAAGTGAGCACAGCACAACAAGGTGAGTCCAAAAATGTATTGTGTGCTGCTGCATAATTATGTAATATGCCAGGGGGATATGTATACTGTAGCTAAGAAAGTAATACTAAGTGTGTGTTGTGTAGTAAGTTGATAGTAGCCCGTGTGCCTCACCTTAATAATTTGGTCCCTTTTCCCCTGATAATTTTGCCTACTGTTCTGACTTTGCGGTGCACGTGTAGCCTATAGCCTGTTTTAGAGAAATGTCATAATTGAATATTGTAAGAGCTTTCTTTGTCTGCTTATTGTAAGAGCTTTCTTTGTCTCCCCCTTTGTTTATCCTACTGTTCTGACTTGGTGTACAGGGAGAATACTGTAAGACGGGCCCATGTTCCGAATTCTGTCGCTGTACATTTCAAAAGCAATGACTTTGAGCATTTGAAGAAAATCAAACACAGACAGTAGACCTCATGTCTCATGAACCTCCCCCTCCCTGCCTACACAGCCCTGGAGGCAGAGTAGTTCTTTCTGCCTGGGCCCTGAGCCTCCATTGACGTAAGAGAGGTCAGCTCTCCCCAGCTGCAGCAGGCATAGTTGTTGCTTTTCCTCTCCTCATCAAGGTCTTTAACATCTGATCATTCCGAGGACAGAGTAAGGCTCCATGGCACTGACAGAGACTGTTGCCAGAGCCGTAATGAAAAACAAAAGCAAAGCAATGCATTTAATGGCCTCCCGAATGGTGCAGCGTTCTAAGGCACTGCAAATAAATCTGTAAATAGCCCACCCAACTACCTCATCCCCATATTGTTATTATTATTATTTTCTCCTTTGCACCCCAGTATCTCTACTTGCACATTCATCTTCTGCTCATCTATCACTCCAGTGTTTAATGTCTAAATTGTAATTATTTCGCCACTATGGCCTATTTATTGCCTTACCTCCTTAATCTTACTTCATTTGCACACACTGTATATAGACTTTTTCTATTGTGTTATTGACTGTACGTTTGTCTATTCCATGTGTAACTCTGTGTTGTTTGTGTCGCACTGCTTTGCTTTATCTTGGCCAGGTCGCAGTTGTAAATGTGAACTTATTCTCAACTGGCCTACCTGGTTAAATAAAGGTGAAATAAAATAAATATATAAAAAAATCTCAGTGCTAGAGGTGTCACTACAGACCCTGGTTCGATCCCGGGCTGTATCACAACCGGCCGTGATCGGGAGTCGCATAGGGCGGCGCACAATTGGACCAGCATTTTCCGGGTTAGGGGAGGGTTTGGCCGGGGTAGGCCATCATTGTAAATAAGAATTTGTTCTTAACTGACTTGCCTAGTTAAATGAAGGTTAAATAAAAAACACACAAACATAATGTTTATAAAAGTCCTACAAGAACAATGCATGTGCCACTGCCTTGAAACAGTCATAAACAACAACTGAACAATGTTCTCCTATACACATGTTTACATATTCAAAGTCAAAGTCACCATTATTAGTCAGTTGTACAACCGAATGCCTTCAACCGAAATGTGTCTTCCGCATTTAACCCAACCCCTCTGAATCAGAGAGGTGCGGGGGGCTGCCTTTAATCGACATCCACGTCTTGGCGCCCGGGAACAGTGGGTTAACTGCCTTGTTCAGGGGCAGAACGACAGATTTTTACCTTGTCAGCTCGGGGATTTGAACTTGCAGCCCTCCGGTTACAAGTCCAACACTCTAACCACTAGGGTACCTGCCGCCGGTGACATATTGACACTCAGAGGGGAACAGTGATGCTGTGATAATTCCAGCGCTAGGTTTCCCCAGTGACAGCCTTATCACCTTTGTCTCCTAACCCCTGCAATGGAAAGCTTTCTTAAATAAACAACTACCTGGCTGGACACAGTTAATATAATGTTGCAAGTTCACTAGCTGTCTGGACCCAGTTTTTACAATGTTGCAAGTTCACTACCTGGCTGGACACAGTTAATATAATGTTGCAAGTTCACTAGCTGTCTGGACCCAGTTAATATAATGTTGCAAGTTCACTAGCTGTCTGGGCCCAGTTAATATAATGTTGCAAGTTCACTAGCTGTCTGGACCCAGTTAATATAATGTTGCAAGTTCACTAGCTTGCTGGACCCAGTTTTTACAATGTTGCAAGTTCACTACCTGGCTGGGACCAGTTAATATAATGTTGCAAGTTCACTAGCTGTCTGGACCCAGTTAATATAATGTTGCAAGTTCACTAGTTGGCTGGACCCAGTCGAGAAACAGGTGGTGTAGAGAGATGAATGCGATTGAAAGATGGTTAAATTAAAGACCCCCAAAGTTTTTTGCAATGTAATTCACACGCTGCCCAAGAGCTCCTGCCAGGTTATGTCCCCCATCACTTCTAAAACCTAAGTTGCACCCCTGGTCATTACCACACTCACCATGTCAAAATACAGAGTATACCTAACATTAGGAACACCTTACTAATACTGAGTTGTTTGTGTGTCCTTGTGATTTAGTGTGTGTCTCTGTGTGTGTGTGTTAAAGTGAATGGCATCTCTGGAATGTCTCCTCATCCCTAGGGCTGACGTCTGATCTGAGGTGATAGATACACATTCCTTCAGAGTCTTCTCCATAATCAGAGAGGGTTAGGAGAGGGTTGGGATTAGAGAGTGGGAGAGGAACAGTAACATTTACTGTAAATCTCCAAATCTCCAAATTAATAAAGCTGCTTGAAAAACATTATTTTCATAAATGTCCATGTAATCAGATTGAGATTTAGATTCAGATTGTTAATCTTGTAAAACAAGATCATTTTCTCATCTCACAGTATAACAATGGTGTATGTACCATACCATATGGAACTTAAATACTGCTAACATAGAGAGAGAGAGAGAGAGAGAGAGAGAGAGAGAGAGAGAGAGAGAGAGAGAGAAGGGACAGACAAATAGAGACAGAGAGACAGGGACAGGGACAGACAAATAGAGACAGGGACAGACAGGGACAGACAAATAGAGACAGAGAGACAGGGACAGACAGGGACAGACAAATAGAGACAGAGAGACAGAGACAGGGACATACAGGGACAGACAAATAGAGACAGGGACAGACAGAGACAGCAGGCTGGTGACTCAGTCGCTGTGGGCACCATCAGAGCAGCATACCTGGAGAGAGTGAAATGGTGTGAAATAACTGTGTGTGTGTGTGTGTGTCCAGTTATTATTAATGCAGCAGGGGAGGCCCAGGCTGCTATAGCAGGAAATACCCACTGTAACACACTACACTGTGGGAGTTTACTATAAGTTTCATCTGTCTCTTGGTCTCTCTATTGGTCACAGCAGAGAAAGCCCATTGACTGTAAACCTCAAAGGGGACTTTTGAGATTTACTCACAATAAAAACAATAATTGCATTTTGACAACTATTCTCTCTTTCTGTCATTTATTTCAGTACTGAAAATGGACCAAATGGATGGCAGTAACCAGGTTTCCAGCCAACCTCTTTATGGGAGTACAGGTTGAATAGAAAAGATCACAACAGGCCTGATGGAAACAGCAATATTGTCGGTAAACTTTCCAATTGTCGACAAAACAAAATACGCTAGGCAAGATTTTTTGGTGTCAATAAAATAAATGATGCGAGAAAGGGTGGTGGAAACACTTCTATGCGCAAATATTTATACCTATAACCATCATATCTAAGTAAATTGGGAGTCACGCGATCATATGTTGTGTGGTCCTCCCACTACGACTCAGGAAGTAAGCAGTTTATTAGGCTATAGGTAAAATAAATGATGATGAACTTCACAGGGTGCTGAAAGTGCATGGTGATGAGCTTGATGCTCCTTTCCAATAAATATCCAGGGTCTTATTCTGGTGACATGATGATGATCGATGCTTGGCTGTTGTTTGACAAATTAAAATAATCTTGCTCTTTTGTCCATAACAATCTCATGATGTAGGCTGTACCCGCACTGTATCTGTGAGCTGTTGGCTAGAGCACACGTACCAAGAACAGAGTCGGTACATTCGCTATATACTGTCAGGCAATTGCTTTTGTGACAAAACCATCAGTAACTTGCATTAATCTCTTAAGGATCTATGGGATCGGTGTCCCTATCCCGGACGGTTGTTGCTAACGTGTGCTAATGTGACTAGAATGATGTTGTAAGTAACAGCAAACTTTCCAGTACAAAGACATATCTTATATGGACAGAAAGCTTAAATTCTTGCTAATCTAACTGCACTTTCCAATGTATATTTGCTACTACAGTGAAAAAATACCATGCTATTTGAGGAGAGTGCACAACAACAAAAAAACTTTCATCACAGCAACTGGTTTGATACATTCACCTCTGAATGTAAATAATGTACTTACATTCAGTTATCTTGCTCTGATTTGTCATCCTGAGGGTCCCAGAGATAAAATATAGCATTGTTTTGTTTGATAAAATACATTTTTATATTCAAATGTAGGAGCTGGGTTCTACAGTTTGAACCCCTGCTGTGTCTTTCTCTTGCATTTCAAGATGCAGATTTTTCTTTTTGAATACGCATGTTTTTTTTTTTTTTTTTTTTACCAGATCTAATGTGTTATATTCTCCTATATTAATTTCACATTTCCACAAACTCCAAAGTCTTTCCTTTCAAATGGTATCAGGAATATGCATATCCTTGCTTCAGATCCTGATGTCACGACTTCCGCCGAAGTTGGTGCCTCTCCTTGTTCGGGTGGTGTTCAGCGGTCGACGTCACCGGTCTTCTAGCCATCATCCTCTTTTCATTTTCCATTTGTTTTGTCTGTGTTTCCACACCTGGTTTCAATTCCCTCATTACATGTGTTGTATTTAAACCCTCTGTTCCCCCCCATGTCTTTGTGTGGGATTGTTCTTTGTAGTGCTTGTGCACATTATTTACTGGTGCGTTACGGGCTATTTTGTGCCCATGTACTCTCGTATTGTTGAACCGTTTGGGTTGTTTATTAAACTACTAAGTTAATTACCTCGTTTTGCTCTCCTGCGCCTGACTTCTCTGCAACCAGTTACGCAACCCCTACACCTGAGCTACAGGCAGCTAGATGTCATTTTATGTGAAAATTGAAAAAAAGGGTCTGATCCATAAGAGATAAGAGGTTTTAACTGAGCTGGTTAACCGCATCACACATGGCAGGTGACTCTCTCTCTCTGTCTCCCTCTCCGTCTCCGTCTCCGTCTCTTAGGAATTAAACCCAAAACTTTATTTTTACAACGACTTTTATCTGCAACGAGTCAATTTGATGGAAAAATATCTCTGGTGGGAAAATGCACATATTTTATTTATGCAGAATTTAGAATATTCACAAGAAAATCTATCACCAATTGGATGGAAACCTAGGTATTGTCTGGTTTTGAAGACAACTTAGCACAGTGTTTAACTGGTCATAAGGGCTGATGGTGACCCATCAACCACAAAAAAGGAGAAAGTGGGGTGACTTGGCATTGCTTATCTACAGGCGCATCAGGGTTGGCCTTGGTGTGTGTGTGTGTGTGTGTTTTTGAGGGGACAGCTGTGTTTTTTGCTCCATCCTCCCCCCTCTCAACTTCCCTAACTACCTCCCCTCCTTTCCCCTCCTCTCCTCCCTTCTTCTCCCCTCCCCTTCCCTGCCCACCCTTCCCCTTCCCTGCCCACCCCACCCTTCCCCTCCTCTCCTCCCTTCTTCTGCCCTCCCCTCTTCTGCCCACCCCACCTTTACCATCATCCTCTCATCTCCTCTCCGACAGATGTATACTTTAAGTGCAGCTGTGCTCTCACCTGTTGAGTGAGAGGTAATGAGACGCAAAGTCTCAGGCCACACACACACACACACACACACACACACACACACACACACACACACACACACACACACACACACACACACACACACACACACACACACACACACACACACACCTGATTCCAGTCAACATCTCTCAAGGGAAACACATTCACCATGTTGCTGTCTGCCGGTGGCTCATTCTGTAGGTCACTGTGTATGATTGAACAGCCTTTTCTGTTCATTCTGAGTGCTTACCTCAAGAGGTGCATGTGGAATTCTTCTCAGCTCTCACACGGCAGCATAAAAAAAAGGACAACATGCAGACAATGTGTTAGAATATATTTTTCTCTGTCTGCATGTATGAACACCATTATAGGCAATGCATACCAATTACTGAGGGAGAGGAGTGAATGTTCCACACACTGCAGAATACTGACTTGCCTAGTTAAATAAAAATGGTTTGATTCACCTCTGTCACTGTTCAGTGGTGCAGCTGCTACCTTTGTCTGCGTGCTACAGAGCATCTAACGAACCGCTCTGTTCTTTGAATCAACCCTTATTCTTATTACACTTACCCCACTCTTTCTTTATTTTATTTTCTTCTCTGTCCTCTATTTGCTGTGTAAGCACCCAGAGTCAGAGCCTGGGGCTGTTTAACAGCATGTGGGAGATGAGTTGTAAAAGAAAGAACGAAAGAAAGAAAGACAAAAAGATAGGAAGAAAGCAAGGAAGAAAGAAAGAAAGAAAGAAAAGGTGTAGGTATCAAAGAGTTGGAGAGAGAGTCAGAGAGGAGAGAGACAGAGACAGAGAGAGACAGAGAGAGACAGAGAGAGACAGAGATGGAGACGAGAGAGACCGAGACAGAGACAGAGACAGAGACAGAGACAGAGAGGAGACAGAGAGGTGAGAGACGGAGACCGAGACAGAGAGGAGAGAGACGGAGAGAGAGAGACGGAGACAGAGACAGAGAGGAGAGAGACGGAGACAGAGAGGAGAGAGACAGAGAGAGACGGAGACAGAGAGAGACAGAGACAGAAAGGAGAGAGAGACGGAGACAGAGAGAGACAGAGACAGAAAGGAGAGAGAGACGGAGACAGAGACAGAGAGGAGAGAGACGGAGACAGAGAGAGACGGAGACAGAGAGAGACGGAGACAGAGAGAGACGGAGACAGAGAGAGACAGAGAGAGACGGAGACAGAGACAGAGAGGAGAGAGACGGAGATAGAGACAGAGAGGAGAGAGACTGAGACAGAGACAGAGAGAGACGGAGACAGAGACAGAAAGGAGAGAGAGACGGAGACAGACAGAGAGGAGAGAGACAGAGAGGAGAGAGACGGAGACAGAGACAGAGAGAGACAGAGACAGGGAGGGAGAGAGACGGAGACATAGAGAGAGAGGAGAGACGGTGACAGAGACAGAGACACAGAGACACAGAGACAGAGAGACAGAGAGACAGAGAGACGGAGAGAGGAGAGAGGAGAGAGACAGTGAGAGACGGAGACAGAGACACAGAGACAGAGAGACGGAGAGAGACGGAGACAGAGAGAGACAGAGAGGAGAGAGAGAGTCACCTGCCATGTGTGATGCGGTTAACCAGCTCAGGTTAGATGGTACTGTACCCAATGAACCCAGTCTCAAACAGCCAATCAACCACACACAGCTAGGCAATCAGCCAACCAGCAGCAAGACAACTGAGCACCAGGTGGGAGACACCAACAGCTGTTACCCCCATTTAAAAATGGTGTGTCTGTCTAAACCCCAGAATCCCAAGACCAAACAACACTCCTACCCCCTTTCCCCCCATTTGCCCCACCTAAGAAGCTCATGCTTACAATTTGCCCTTCAACCTTCCTCCTCCCCTCCTCCCTCCCCAAGCCTCAGATCCCTCTATCGTTCCATGCCTCCTCCATGTTCCTCCTTTAACACCACCCCTACCTGAGAACATGAAAGTCAAATGCTCCTCAGATCTTTAGTCAGCGTTGTCTTCTTCTGTCTTTAGATCTTTAGAGTAAGGAGCCTTGACTTTTTCTCTTTCATATCTCTTGTTTTTCCTTTTTTTTGTCAACTGGCAAAAGAAGAAAGTTATCCTTTTCCCTTCCTAATTTCCTAACTTCCTATGATCATGGATAGACAAACGCACACAGTCATAAACAGTACATAGGTGGACAGATGCACACAGTCGTACACAGTACATGGATGGACAGACGCACACAGTAAAAAACAGTACATGGATAGACGCACAGACGCACCCATGCATGCATAGCCATAGGCACACAGCCATGGGCACATACAGCCATGGACACACAGCCATGGGCACACACAGCCATGGGCACACATCCATGGGCACACACAGCCATGGACACACACAGCCATGGGCACACATCCATGGGCACACACAGCCATGGACACACACAGCCATGGACACACACAGCCATGGGCACATACAGCCATGGGCACATACTGCCATGAACACACACAGCCATGGACACAAACACATGCACACAAGCAACCACGTACGTGTGCACACAAGCAACCATGCACGTGTGCACACACAGATACACACAGATACACACACAGATATGAACATCTGGAGGGCTCTGACCACACAGTAGGCATCACGCTGGAAATATGTTCTAATGAGGCCTAATCCTGCCACAATGGAGGCCCCACCTTCTGTATAGACACTAATCCTTTGTGTGTTTGTGTGTGCGTGTGTGTGTGGTGTGTGTCCGTGTGCGTGAACAAGCACGTCTCTCCCTAAACTGAATACCCATATGCTGGCTCCTTTCAACTCCAGGATCCAAGAGGATTCTTCAGGATCGGCTGTTTAAACGTATTCCTTTAGTGTGCGTTTACAGCTCTATATTTACGTAGGGTCAGCCAAGTCACAAGCTGTACTGTGCGTTTACAGCTCTATATTAAAGGCCAGCCAAGTCACAAGCTGTACTGTAAGAGCAGTTAGCTGAAAACAAAGAGGTGGGGTTACAGAGCTGAGTGGGGATGTCATTGTTGGCAGGGAAGAGAGGAAGAGAGGAGAGGGGTAGGAAAAACAGAATTTAGGAGCCAATAGGAGAGGGTTTTTACAGGGCTGATCTGCTGGTTGTCATGCATACTATTGTAAAGGTATGTGTTGGAGTGTACTGGTCCTTCTTTATATCCATGTCTATGACAAATTCCACTAGCCCAGAACCTTCCACTGGTCCAGAACCTTTCACAGGCCCAGAGCCTCATTCTAAGTGATGTGCATTTGATTCCATTTGCAGGTGTAGACATAAAGTATTCATGATTTGTTTCGGACAAATCCCCTAAAAACTTAGAAACACACTGCAAGTGAACACTAGTCTGATAAATAGAAATGGCCTTCCATGCCTCTGGATCAGGCTACGGTTCAGGCTGGGGTTTGTGAGTGCCGCAGTCGGGACAAGGTGGACTACTGAGGGCTCTGGTATTTCTGCCGACTCACAGTGACATGTCCCTGTGTCACCTCCCATAAAGCCCCTCTGAATGGCTTTACCTAACTGTTTACCCCTGGTCTGTAATCCAGCCATGGAGGAGGTACCACAACTCACAGTCTCTAATAACATGACTTTATGGCCTTATTGTTCTATTTTTAGAACCCCACCACTTGCTGATGTCACAGTGATTCCTTTAAGTCGGTAAATAACAAACTCTTTGTTGTGTTTTCAGTAGACTTATGACGATTTGAGATGACATAACAATGTGTGCAGAGTTGTATAAGGCTCTGATTTGTGTTTCTGTTCATCATGTGATGGAGCATATTGTAATGATCCCAAAAACATTCCTTACCCCCGGAGGATCCTGAGGGACCAAAAAACATTAATTACCCCAGGAAGATCCTGAGGTATCCAAAAAACATTCCTTACCCCAGGAGGATACTGAGGGATCCAAAAACATTCCTTACCCCAGGAGGATGATGACAGATCAAAAAAACATTCCTTACCCCTGGAGGATCCTGAGGGATCCCAAAAAACATTCCTTACCCCTGGAGGATCCTGAGGTATCCAAAAAACACCAGGAGTAAGTACAATAGTGTTTCCCATACACACACCATGTTTATGATGCCCATGTTAGTCAAGCACTTACTACAATGTGCTCCATCACATGATGAACAGCAACACAACCCATAGACACATACAGGTAGGCTATCTCTATATTTGCCTCATTATGGGGGGCCAAGTCAATCAAAGTGTGGCTGTAGCTGGATCGTGTTTACTAGGCACCCGGAGAAAGAAAACAGACTGAAACAGGGAGGGGACAAGCTGAAGTTGTCCAATAAGAAAGGCTGGTTTGATGTTCATTTGCAAAATGTTTCGCTACTGTGTGCACTATTGAGTAGGACCCTGCAGTGTGACTTGTAGGTGTTGAACATGAGACCAGTGAGAGGACCCTGTCTGCCCTCTCCTCTGTAATCTCTTTCTGGCCATACCCTGCAGAGAGGCAGCCATGCATGCAGAGTTACGGAGAGCTAGGAAGTGGGTGAAAGTTGATTGGCCGTTCATTAGGTAAGAGCAGGCCATGCTTCCACATAGGGTACAGTACACACAGTTACACACAGGGCAGGAGTCCTTGGCTAAAGCCTCACCCTTTCCCCTTCTTCACATAGATGGAATCTCTCTCTCTCTCTTAAACCAATTTAAATTCCATTCAATTCAATTCAATTTAAGTGCTTTATTGGCATGGGAAACATATGTTTACATTGCCAAAGCAAGTGAAATAGATAAAAAACTAAAGTGAAATAAACAATAAAAAAATGTACAGTAAATATTACACTCACAAAAGACATTTCAAAAGTAACATTATGTACAAATAGTTAAAGTCAGAAAGGGAAAATAAAGAAACATAAATATGGGTTGTATTTACATTGGTGTTTGTTCTTCACTGGTTGCCCTCAAAAATCTTGCCGATATGATGTTACACTGTGGTATTTCATCCAATAGATAAGGGAGTTTATCAAAATTGGGTTTGTTTTCAAATTCTTTGTTGGTCTGTGTGATCTGAGGGAAATATGTGACCGACCGGCTCGATTTGATCTTATGTAGCAAAATTTAGAATTGTGTTTTTTACATTGGATAAAAGTAGAGACTCAGAGCTAGAAAATGATATATCATACACTGCAGTTGAGGAAAGTAATTCTGCTTTGAAAGTTGCTAAACTTGTAACCTCACTTTAGAGAAAATGTCCCTGAATGTTTTTGGTACACCTACTGGAGAGCTTGTCTATGTCTACACCCATTCAGCATCCTTCACACCCTCTTAAACTCTAGCCCCAAGCATCTCTTTAAGGATTTAAGGCCATGCACTAAACAACAAAAGATTTCAAGACTGGTTTACACTACGGGTGTGTTCCTAAATTCAATCTGGAGTGCCAGACTGCGCTCAGAGTGCACTCTGGGCATTGTCAGATTGTCCATTCATGAATTCAGAGCGTTTCGCTCTTGGAGCGTTCAGACCGCAAACTGGACACTCTGGCTGAGTAGTAGGGTTGATCAGAGTGTTCTGATCTCACAACAGCAGTCGAGCACCCAAGCTAACTGGTTAATGTTGGCTAGCTTGCTAGCTACTTCCAGACACAAATGACAATTTTACTTGCCCTAGCAGAGCTGGTTAGGCTGTTTTTATGTTATCCCCTGCGTTGGTGACCGTAACTGTGCTGCTGGCAACAATTTAATTACGCTTTTTGCCGACATTTACTAACACCGGCCATATTCAACGGGTGTTGAGCATTCATAATTTAGTCAGTTATTCTGCCCTCTGTCACACTAAGACAAGAGTGCTCTGAAATCGGAGTAGATAGCCAGATCAAATTTACCAGCTACTTCTACCAAGTTGTCACAGTGACATTCCATTGAAATGGTTACTTGCATAGTGGAATCTTTTGTTTAGACATGTAGCTAGCTAGCTAGCTAAACAATGAACCATAATCCCAATTTATAGCATTACTACCCTGCATTCCTTTTTCTATTTTAACTAGGCAAGTCAGTTAAGAACAAATTCTTATTTACAATGAAGGCCTACCGGGGAACAGTGGGTTAACTGCCTTCGTCAGCGGCAGAGCAACAGTTTTTTTTACCTTGCCAGCTCGGGGATTTGATCGAGCAACCTTTCGGTTACTGGCCCAACGTCCTAAACACACATATAAATAGCTAACTTAGGCTATAACTAGCAATGCAAATGGCTCTGAGATACAAATAACATTACTACACAGATCATACAAATAACTTTAGATAGTGAGCCAGCCAGCTAACGTTAGCTAGCTAGCTAACAGTACACTTTAACTTGAAATAAACAGCTTTCTGACAAAATTAGAAACGTGTAATATTTGAAAATCTAGTTAACTAGACTATCTTACCCGTATACATGGATGGACACTTCTTCCTCTCTGTCAAGGATGCCATGGTTGCCGTTAGTTTAAAGATTTCATCCGGAGACAGGTGTTTTATACAACAGCCTCCTGTGTGATCTTTTTTTGCATATTTGCAATCAAACGCTAGAATTTTCTCAGTCTCCTTAGCTATAATATTCTAATTCCACCGGAGAGCAACAATTTGCTTTTTGCTGTTCTACTACGTGATATTGTTAAAAAAAAGCAGTGTTAGAAAGGATTACCAACACATACTGACCAGCTCATATTATAGACAGAAACACATAGCCTGTCTTCTTTTGAGAGCCAGGTCTGCCTACGGCGGCCTTTCTCAATAGTAAGGCTATGCTCAATGAGTCTGTACATAATCAAAGCTTACCTTAAGTTTAGGTCAGTAATAGTGGTATTCTGCCACTGTGTACTCTCTGTTTAGGGCCAAATAGCATTCTAGTTTGCTATTTTCAGTTCAGTTTTTTTGGTAATTCTTTCCAATGTGTCAGGTAATTATGTGGTAGAGCAGTCACAAGCACCTGTTGCTGAGGAACAATTTGTCCATGTTGAGGGTACTGAGTTGAAACTTGTACCAGAGGGGAACATAGTGTCTGTTATGCAGCAGAAAAATATTGTTGTAGGAGGTAAGGACAGATCCGGGGACTGGTGAGGAGAGGCCCAGTACGAGTGATAGTGTACAGGAGGGGGTTCACGTGGAGCTAGTCTCCCACGTAGTGGAGGAGATGCCCGCTATGACTAATGGGGTACAGGAGGGGGTTCAGGTGGCGCTAGTCTCCCAGGTAGTGGAGGAGATGCCCGGTACGAGTGGTGGGGTGCACGTAGGGAGTGTTGAGAGTTATGTGGCTGAGTCAGGGGTCTGTGGCCTCAGTTGAGGAGAATCAGGAGAAGGATATGGATATCTCTCTTGATATGATAGCAGCTAGCGATGACTCAATTTACAATCTAGAGGAGGTAAATGGGTTCCTGGATCAGACTTTTGGGAAATCTGTCAAATTGGCAGATTTTTTTTATGTTGATAAGTTTGTGAGGTTAGCTGTGATGTTACAGAAGACGGTGGGGTTAGACCAGTTGAGTGAGAAGAAGTGTTTCCGCTTGAGGAAATTTGTTACTGCTGTCACAGCAGCAAAAGGTAGTGGGAAACGTGGTCAGGTTCAGAGAAATGAAAACAATGATGATGATCATGCCTGTTTTTTCTCCTTTTCTCTTCTCTTTGTCTAGTTTCTCTGTGGTTTCTTCTGTTTTTCTATTCTCCTTTCTATATGGAGCTACTAAGGGTAGGTTCTCTCGATATTAATGGGGGAAGGGACATGAATAAGAGGGCTTGGGTATTAGAAGTAATGAAACAGAAAAGTCTTAATGTCGTTTTTCTGCAAGAGACACATAGTGATGAGGCTAATGGGGTTGACTGGAGTATGTGGTGGGAGGGACAGCATATACTCAGTCATGGTACTAATTTCAGTGTTTGGGTGGCAATTTTGTTTTCATCAGGCTTAGTGGTGACTGTGGTATCTACAGCAGATATTGTCATGGGTCGGGTTTTACTGGTCAAGGCGGATGTTAGGTTTTTACATTTTTTTAAAATGTTTTTGCTCCCAATGAGGGTACAGAGCGTATTGCTGTATTTTATCAAATAAAGGAAACCTTAAGACAGTTTGACCAAGAGGGGTGTATGGTTTTAGGGGGGGACTGGAACTGTACAGTGGATTTTACTGTTGACCTCACTGCTGAAGAACCTCACCTGCGGTCAGCTACTTGTCTGTCTGGTCTATTAACTGAGTTTGAGCTTTCTGAGGAGTGTGGAGAGTAAGGAATGCTAAAGTGAGGCAGTACACATGGCTAAAAGTTAATGAAGGTTGTTTCAGTGCAGCAAGGTTAGACAGGTTGTATGTATCTGAGCACTACTGTAGTAGGGTTGGAAGGTGTGACATTACCCCTGTGGGTTTCTCTGATCACCATTTGTTACTGTTGATATTCACTTATCCTGTCCACAAAGGTCATCAACTTACTGGTTAATGTTAAATTGTTACATGATGTCATGTTTTGTGAAAAGTTTTTGTTGTTTTGGGAAAAATGGAGGCTTACTAAAAGGAAATTTGAGTCCTTGAGACAATGTTGGGAGGTTGGGAAGGCCCAAATACGAGTGTTTTGTCATGTCTCGTATTGAAGTTAAAGAGACTATCAGGACCCTTGAACAGGACATTAATTCTATTGAATTGAAGTTGCTCACAGAATGACCCAGGACTAGTCATGAACTTACAGGACAAGAGACATTAACTAAGGTCGTTTCTACGTGAAGAGTGAAGGGTGCCTTAATTAGGTCTCGTTTTGCTACCCTCAAGGATATTGATGCTTCTAGCGGCTTTTTTTAAAACCTAGGGCAGTCGACATTGCAATGCAAACAGATGGTCTGCCTTCGTCTCCCTGATGGGAAGGTGACCACGGATAACAGTAAAATGCTCCAACATGCCGTGGATTTATACTCTGCCCTCTATAAGGCGGAGGAGTGTGATTCTCTGTGTGCTGAACAGTTGTTACATGGACTTCCTGGACTCTGACATTACTCTGCAGGAGCTGTCCACAGCACTTACCATCTGAGTTCTATAAGCACTTTTGGGGGTCTATTGGGGGGGATTTTTATGAAGTAGAGTGTGAATCTTTTCATGAGGGTTCTCTTCTGTATCCTATCAATATGCTGTGCTTTCATTGTTGCCAAAAAAGGGGGATTTGTCTTTTCTAAAAAAAATGCCGACCTGTTGCATTGCTGTGTATAAAATGGTATCTAAATGTCTCTCAAACAGGTTGAAAGAGTATCTGGGGCTGTTGGTCCACAAGGACCAGTCTTACTGTGTACCTGACTGCTCTATTATTGATAACTTCTTTCTAATAAGAGATGTTTTAGACATTTGTAAACTGTCTGATGTGAATGTGGGTTTACTTTCTTTGGATCAGGAGAAGGCTTTTGACCGTGTGGACCACCAGTACATGTTCAAAACAATGAAAGCCTTTGGGTTTGTGGATGTTATTTTGGATGAATTTACTGTTTGTATGTTGGTGAAGGTGGGAGGTGGTTTGAGATGCCCCATCCCCGTGCAAAGGGGTATCAGGCAGGGATGCCCAATTTCTGGACAGATATATTGTCTGGCAATTGAACCAATGCTTTGTTTTTTAAGAGTGAGGCTTACTGGTTTCTCTGTGCCAGGGGCAATGAAGGGTCCCACGATAGCACTGTCTGCGAATGCAGTTGACGTGACTGTTTTTATTACAGGGGGTGAGGATGTTACGGTTCTCTCAAACGCTTTAAAGGCGTCCTCAGCTAGAGTCAATTGGGATAAGAGCGAATCGCTGTGGTCAGCTTCAGATGGGGTCCGCTCCACGGTTACCAGGTGGGATTCAATGGGGCAGAGATGGGATGAAGACTTTGGGGGGTTATCTGGGCTCCGATGTCTTTCAGAAAAAAACTAGAGTCAATTGGGATAAGAGCGAATCGCTGTAGTCAGCTTCAGATGGGGTCCGCTCCACGGTTACCAGGTGGGATTCAATGGGGCAGAGATGGGATGAAGACTTTGGGGGGTTATCTAGGCTCCGATGTCTTTCAGAAAAAAACTGTGATGGTGTAGTGGAGAAAGTGTGTGCCAGATTTTAAAGGTGGAAATGGATGCTATCCCAGCTGTCTTATAGGGGAAGGGTCTGCCTAAGGCGAGTCTGTACATAGTCAAAGCTTTCCTTAAGTTTGGTCAGGTATTCTGTCACTGTGTAATGTCTGTTTAGGGCCAAATAGCATTCTAGTTTGCTCTGTTTTTTTGTAAACTCTTTCCAATGTGTTAAGTAATTTTCTTTTTGTTTTCTCATGATTTGGTTGGGTCTAATTGTGTTGTTGTCCTGGGGCTCTTTGGGGTGTATTTGTGATCAGAGCCCCAGGACTAGCTTGCTTAGGGGACTTCTCCAGGTTCATCTCTCTGTAGGTGATGGCTTTGTTATGGAAGATTTGGGAATGGCATCCTTTTAGGTGGTTGTAGAATTTAACAGCTTTTTTCTGGATTTTGATAATTAGCGGGTGTCGGCCTAATTCTGGAGGATATTTTTGAAGAATTCTGCATGCAGTCTGAATTTGGTGTTTGTCCCATTTTGTGAATCCTTGGTTTGGTGAGCGGACCACATACCTCACAACCGTAAAGGGAAATGGGTTCTATAACTGATTCAAGCATTTTCAGCCAGATCCTAATTGGTATGTCAAATTTTATTTTCCTTTTGATGGTATAGAATGCCCTTCTTGTCTTGTCTCTCAGATCGTTCACAGCTTTGTGGAAGTTACCTGTTTAGGCCAATGTATGTGTAGTTTTTTGTGTGCGCCAAGGCAACGATGTCTAGATGGAATTTGTATTTGTGGTCCTGGCGACTGGACCTTTTTTGGAACACCATTATTTTGGTCTTACTGAGATTTACTGTCAGGGCACAGGTCTGGTGGAATCTGTGCAGAAGATCTAGGTGCTGCTGTAGGCCCTCCTTGGTTGGTGACAGAAGCACAAGATCATCAGCAAACAGTAGACATTTGACTTCCGATTCTAGTAGAGTGAGGCCGGGTGCTGCAGACTTTTCTAGTGCCCTTGCCAATTCATTGATATATATCATTTGACCTCTCTCTCTCTCTCTCTCTCTCTCTCTCTCTCTCTCTCTCTCTGAGAGCTGTGGTGTCAGAATATGAGGTCTACAACAGGTCTGTATTAGGAAACAGGTCTATATTAGGCTTGTATTTGCACACCTGGCCCTTTTACAGCAGGCTTTTTCAGAATGACTTGTGATGCGATAAGATTTAACTCTCCACCAGGCACAACTCTCGTTTTTATACGGCTTTCTTTTTTTCCTCCTGGAAACCAGAGAGAGAGGCCTATCTGTCACTATAGGCTTATCTGTCAGTATGAGGGGATTTCCATAGTCTGATCATAATAAAGGTCAAACTTTGAACGTGAACTTTCAGGTGCTGAGTGGGCTCTCTGTTTGAATTTCACATGTGGGAATTTTCAACCATCAGATGCAGACAGCCTTCTGCAGAGATGGAATGATACAGATTGTTAGGTATAGTTACTCCTCAAGAGCCCAATGAGCACACATTAAGCAGACACTTTGATGATTACATTTTTGGAGTTTGAAACAGTAGGAACATATAGCATTTTTTTGGTATAGTTTTTTATACAAATTACATTTGACCTCATACCTGGATTGACGCATATCAAACTAAAATAATGAATAGCTGTATTTAATCAAAGTCAGAGACAAACATGCACACACACACACCCACACAAACACACAAGCACACACGCACACGTCCACCTTTGCCCTCTGCAGCTGCATGCTGTTGTCAGTCATTGAACTCCTTTAAAAGTAAATGAATCAAGTAAAAGCCTGTGTTTTCACTGTAATGACTGCGTCTGTAGTCTAGACTGGATTAGATGGGTAAAATCCCACTGACTGTTCCAGCTTAATATTCCATCCAGATGACAAATTTTAAGTGTAGTAATAGGTCTAAGTTAGCAGACAGAAGTGGAAGACATAGCTGGTCCACAGGCAGCCTTGGTGCTACAGGAAAGCTTTTATTAACTACAGGACATATCTTATTAACTAAAGGAAAGCTTTTATTAACTACAGGACAACTCCTAGTAACTGCAGGACAACTCTTATTAACTACAGGACAACTCTTATTAACTACAGGGCAGCTCTTATTAAGCACAGGAAAGCTCTTATTAACTACAGGAAAGCACTTATTAACTACAGGAAAGCTCTTATTAACTACAGGAAGGTGTTAATTAACTGCAGGACAGCTCTTACTAACTACAGGACAGCTCTTATTAACTACAGGGCAGCTCTTATTAACTACAGGAAAGCTCTTATTAACTACAGGGCAGCTCTTATTAACTACAGGAAAGCTCTTATTAACTACAGGGCAGCTCTTATTAACTACAGGGCAGCTCTTATTAACTACAGGAAAGCTCTTATTAACTACAGGGCAGCTCTTATTAACTACAGGAAAGCTCTTATTAACTACAGGGCAGCTCTTATTAACTACAGGAAAGTGTTTATTAACTACAGGGCAGCTGTTATTAAAAACAGGACAGCTCTTATTAAACTACAGAAAAGCTCTTATTAAACTACAAGACAGCTCTTTTTAACTACAGAAAAGCTCTTATTAAACTACAGGACAGCTCTACAGTAAAGCTCTTAATAACTACTGGAAAGCTCTCATTAACTACATGGAAACTCTTATTGACTACAGGAAGGTGGTAATTAACTACAGGACAGCTCTAATTAACTACAGAAAAACTCTTATTAGCTACAGGACAGCTCTAATTAATCTAATATGGCATCTAATATGGATCCTGGAGCTGCAAATCACAACGCTTCCAGGAATCTTCAAAGACAAAACCTTTCTGAAATCCCAGAGTTCAATCTCTTAATTTTCCCACTATTTGGGGAAAGGACTATTTGGGTTACGAGAGGATGGCCTCCAACTGTGGCCTCTAACTGCTCTTAAACGCTAGTAAAACCAAATGCACGCTTTTCAACCGTTCGCTGCCTGCACCCGCCCGTCCGACTAGCATCACTACCCTGGACGGCTCTGACCTAGAATATGTGGACTACAAATACCTGAGGTGTCTGGCTAGACTGTAAACTCTCCTCCCCTTCATCTACAATAATTAAAGTGAATTTAACGGGTGACATCAATAAGGGATCATAGCGTTCACCTCGATTCACCTGATCAGTCTATGTCATGGAAAGAGAGCAGGTGTCCTTAATGTTTTGTACTCTCAGTGAGAGGGAGAGAGTGAGGGAGAGAGAGAGAGGGAGAGAGTTTCCCAAAAAGAGGGGGCATCAGTTTGTAATATCAGAGCTATCATTCTCATTGTTGTATGATATAACGCAATGGTTGTCTTAGTATTATGTGACGCAGACACACACACATGGAAAGTAATGGATGACTGAGGTACCAACAGCAGGTGTATTGGTTGTTATCTGCCAGTCTTTCTCCAGCCTTCAACGCCACAAGGCACCTTACACCCCCCCCCCACACACACACAGGCACACACACACACACTCTGCTGCAGGGAAAAGATATGGGACCACCAGGTCTTATCCTCATATATCCCTGTTTCCACACAGTTGGCATGGAGCCTCAGTAACCATCCTCTGGCTGAGTCAGGGCGTGTGTGTTAATGCCTCAAATAACCATCCTCTGCCTGAGTCAGGGCGTGTGTGTTAATGCCTAAAATAACCATCCTCTGCCTGAGTCAGCGTGTATGTGTTAATGCCTAAAATAACCATCCTCTGCCTGAGTCAGGGTGTGTGAGTTAATGCCTCAAATAACCATCCTCTGGCTGAGTCAGGGTGTGTGTGTTAATGCCTCAAATAACCATCCTCTGCCTGAGTCAGGGCGTGTGTGTTAATGCCTCAAATAACCATCCTCTGGCTGAATCAGGGCGTGTGTGTTAATGCCTCAAATAACCATCCTCTGGCTGAGTCAGGGCGTGTGTGTTAATGCCTCAAATAACCATCCCCTGCCTGAGTCAGGGCGTGTGTGTTAATGCCTCAAATAACCATCATCTGCCTGAGTCAGGGTGTGTGTGTTAATCCCTGTCCTCTTCAGATCAGAGGGGAACAGGTGTGTGCCTCACTCTAAGCACGGGTCATCCCTCTACCCTCTTGTTTGATGGACTGCCCAAGACCACAAAGGAATGTTTACGACATGACTCGCTACTCCTCATGCACACGCACAGACACAAGCACTTCGAACTCTTTGTGACACAAAGGAACATTTTTGACAATTTAGTCTTCATAAGGTTTTCAAACAGTGAGACCAGCTGTTAGGTGTTAATAAAGCTATGAAAGCCACATGACTGCTATGCATTGTTTTAACCCAGCTGTTGCAATCCTGACACACACACAGACATTCTTGAGATCACATATATATACACTGCAGTCTCTTTTTCAAACACCACATATTTATACCAATGAAAAAATGTATTTGATGATTCAATTGTTTAGAGTTGTCCTCATGCAAATGCTTGTGATAGTTGTTCCACGAAATACCAATGGAATGCAGGATGTTACAAACAGTAGATGGAAGTGTCTGGGATCAAACCTGTGCATGTTGCTATGTTCATTTGTAACAGAAAGGTTTTCATCACTCCCACGAATGCATCTACACAACTAGATACAAAACAACTCCCCTCAGTTCCCCGTGAGCACTGTATCTGTCCATCTGGTAGCGTCATGTCTAGATGGGATCCAGCGTTTATCAAAGTTATGTCAAACGTTTATTTACACTTGTTTGGCATTTTAGCTAACTCTAACCCTTTTTCTAAACTTAACCTAATTATCCTTACCTGCTACGTTAATTATCCTTACCTGCTGTGTAAGTTCTCCTAAACCTGCTACGAAAAGTAAATTCTGACAAAAGCTGCATCTTTCTAGCCATGACCAGCTGGAAGCCTAGAATTAGAATTAGTATTTTTCCAAAATATCTTAAAATTATTAAAATCAAATCGAAACTGTGTAGAAATGATAATTTCTTGACTGTTTAGCTCGCCAAAATGAAAGCTAGACAGTCAAGAAGCATTTAAAATACATAAACGATCGATAGAGGACAATTTTTTGCAAATATACATCCTTTCTGTCATCATTTGCAAAACATTGTCCTCTATCCATCGTTTATGAATTTTGAATGCATCTTGACTGTCTAGCTTTCATATATATATATATATATATATATATACACATACACACAGTGGGGCAAAAAAGTATTTAGTCAGCCACCAATTGTGCAAGTTCTCTCACTTAAAAAGATGAGAGAGGCCTGTAATTTTCATCATAGGTACACTTCAACTATGACAGACAAAATGAGGAAAAGAAATCCAGAAAATCACATTGTAGGATTTTTAATGAATTTATTTGCAAATTATGGTGGAAAATAAGTATTTGGTCAATAACAAAAGTTTATCTCAATACTTTGTTATATACCCTTTTTTTGGCAATGACAGAGGTCAAACGTTTTCTGTAAGTCTTCACAAGGTTTTCACACACTGTTGCTGGTATTTTGGCCCATTCCTCCATGCAGATCTCCTCTAGAGCAGTGATGTTTTGGGGCTGTCGCTGGGCAACACGGACTTTCAACTCCCTCCAAAGATTTTCTATGGGGTTGAGATCTGGAGACTGGCTAGGCCACTCCAGGACCTTGAAATGCTTCTTACGAAGCCACTCCTTTGTTGCCCGGGCGGTGTGTTTGGGATCATTGTCATGCTGAAAGACCCAGCCACGTTTCATCTTCAATGCCCTTGCTGATGGTAGGCTTTGTTACTTTGGTCCCAGCTCTCTGCAGGTCATTCACTAGGTCCCCCCGTGTGGTTCTGGGATTTTTGCTCACCGTTCTTGTGATCATTTTGACACCACGGGGTGAGATCTTGCGTGGAGCCCCAGATCGAGGAAGATTATCAGTGGTCTTGTATGTCTTCCATTTCCTAATAATTGCTCCCACAGTTGATTTCTTCAAACCAAGCTGCTTACCTATTGCAGATTCAGTCTTCCCAACCTGGTGCAGGTCTACAATTTTGTTTCTGGTGTCCTTTGACAGCTCTTTGGTCTTGGCCATAGTGAAGTTTGGTGTGTGACTGTTTGAGGTTGTGGACAGGTGTCGTTTATACTGATAACAAGTTCAAACAGGTGCCATTAATACAGGTAACGAGTGGAGGACAGAGGAGCCTCTTAAAGAAGAAGTTACAGGTCTGTGAGAGCCAGAAATCTTGCTTGTTTGTATGTGACCAAATACTTATTTTCCACCATAATTTGCAAATAAATTCATTAAAAATCCTACAATGTGATTTTGTCTGTCATAGTTGAAGTGTACCTATGATGAAAATTACAGGCCTCTCTCATCTTTTTAAGTGAGAGAACTTGCACAATTGGTGGCTGACTAAATACTTTTTTGCCCCACTGTATATATAGAGATACTGTACCAGTCAAAAGTTTGGACACACCTACTCATTCAAGGGTTTTTCTTTATTTTTACTGTTTTCTACATTGTAGAATAGTAGTGAAGACATCAAAACTATGAAATAACAAATATGGAATCATGTAGTAACCAAAAAGCGTTTTAGATTTTAGATTCTTCAAAGTAGCCACTGGAGGCCATCGGGAGGCCAGATGGCGAGGAAATATAACCAATTTTCAGTGCTGTTGAAGCCTGATTACGCCTCCCGGGGCAACAGGAGTTTGACAACCCTGTTCTAGTGACTACCACGTGAACACACTGGATGTATCCCTGGGTGCTATTCCCAGCCCATACAGACAGTAGGTTAAGACTAATACGATTTAAATGGGTTCATTTTCATGCTCCCGGTTCTTTTTAAAGTTACATTCCCCTCTATTCTTAGTAGGAACCAGTCTTCTGGTGTCTATCTGTGGCTCCCTCTGTTTCCAAATACAGTAACGTTCCAGGTTTTTAAATACATGTTCAACTGTAAATAGCCTCCTTCTAGCCCTGTTAGATTCAAGTAACTGGGGTTATTCAGCACATCTAGGAAGAACATAGCTAAGAGTCAGAGGGTCAGAAAGGAGGGTCAGCTGCCAGTCAGCATATGTCAAGTGAGGGACTTTCTGCAATTAGTCTGATCTGTCAATGTTTTTAAACCATAGAGACTTTCTTGATTATTCTGATGTGCAGAGTGGTATGCAACATTTGAAGCGAGGTATAATCAGTTCAAATTGCAGCAACTATAACAACAGTACTGGCTATACACGAGCAACCGTTTAGGGTGTGTGGTGGTTATCAATACTCTTATGACTGATTGTGTGTCTGTCTGTCTGCACTGCATCCTTCCTTAAGTTGTTGAAGGTAGGTGTGTTCGTTTGTCTATGGGTTTGTTGTGTGTGTTTAAGTTACTGTATGACTGTCAGTCTGTCAGTCAGTCTGCGTGGCTTTCTAACCCTGGTTGTTGAGGGTAGGTGTGTTCGTGGATGTGTCTTCGGCTGGAGACATACACATGCTTTCAGTTTGTGCACCCATCCCACAGACATACAAACAGTGTCTTCAGAAAGTATTCATACCTGTTGACCTGACTTTTTTCTCACCCATCTATACACAATAACCCATGATGACAAAGTGAAAACATGTTTTTAGAAATATTTAAATTACATAAGTATTCAATGCATGTTAGAATCACCTTTGGCAGAATTACAGCTGTAAGTGTAATCTGGGTAAGTCTCTAAGAGATTTGGTACAATCACATCTGGATTATTCAAGCTCTGTCAAGTTGGCTGTTGATCATTGCTAGACAGCCATTTTTCAAGGCTTGCCATAGATTTTCAAGCCGATTTAAGTCAAAACTGTAACTATGCCATCAGGAATATTGAATGTCATCTTGTTAAGAAACTCAAGTGTATATTTGGGCTTGTGTTTTAGGTTATTGTCCTGCTGAAATGTGAATGAGTCTCCCAGTGTCTGTTGGAAAGAAGACAACCAGGTTTTCCTCTAGGATGTTGCCTGTGCTTAGCTGTATTCCGTTTCTTTTTAAAACTTGTTGGGGATTAGCAGTTGAGGGGTCGGTTTTGGAGAGTCTGGCGTGCCTAAAGTAAAATGCTTTCCACTCAGGCTCAGAAAATAGGATATGCACATAATTAGTACTATTGGATAGGAAACACTCTGAGGTTTCCAAAAGTGTTAACATTTTGTCTGTGAGTGTAACAGAACTCATTTGGCAGGCAAAAACCAGAGAAAATTGCATCCGGAAATTTCATTCTGGTGGCTTATGGCTCACTTAGAGAGACTGCCTATTGAAAAGTATTCATACCAGGACACTGAATGTAGTACCTATTGCTTCCACTGGATGTCAGCAGTGTATAGGTAAAGTTTAATGGAAATCGGAACCATTGTGTTCAATCGGTAGACGTTTTAGTCAGGGGAGCTATTTTTCAGTTGCACGTTTTTGGGCGCACGTTTGGCTGAGCGGTCCACTTTATTTGACTTATATAACATTTAGGTGACCATCCAAGTGAAAGATTAGCACTTTTATTCATAAAAGATAAGCTAAGGTTGCATTTTAATTGGTTTTTGTTTTGTTGAGGGGAAAGATTTTCTGAACACAAGGTGCCAACCAAACGGAGATTTAAGGATATAATAAATTACTTTTTCTAACCAAATACCCATGGATTGTCTTCGTTGGACACTTAGGAAGCCCTCTGCAGAAGTCTACAAAAAGGTAAGGCACAGGTTTTCCCTGTGAAATGCATTTTCTATCGACCGCGCTGGCTAAAGATTTCATGGTTATGGAAAATATTGAAGGTGCTACCCTCAAACAATCAAATGTAGTGCTTTCGCCGTAAAGCCTTTTTGAAATCCGACAACGCTGTGATATTGCCAAGAAGCTTTTGATGAGTATGAAACACTTGTATATTTGTGCATTTTTAATAATTCAATTTTTGGATTTGTCTTGCATTTCACCTGGTAGTGTCGGGAGTGGGGCAAAAATGACAAGCATACCCATAACATGATGCAGCCACCACCATACTTGAAAATAAAGTAAGCGGTCGAGCTTTGCAGACGTAAACTTGTGTCTGTTCTTTTTAGTATTACAAGCCACCTCAGCTACAGACTGAGGCTGGTAACACACGCACTCTAACACACAATACAGACAGACAGACGGGCCCTACTCTCCCTTTTTACTCACCTCCCTCTCTCCCTCTCTGTCTTAATATGATTGATCAGCTCTTCCACCAGAGAATCATGGGTAAATCAAAGTTCCTCCTTAATCTGAGACTCCCTTCTGCCGACTTAAGACCTTAATTAATTAACAGTAGCTTGTGTGTGTGTCTGAGAGAGAGCGAGAGAGAGACACAGAGAGAATGTGTGTGTTTGTGGTAAACTGACGGCTCCCCGCACACCATTCTCCATCTGTACTGTAGTACCAACCTGACACAAATCCCCCTTGAAACACCTGCAGACTGGGCAGAGGCTCGCCCTCTCTGGCGCTGTTGTATGGTTTACACAAACTAACAAAAACATCAACCTAACACTGTCTCCAATCAGAGACCTGGAGAGAACCGTTGACTATAAACACATCCAACACCAGCACACTTGGTTTCACGACTAAGCAGAACAATGTTCTTGATTGACACCAGCATTAACTTTACTTGCTGTGATAACATGGTGTCAAGGATTTGTGATGCATGCATGGCTATTAACCCAATGAGTCCCACCATCGCTCTGGCTTGATTTAGCATTTCTAACCCTTTTAAACATTGTGTGTTTGAGCTACAGACTTCTTGGTTGTACCACTGGATTAGTCTGGGATTGGATTTATTCTGCATCTATTGGTACCAACTATTTGTCTGTGAGATTAACGGGGGCAGAGCTAGAGCAGTGTTTGTGAGACAAGGTCGAATGCCGAAGGGGCCCGGGGACGGGTCTTTTTACAAAAACATCTGTGGAGTCAGAATAGTTTGAGCTACAAACTATTAAAAGCTATCTATGAAAAGCTGAGACACTACACTGCTCACAAGCTACACAAGAGTTGTTAGAAGGTAAGGGGTTCTTCTACATAGAAGATCATAGGAAACCCCAGGATATAGTGTCTATAATACTGTAATAACCTCACATAGTTGCTGTCACAAACTCTAAACTCCAAACAGTTGTCACTGACTAGTTGGATATTAATTTCCCGTTGAGCAAACAATTTCTGTACTTACAGCATTCATATAAATTCATTTTTATTAGGTTTTCTCTTTGGCTGACCTTTTATTATAGAAATGTTTCAATAAAACTAATGAATGCAAAAGTTTATGTCTTGTTTTGTGTTCTGGTTGTCCTGAAAAGAACATGGTAAAACACTTCATTGTGAGGCTGAATATAAGGGCTGGACATGCAGATAAATGAAAGTCAGATAATTGACAAGCCAATTTTTGCTGGGATCTCTGACAGGGTTAAAGTTTAAAACAGACAAGCTGTGTATATACCAAGTACTGGGTTGTCTGTCACCAGAACGCTTGTAAAACTAAACATCCATCTTACTAATGGAGATGGCTGTATCGTTTAGTGTGTTTAGAGGGCGTGGCTGGGTAGTAGGTTGGCTCTTGACACTGATCTGCAGTCCGTTTTAAGGTTTCTCCCCTTATGGTTAAGGATGGGATTTAGGGAAAATAAACTGATCTCAGATCCCTGTGTTAGTCGGTAACCTCTTGCCTAAATGGTAGGTGGTCTGTACACACACCATAGTGGGTGACAACTAGAGGCCACTACTGAATATTTTTGTTTAATTACACACACACGCACACAAACATACACATACACACAGGGCCCCCCAGCACACACACCACCTGCCACAAACAACAACTGGATGTGGGTCTGGAACCAGAGGGGGGTTAAGACTGAGAGGAATGCCTGGCTCACAGTTCCAACACCCACCCAGGCTGGTGTTGCTGATTTAGGTAGAACTTCAAAGGCTCTGGTTTCTTAAAGAAACATTGACGTTGGATGAATCCTGATGGCTATCAGAAATGGTAATAGAGACAGATCCCATCTAGAATGGGGCAGAAGCAGAGAGGCCTCTGTGTCCTCCACAGTCAACCAGTTAACCAGTAGGAGCAACTTCACTATCAGAGCTATCAGACAATGGAGAGAAGTGGAGAAGGGCCTTGAGTAGCTAACTTCCTCAGCAGTCTGCCAGGCATCCACATCCACAGAGAGTCAGACAGATACATACAGACAGACGGACAGACAAGCCCAGAGACAAAAGCTGAGTGTAGTGGAGAGCAGAAGCAGAACAGAAGCATCACTTCCTTATCCCAGCCTCTCCTCTGCAGTACTTCCTCTGCAGTACTTCCTTATCCCAGCCTCTCCTCTGCAGTACTTCCTTAGGTCAGCCACTCCACAGAAAGAGTTAGAGATAACCTAACCTCAGAGACTAAAGGGTTTCCTGACAGATTCACATCAGGCTGACCTCTCCACCCCGCCAGCCACTGGGCCAGTCATACAGGTCATAGGTTAGAGGTCACCACACTCCATTAGAGGGGTTAAGCCCTGCCTCTCACTGGAGCAGGACGGTGACGAAACCAGCGCGTGGTTACCAGATCCAGGGGACTGACTGACTGTGTCACTGTCTCAGCATTAACCTCAGGTGGCAGTAGAGGAGTCAGCAATAGAAGAACAAAACACATAGAACATCTACAATAGTTGTGCTTAGGAATCATTTCTAACTATTTGCATCCCCCCAAAACATTCAGATTTGTTTTCCAACGAATCACAAGTTTTCTTTACTTCACACCTTTTCACCTGTTATTTCCAAGTAATTTGTCTCTATTTATTTGACTTAACACGGATGGCCTCTGTCTGTGTGTAAAGAGCTGAGCAAAAGTATACTAGCTACAGTAGCTATGAGAGATTCAGGGGGATTCCGCTGATGTAGGAAACTCCACTTAACTCAGCTGTCAGCATCCTGGACATTACCAGAATCAAAGGAGGGCAAGAGAAAGAACAGAAAGGGAGGTACACACACACACAAGCCCCTCCACCTACCCATACAGAGAAGTTGAAAGGTTGTTTGTGCCAATGGAGCACCTCACACATTGAAAATGCTATAAGTGAGGTAGTCAGCTGCTGTAGGGTCCTGTACCTTCATCCTAACCACAGCTGTGTGGTCTAACCACTGTTCAGGTGGCACAGTGTGATTCACTGCTCTCAACTCTCCTAAATGTCACTTAGACTGTGTGTTGGCTAACTGTAACAACTTAAATTGCTATGGTTGATAACTGTTTGAGTGCTTACTGATTTTCACTAATCAAATGAAACCCTAAATATCTAATATAACCATGAAGTATAGGCCTAAGGAGTTTTGCAGATATGTTACAGTTTTTACTTTTCCTCTTAAAATGAGTCAACCTTTTCAAAGACACAAAAACACTCTGAACAACAGTAAAGGAATGAGTGGAGCACAAAGGGAGGTAACCTGATACAAACTCTGACAGAGAACACTAGGGTACAGTATAATAGTCAGAGGTACAGTTGCCATGGTGACTAAAACAAGTAATACACCTATTATGCTGCAAATGCCTCATGTTCTTTTGGAGGTTCTGCTGCACATGCTGTTGCTGCCTCCTCCATGCTCTGACAACCTAATGTTGTTCACAACCTAGTCTGCCCTGATTCACTGCTCACTGGAGTGGCTGCACAGGGTGTGTGTGTTTGTGTTAGTGTGCCTGCGTGCATCTGTGCATGTGTTTCATCTTGTGTTTGTGTGTATGCATTGTGCACTAAATGATGTCTAAAGGTCTGTCCATGCAAAGAAAGTATACAATACCCGGTAATGTCAAAGTGGAATTATGTTTTTTTTAATTATTATTATTAATTAAAAATGAAAAGCTGAAATGACTTGAGTCAAAAGGATTCAACCCCTTTGTTATGGCAAGCCTAAAAAAGTTCAGGATTATGTGCTTAACAAGTCACATAATAAGTTGCATGGACTTACTCTGTGTGCAATAATAGTGTTTAACGTGCTTTTTGAATGACTACGTCTTCTCTGTACCCCACACATACAATTATCTGTAAGATCCCTCAGTCAAGTAGTGAATTTCAAACACAGATTCAACCACAAAGACCGGGGAGGTTTTCAAATGCTTCACAAAGGGCACCTATTGGTAGATGGGTAAAAAATGTAAAAAACAGATATTGAATATCCCTTTGAGTATGGTGAAATAATGAAGTAGGCTTTGAATGGTGTATCAATACAATCAGTCATTACAAAGATACAGGCGTCCTTCCTAACTCAGTTGTGTGATGAACGGTCCCATGACTCAGGGCTGTGAAACTTAAGCAGTAGGACAGAGAAGGCCGGCGTCAGCTCAGCAGTAAGATAGCAGTAAGGTCTCCTCTGTGTCTCCTTTCTGTCCTCCTCCTCAGTCCCCCAAGCCCCAGCCACTATAGCGGGCCTCCCCACAGGCCTCTGGCCCCGTTAAGACACTATTAAAACTTTACATCACAACCGCACTATTAACAACTGACACTCCACTATTAACTGACACTCCACTATTAACAACTGACACTCCACTATTAACTGACACTCCACTATTAACAACTGACACTCCACTATTAACTGACACTCCACTATTAACAACTGACACTCCACTGTTAACTACTGACACTCCACTAGTAACCGACACTCCACTGTTAACTACTGACACTCCACTATTAGCCGACACTCCACTGTTAACTACTGACACTCCACTGTTAACTACTGAAACTCCACTATTAACAACTGACACTCCACTGTTAACTCCTGACACTCCACTATTAACAACTGACACTCCACTGTTAACTACTGACACTCCACTAGTAACAACTGAAACTCCACTGTTAACTACTGACACTCCCCTGTTAACCACTGACACTCCACTGTTAATTACTGACACTCCACTGTTAACAACTGACACTCCACTATTAACAACTGACACTCCACTAGTAACAACTGACACTCCACTATTAACTCCTGACATTCCACTATTAACAACTGACACTCCACTGTTAACTACTGACACTCCGCTATTAACAACTGACACTCCGCTATTAACTGACACTCCACTATTAACAACGGACACTCCACTGTTAACTACTGACACGCCCCTGTTAACTACTGACACTCCACTGTTAACTACTGACACTCCACTATTAACAACTGACACTCCACTGTTAACTGACACTCCACTGTTAACTACTGACACTCCACTATTAACAACTGACACTCCACTGTTAACTGACACTTCACTAATACCAACTGACACTCCGCTGTTAGCTGACACTCCACTATGAACAACTGACACTCCACTATTAACAACTGACACTCCACTGTTAACAACTGACACTCCACTGTTAACAACTGACACTCCACTGTTAACTACTGACACTCCACTGTTAACTACTGACACTCCACTGTTAACTACTGACACTCCACTGTTAACTACTGACACTCCACTATTAACAACTGACACTCCACTATTAACTACTGACACTCCACTGTTAACAACTGACACTCCACTGTTAACAACTGACACTCCACTATTAACAACTGACACTCCACTATTAACTACTGACACTCCACTATTAACTACTGACACTCCACTATTAACAACTGACACTCCACTGTTAACAACTGACACTCCACTGTTAACTACTGACACTCCACTATTAACAACTGACACTCCACTGTCAACAACTGACACTCCACTGTTAACTACTGACACTCCACTATTAACAACTGACACTCCACTGTTAACAACGGGCACTCCACTATTAACAACTGACACTCCACTATTAACAACTGACACTCCACTATTAACAACTGACACTCCACTTTTTATCATGTTTTAGGTATGACCCAGATACAGACGGTGTCGAAGAAACTAACGTTTATTTCAATACAGGGGCAGGCAAACGACAGGTTAAGGCAGGCAGGGGTCAGTAATTCAGAGAAGATGCAAAGGCTCCAGGACAACAGGCAGTCTCAGGGTCAGGGCAGGCAGGGGTCAATAATCTAGTGAGGTGGGGCAAGGTTCATAACGTTAGGCAGGCTCAGGGTCAGGGCAGACAGAAGGGTCAAAACCGTAAATGACTAGGAAACAGGAGCAAGAAACAGACAGGAGCATGGGAACAAACGCTGACGAACAGAGAACACAGGTATAAATACCCAGGGGATAATGGGGAAGATGGGCGAAACCTGCAGGGGGGGTGGAGAGAAACACAAAGACAACAACTGACCCTGCACTATTAACAACTGCATTGTCCATGGCAGCAGAAAAAAGGTGGTTGTTGATGATGTGACCGATGGATAGAAAATCACTTTAACTGAAAGTGAAAGGAAGTGACTAACTCATTATATATAAGCAAGTGGTGGCAACACAAATAAACCCATGTTTCTTCATGGAGGGAAATCCTCATGCCCTGTCCGGGCTTTGAAACTGAATGGCAGAATATCAGTAAGAGGTGAAAGGTGAAAAAGTAGTGTCTGGTGGGGTCAGAGGTAGGGCCCTGTACTGTCCATACCCTCTCCCCTGTGGGTCTTTGTATCCTGTGTTACAATGACCAGGCAGCTGCTCTGCCTGCTCGTAAAGAGGAATTAACCCTGCCCCTGGATAAAGAAGGGCTGATGATGAACAAGGGTGTGTGTGTGTGAGTGAGAGCGTGCGTACCTGTCTGTCTGCCTGTCTGCCTGCCTGCCTGCCTGCCTGCCTGTATGCCTGTCTGTCTGTCCATCTGTCTGTCTGCTCTTTTCACAGACATCGTGAAAGAAGACTTACCAGATCATTCCTGCTACAATATTGTGAGCATTTTTTGCAGGGAGATTAGTGTATTTTAGCAGAGATAAAACAGTGTTGAAATATCAGCTCAGTTGCCAAAGCCAAGCTATTTCTTGAACATTCTACAGTAAGCACTTCTCTCTCGCTTTCTGTAGTGAAGGTATGAATCTCAATATTAAACTGTGAAGATGGACATCTAATTAAATAACAGGTTGGTTGGTTGCTTCGCACATCACCTCTATTGAGTGATGACAAAGTCTAGATCCTAACTGATTTAGTTCTGCTCCGTCAGGGTTTGCAGTGCAGATGAGAGGAGCTGTGAGGTGTGTGTAAGGTTTGTCCCTAGACTTTAGAGTAGGGGTATGGTGATTCCATGTCAGGGGAGAAAAGCAGACTCTGCTCTGTGGGTCGGATGACTCAGAGCTAACAAGCCCAAACCAATCAATCAATCAATCAATCAAATGTATTTCTAAAGTCCTTTTTTCATCAGCAGTTGTCACAAAGAGCTTATACATAAACCTAGCCTCAAAGCCCAAAGACCCCATAGAGCAAACAATGCAGATGTAGAAGCATGGTGGCTAGGAAAAACTACCTAGAAAGGCATGAATAGGAAAAAACCTATAGAGGAACCAGGCTCCGAGGGGTGGCCAGTCCTCTTCTGGCTGTACCAGTTGGAGATTATAAGTACATGGCCATTAAGGCCAGATTGTTCTTCAAGATATTCAAATGTTCATAGATGACCAGCAGGGAGAAATAATAATCGCAGTGGTCATAGAGGGTGCAACAGGTCAACACCTCAGGAGTAAATGTCAGTTGGCTTTTCATAGCCGAGCATTCAGAGGTCAAGACAGCAGATACGAGAGAGAGAGCGAGAGAGAGAGAGAGGTTTGAAATAGCAGGTCTGGGACAAGGAAGCACGTCTGGTGAACTGGCCAGGGTTCCATAGCCACAAGCAGAACATCAGAAACTGTATCAGCAGCACAACCCAACAGCTAACATACTGAGGTATTAAAATATGCAGAACCTGATGTCTGTTTGTTTTTGCGTGAGTATGATCTTGAAATATTTTTCAATGTCAGATACTCTGAACTTATGACTTCACAACAGAGACCATCAATACGACATCCTAATGGAGAACATCAGAACTCAAGCCATCACAGAGGACACCATCAGAAGACATGACATCACAACAGAGAACATCAGAAGATGACATTGCAACAGAGAATAACAGAAGACATGGCATCACAACACCTTATCAGAAGCCATAAAATCAAAAAACAAATAAAGCAACACCTCGCTACACAACACCTCTCCCCCATATGACCTACTTGTTTGTGTATGTACTGACATTTACTGTGTAACTGTTGGATGCACACACACACATACACAAGCACGCACAAGCACACACACATACACACACTACATGTAAATATTTTTAAATGTATGTAAATAGTCAAGTCTTGTCTGTATTGTATTTTTCGTTATGTGTCGGACCCCAGTAAGACTAGCTGTCAGGGATCCTAATAAAGTTAATCACAACAGAAAACATCAGAACACATGACAACAGAGAAACACCAAAACACTTGCCATCACAATGGAGAACAATGGTTATGTATGCAACCACAGTTATGTGAGCTATATGGATCACTCGAATATATTGGTATCACTCCGCGGCAGAGGGATACATCCAAGGTGAGGATTTACAGATTCACTCCCTGTCACGACTTCCGGCGAAGTCGGTCCCTCTCCTTGTTCGGGCAGCGTTTGGCGGTCTTCTAGCCATCGCCGATCCACTTTTCATTTTTCCATTTGTTTTGTCTTTGTTTTCTACACACCTGGTTTCAATTCCCCAATTACATGTTCATTATTTAACCCTCTGTTTCCCCCATGTTTGTGTGCGTGTTTATTATGTCGATTGTTCCTTGTCGGTATAGTTCTGGCTGGTAATTTTGCCCGTGTGTTTTGGGCACGTTGTATATTGTTTACCTTGTGCCGTATTGAGTAAATACGTTGTTCACTCATCTCTGCTCTCCTGCACCAGCTACACACCAGATCTCGAAAGAAACACGCACCACAAATGGAGTCAGCAGGAGCAGTTACCCCGGTACCAGGGGTTGAGGAGCGCGTCCGGCAGCATGAGGAGATGCTGCCTCATCTCGGCACCGCCATGGGGTTGAGGACCAGGGGTTGAGGAGCGCGTCCGGCAGCATCTCGGTACCAGGGGTTGAGCGCTCATCTCGGTACCAGGGGTTGAGGAGCGCGTCCGGCAGCATGAGGAGATGCTGCCTCATCTCGGCACCGCTCCTCTTCTGCGAGAGAAGAGGAGTTCCTCCAGGGAGTACGATGGGAGTAGGATGGGAAGGCAGCGGGATGTCAGGGGTTCCTGCTCCAACAGGAGCTCTACCTGGCGACCGTGCACCCGACTCCTTCGGGCCGGGGGAGCGTGTCCACCCTCGTCTCCTGCCACTCAGGGAAAGCCCTGGATTGGGCCAACGCCATCTGGGAGGAAGGAGGAACAGTGCTGGACCAATTAGAGGATTTCACCCACCGCTTCCGGTCTTTGACCACCTGAGGGTAGAGCGGCGGGTGAACGTCTCGTACACCTGAGGCAGGGGACGAGGAGCGCACAGGAGTTCGCCTTGGACTTCCGGACCCTGGCCGCTGGTGCGGGGTGGAACGCCAGGGCCCTGATCGATCACTACCGTTGTAGTTTGCGTGAGGACGTCCGTCGGGAGTTGGCCTGCAGGGACACAACTCTGACCTTCTACCAGCTGGTGGACCTGTCCATCCGGTTGGATAATCTGCTGTCTATCCGTGGACGTCCAGATCGGGGTCTGTCGATTCCATCCCCTAGCACCACCGCTCCGACGCCCATGGAGCTGGGAGGTGCTGGTATTAGGGCGACCGGAGGAAAGGCTGAGCCATGCACCATCTGTGGCCGTAGAGGGCACACTGCCGGTCGGTGCTGGAGAGGTTCCTCTGGGAGTCGAGGCAGCAGGCAGGGCACTCCTGGGTCACCCCGGGTGAGTAGGCACCAGGCTCACCCAGAGCCCCCTGTTGCTCATATGTATGTGTTTATTGAATTTCCTGAGTTTTCCCGCATTCCCAGCATAAGGCACTTGTAGATTCAGGCGCAGCTGGGAATTTTATTGACAGTTCATTTTCCCATAGTTTAGGGATCCCCATTGTTCCTGTTGATATGCCCTTCCCTGTGCACACCCTAGATAGTCGACCATTAGGGTCAGGGCTGATTAGGGAGGCCACCGCTCCACTAGACATGGTTACACAGGAGGGTCACAAGGAGAGAATCAGTCTCTTTCTTATTGATTCTCCTGCGTTTCCCGTGGTGCTAGGCCTACCCTGGTTGGCCTGTCATGATCCCAATATTTTGTGGCAACAGAGGGCTCTCAAGGGGTGGTCACGAAAGTGCTCGGGGAGGTGTGTTGGGGTTTCTATTGGTGCGGCTACGGTGGAAAGTCCAGACCAATTCTCCACCATGCGCATCCCCTCAGAATATACCAATTTAGCTCTCGCCTTCTCTAAGAAGAGGGCGACAAAATTACCACCCCATCGACGAGGTGATTGTGCGATAAATCTCCTGGTAGACACAACACTTCCCAGGAGTCACGTGTACCCTCTGTCCCAGGAGGAGACGGCGGCTATGGAAACATATGTCTCCGAATTCCTGGGACAGGGATACTTTCGGCCCTCCACTTCACCTGCCTCCTCAAGTTTATTTTTTGTGAAGAAGGATGGAGGTCTGCGCCCGTGTATTGACCATCAGGGTATCAATCAGATCACTGTGAGGTACAGCTACCAGCGGCCTCTCATAGCCAGTGCAATCGAGTCAATGCACGGGGCGTGCTTCTTCACAAAATTGGATCTCAGGAGCGCTTACAACCTGGTGTGTATCCGGGAGGGGGACAAGTGGAGGACGGCATTTAGTACCACCTCAGGGCACTATGAGTACCTCGTCATGCCGTACGGGTTGATGAATGCTCCATCAGTCTTCCAGGCCTTTGTTGACAAGATTTTCCGGGACCTGCATGGGCAGGGTGTAGTGATGTATATCAACGACATTCTGATATACTCCGCTACACTCACCAAGCATGTGTCCCTGGTGCGCAGGGTGCTTGGTCGACTGTTGGAGCATGACCTGTACGTCAAGGCTGAGAAATGTCTGTTCTTCCAACAGTCTGTCTCCTTCCTAGGGTACCACATTTCCACGTCAGGGGTGGAGATGGAGAGTGACTGCATTTCAGCCGCGTGTAATTGGCCGACTCCCACCACGGTAAAGGAAGTGCAGCGGTTCCTAGGGTTTGCCAACTACTACCGGAGGTTTATCCGGGGCTTTGGTCAGGTAGCGGCTCCCATTACCTAACTGCTGACAGGGCTTTTGGTCACCTGAAGGCTTTGTTTACCTCGGCTCCTGTGCTGGCTCATCCGGATCCCTCTTTGGCATTCATAGTGGAGGTGGACGCGTCCGAGGCTGGGATAGGAGCTGTGCTGTCTTAGCGCTCGGGTACGCCACCAAAACTCCACCCGTGCCTTCTTTTCGAAGAAGCTCAGCTCGGCGGAGCGAAACTATGATGTGGGGGACCGGGAGCTGTTGGCTGTCGTAAAGGCTCTGAAGGCGTGGAGACACTGGCTTGAGGGGGCTAAACACCCTTTTCTCATCTGGACTGACCACCGCAATCTGGAGTACATCCGGGCGGCAGGGAGACTGATCCCTCGCCAGGCAAGGTGGGCCAAGTTCTTTACCCTTTTTGTTTTCACCCTTTCCTACCGACCAGGTTCCCAGAACACTAAGGCAGACGCACTGTCCCGGATGTATGACACAGAGGAGCGGTCCATGGATCACACTCCCATACTGCCGGCCTCTTGCCTGGTGGCACCGGTAGTGTGGGAGCTGGACGCGGACATCGAGCGGACGTTACGTACAGAGCCCACTCCATCTCAGTGTCCAGCTGGGTGTCTGTACATTCCATCTGCTGTCCGCGACCGGTTGATCTATTGGGCCCACACGACCGGTTGATCTATTGGGCCCCCTCCTCTGGTCATCCTGGCATCGGTCGGACAGTGCACTGTCTTAGTGGGAAGTGCTGGTGGCCCACTTTAGCTGAGGACGTTAGGGTTTATGTGTCCTCCTGCTCGGTGTGCGCCCAGTGCAAGGCTCCTAGACACCTGCCCAGAGGGAAGTTACAACCCCTACCCATTGCACAGCGGGCGTGGTCGCAGCTGTCGGTGGACTTCCTGACTGATCTTCCTCCCTCACAGGTTGACACCATGATCCTGGTCGTTGTGGGTCGGTTTTCTAAGTCCTGCCGTCTCCTTCCTTTGCCCGGTCTCCCTAAGGCCCTACAGACTGCGGAGGCTCTGTTCACACACGTCTTCCGGCACTACGGGGTGCCTGAGGACATAGTCTCTGATCGGGGTCCCCAGTTCACGTCCAGGGTTTGGAGGGCGTTCATGAAACGTCTGGGGTTCTCGGTCAGCCTCACCTCAGGTTTTCACCCTGAGAGTAACGGGCAGGTGGAGAGAGTAAACCAGGTTGTGGGTAGGTTTCTGCGGTCATATTGCCATGGAAGTAGGCGTCCCTCAGGTCCAGCGTCACAATCCACTGGACCCTGGACACGGCCTGCAACACGCGGCTGGGGATAGCATGTGGAACCTCAGTACCTTCAAGAACCCATTGAGGTTGCAGAGGTCCAGAATCGGTCGAAACCCTCCGTTTTCTTGGGACCACAAAACTTTGTGGAGTAGAACCCACCTAGCCATTCTGATGTCTCGATCCTGCGAATGGCACCCTTGTCCAGGAGTGAGGAGATCTCCAGGCGCAGGGTTTTCTTCAGGGGGTCGGCCACCGTGGTGACACGAAGGCCCCTGAAGGACGGGGACCGGCACCAGAATTGGAATCGGTACCCGTCAAGCATTGTGGACAACACCCAGGGGGACTCCACACCCTCCTCCCACTTTGCCCTTTGAGACCAGGAGAAGTGGTCGAGGCCGAGGAAGGGTGTGTCAGGTGTCCTCCTCATGTGTCCACCTCTCCTCTGGTGCCCCGAGCGCCTGGTTCTCCCAGGCACGTCCCTATGGCGGTGATGGTTGACACTATCACACCTGTCACAAAGGGAAGCCATACGCTCAGCCAAGCCAACAAGGCCACGGAGCAGGGCTCCGACGCCCTGGGAGAGCTTATGTCATGACCCACTTGGAGGAATAGGAACCCGGTGAGGGATAAATGACCCAATACCGGGGAAGACCCGTGTGGGAACTTCACCTCACGCTGTGGCCCTCCCCGCTGTCATCCCTTAGCGCGAGGCTTCCTGGGAGGGGTACTGGGCCCAGTAGAGGAACTAACAACTCGCTGCCACACCACTCCTGAGGGAGGGAACCCGAGCCTGGCCGACCAACATGCGCATGGCCTCCAATCGCACACCACACAAAACAGGCATCCAGTAAAGCGCTCCACCGCCCTCTCCGCGTGGCTCAAACCCAGGCAGTGCATACACGAGGAATGCGGATCCCCATTGAGATGCCACCATTTTTTAATTTTTATTTAACCTTTATTTGTACAGGTTTTTCTCATTGAGATAACATCTCTTTTCCAAGAGAGACCTGGTCCAACAGCAGCAGGGGGAACAACGTTTCAGACAAAACAACTTACATACACTAATACTACATGAAACAAAACTATAAACACACATACAGTACAACAAAAACATTTTATGTCTTGACTAAAAACAGCTGGCCTAAAAACAATTATACTTTTCTATGATATATACATCGATCAAGTGTTTAAACTCCACCAACGAAACTAGATCATCAAATTTTAAAATGTTCAGGAGAGAATTCCAGGACCACGGAGCTAAGTAACTAAAACTATTTCTACCATGCCCTGTTCTAATTTTTGGTACTGTTAGAAGCAAATGAGAATGGGACCGTAATTGATATTTATTTACTGACCTGACTAAAAAAGAACAGAGATAAAATGGCATTTTACCCAATATGGCCTTATAAATCAGTGTACACCAGTGTTTAAGCCTACGCAAGGTCAATGACGACCAGTCAACAGCACTGTAGAGTTCACAATGATGTGTTAGACGTTTTTGATTTGTAATGAACCCGAGGGCTGCATGATACACTGAATCAAGTGCTCTCAGGGTAGTGGCTGAGGCCTGCATATATATAACATCACTAAAATCTAAAACCGCCAGTAATGTACATCGTACCAGCTCCTTCCTGGCCTCAAAAGAAAAACAAGCCTTATGCCGGTAATAAAAACCTATTTTCAGCTTGAGCTTCCTTACCATCAGACCTGTCACAAAGGGAAGCCATAAGCTCAGCCAAGCCATCAAAGCCATCACCACCTTTGGCCGCCTTTCCTTCCAGTTCTCTGCTGCCAATGACTGGAACGAACTACAAAAATCGTTGAAACTGGAGACACTTATCTCCCTCACTAGTTTTAAGCATCAGCTGTCAGAGCAGCTCACAGATCACTGCACCTGTACATAGCCCAACCAACTACCTCATCCCCTACCATAGTCATCTTGCTCCTTTGCACCCCAGTATTTTTACTTTGCACATTCATCTACTGCACATTTACCATTCCAGTGTTAAATTGCTATACTGTAGTTACTTTGCCACCATGGCCTATTTATTGCCTTATGTTCCTTATCTTACCTAATTTGCACACATTGTATATAGATTAGTTTTTTTTTCCTACTGTATTATTGACTGAGTGTTTGTTTACTCCAATGTGTAACTATGTGTTGTTGTATGTGTTGAACTGCTTTGCTTTATCTTGGCCAGGTCGCAGTTGTAAATGAGAACTTGTTCTCAACTTGCCTACCTGGTTAAATAAAGGTGAAATAAAAAAAAATGTAAAAAAAAAGGCTACGGAGCAGGGGTCTGACACCCTGGGAGAGCTATGTCGTGACCCGCTTGGAGGACTAGGAGCCCGGTGAGGGATAAATTACTCAGTACCTCTGCAAATACAGGGGTAGACCCATGTGGAAAAACAGGCAGACAAAAAAACAGCAACCAGGTAATGGATTTGATTTATTTGTTTTTTTGTTTTTGTTTTACGCCAACTGCAATATTACCTAGCCAGTTTAATATCCAAGCAGTAAAAACAGCACCATATGGAGTAACTCCGTTAAGGAACTCCAAAGTTAATGTCTCAGTGTAGTGGAAATCCCACCACAATATTATTACACTCTGCAGGGGAAAGAACCTGAACAAACCTGCAGGATAATTAGCAGAGAACCAGCAATTCACAACACACACATAGAACAAGCCAGTCAGCAAGTTGTGTAAGGTAAATTACAGTTGTGGCAGCAAGCTCAACCATACTAATGGATGCACACAGAGTCGTAATGTAACGCAAACGTAACTCAAGTACGACAAACCATGCGGAAGATACAGATCAACCGCGCGCAGCGAGTGGAGCACTCAAGAGGAGGGGCTGGCCATGTGGGCAGCTGCTCCAGGCTTCAAACAGCCAGTGAGTATACTTCCACGCAAGATATTATACTTACCAGTGACTTACCAAGCGAACTTCAGAAAGTTTGTACCTCAAACCATACGGACGTCCGCCGAGAAAATGAAAGAGAACGTGTGTCGTGGCCATGGGGTCTATATAAAGGGGCGGACCCAAGTCGTAACACAGGTGTACGTGGGAGTGAATATGTAAATCCTCACCTCGGATGTATCCCTCTGCCGCGGAGTGATACCAATATATTGGAGTGATCCAATATAGTGAAACATAATATTAGAAGACATTACATCACAATGGTGAAAATCTAATTGGACAACATCACATAAGCAATCAGCTAACATGCGGACAGAATGCAGAATGTACTGTGTGGCTGAAATAAGATGTGTATCTGCATCCAGCCAGTCAAAAAGCTATGTTATCTGTTTGCTTAGTTCAGAGGTGTCCAAGGGCATGATGTTCCTGTCTTAAAAATAGCGTAACCTCCAATCACACTACTATGAACTGTCCTTTGAATGGTACATCTTTATATATCTCTGTCTGCAGGACATACAGTGATGTGAGGAGCAGGTCATTCAAACAGATTGTGTCATTGTGTTCCTTACCCTCAGCTTTATCATTTCTTATTGGCTGGCCAGTGTGTGCTCCCCCTATTCTGATCTCATGTGTCTGGGGCAGGTTTGATCAAGACAGACTATTTTGTTATTCTGTACAGGATGGGTATTCTGTTCAGGGTGGGTATTCTCTTCAGGGTGGGTATTCTGTACAGGGTGGGTATCCTGTTCAGGGTGGGTACAAATTCTTATTTGCAATGATGGCCTTCCCCGGCCAAACACGGACAACACTGGGCCAATTGTGCGCTGCCCTATGGGACTCCCAATCAAGGCCAGATGTGATACAGCCTGGATTCAAACCAGGGACTGTAGTGACACCTCTTGCACTGAGATGCATTGCCTTAGACCGCTGTACCACTCGAGAGCCCTTAAGTGCCCTGTTCAGGGTGGGTTGTCTGTATAGGGTGGATATTTTGTACAGGGTGGGTACTCTGTTCAGGGTGGTTATTCTGTTCAGGGTGGGTGTGTGAGAGTGTATATCGTGGATTTCTCTGTACAAATACAAAACAGAATCTTCCAGAAATCTTATTAAAGATAAAGATATTTTCTGGATATGTGAGAAAAACAGCAACTATGTAATAACTTTTGTTATTCTAGTGACAGCATAATGGCAAGAGAGATATACCTTTTATTAGGCCTTACAGTAACATCTCATGGCCAGCGCATATGGTAGGAGGAGCTAGGTAAAATAATACTATACTCGAAGTGCTTTCCAATAGCTATTGATTTCCTTTCCTGCTCTGTGGTCAGGGAAGATCAATGTGTGTGTTTGTGTGTGTGTTTTAAGAGTGTAATCACAGTGAGGGATGATTTAGGAGAGCAGTGGTATAATCTGGGTTGTTTGTGAATTAGGGGCTGTAGTGAGGGGCTTGATTTGTGGTGTGGTTTGTCACAAACAGGAAGCCAGTGGGCAGTTTTGTGTGACTGTGTGCATTTCTGCTACCTCTGTGGGTTTAGATTCCACGGAATAATGTAGACCCTTTAGTGTCTGTTGCAGAAAGCAGTATATTCTTCTCCGGGCGGCGTTCGGCGGTCGACGTCACCGGTCTTCTAGCCATCGCCGATCCATTTTTCATTTTTCCATTTGTTTTGTCTTTGTCTTACACACCTGGTTTCAATTCCCCAATTACTTGTTCATTATTTAACCCTCTGTTCCCCCATGTTTTTTTTGTGAGTGATTGTTTGTATGTTAATACGGTCCGTTATTTGTGGGCTCTATAATTTTGAGTTGTATTTTGTGATTGATTGAGTAAACACGATTTTTACTCATATCTGCTGTCCTGCGCCTGACTCCTATACACCAGCTACACACAGGATCGATTACACTCTCTCTCTCTCATTCTCGCTCTCCGTCTCTTTCTCTCTCTCAAACACACACAATCACTCACACACAATCAAATACACAATGGTCACAGTGACCATATGCAGTTCAGTGGGTCACCCTCCATGAAAACAGAAATTCAAGCCTACAGTGACGGGGTGGAGAAAACACGGGAGGACTAGAAAAAGGAGAATGCAAAAAGCAGGAGAACGGGAAAAACGCTGGTTGACTTGGAAACATACAAGACGAACTGGCACATAGAGACAGAGAAACACAGGGATAAATAGTAAGAGATTTATATTAGCTGTGATATGGGTTTTGTGTGACCCGCGCTGGTTTATGAATTTATGCTAATGCTTAAATATTAGAGGTGCTATCCTCAAACAATCAAATGTTGTGCTTTCGCCGTAAAGCCTTTTTGAAATCTGACAACGCTTTGATATTGCCAAGAAGCAGAGCTTTTGAAGGCTATGCAACACTTGTATATTGATGAATGTTTAATAATTCAACTTTTGGATTTTGAATTTGGCGCCTTACATTTCACCGGGTAGTGTCGGGAGTGGTCCGCTAACGCGCCGGAGCTCCCTAAGTATTTAAAGCACATAAAACCCATATAAGGTCAATCAGGTTCTCCCCAAATAAGATTGTCGCTGCTCCACATTGCGGTCTTGGCTGCGCCACTATGTAAAGATTTCACAGCAAGTGAAACTGACATTTAGTAATGATAGAGTAACTTTGATCGCCAATGACATTGTTGTTAAACAGGCCGTTCATAAATTCAGAGCTTTATCATGTTCCTCAATTAATTCAGAGCTATGTCATGTTCCTCAATTAATTCAGAGCTTTATCATGTTCCTCAATTAATTCAGAGCTTTATCATGTTCCTCAATTAATTCAGAGCTTCATCATGTTCCTCAATTAGTTCAGCGTATTTTTCAGCGTAGGCCTAGGAGGCTATCTCCACACAGAGCAAGCTCAGGACGCACAGACCACACCCCGAGTAGGCCATAGCATTGTCCTATCATACAAACCTTGTAACGGCAGTCAAACAAATGTCAAATGAATAACCAAAGTTTCTAATCTTGCTTGGTAATGTCCAACGAATGCCAGAATATCTCCTATTTGGCAAAATCATGTTGATGATTATACAGACTGCAGATCAGCTCATGAATAACGGGGAGATGAAGAGAGGATTTTTTAAAAATATTGAGGTATCTTAATGAGGACCAACTCTGTTTAATATCCATATCAACTCTCATAACTTAAATTGATCACACATTATCTACCGAATCTCTCATATGGGCATCAATACGAGAAATGTTATAGTGGTATTTGGACATATAGGCCAGATGGGCTTTGATAATGCAACCTATGGATTACAGAAAAAAGTTTGGCATTTTCATGCGAGACAGGAGTCAGGATTTTGGGTTTCAGTGGGAAAAAAATACTATAAATGGCTATATAGGGCAACTACGTACAGTGAGGGAAAAAAGTATTTGATCCTCTGCTGATTTTGTACATTTTCCCACTGACAAATAAATGATAAGTCTATACTTTTAATGGTAGGTTTATTTGAACAGTGAGAGACAGAATAACAACAAAAAAATCCAGAAAAATGCATGTGAAAAATTGTATAAATTGATTTGCATATTAATGAGGGAAATAAGTATTTGACTCCCTCTCAATCAGAAAGATTTCTGGCTCCCAGGTGTCTTTTATACAGGTAATGAGCTGAGATTAGGAGCACACTCTTAAAGGGAGTGCTCCTAATCTCAGTTTGGTACCTGTATAAAAGACACCTGTCCACAGAAGCAATCAATCAATCAGATTCCAAACTCTCCACCATGGCCAAGACCAAAGAGCTCTCCAAGGATGTCAGGGACAAGATTGTAGACCTACACAAGGCTGGAATGGGCTACAAGACCATCGCCAAGCAGCTTGGTGAGAAGGTGACAGCAGTTGGTGCGATTATTCACAAATGGAAGAAACACAAAAGAACTGTCAATCTCCCTCGGCCTGGGGCTCCATGCAATATCTCACTGCTCAAGAAAGCACATATACATGCCCGTCTGAAGTTTGCCAATGAACATCTGAATGATTCAGAGGACACTTAGGTGAAAGTGTTGTGGTCAGATGAGACCAAAATGGAGCTCTTTGGCATCAACTCAACTCGCCGTGTTTGGAGGAGGAGGAATGCTGCCTATGACCCCAAGAACACCATCCCCACCATCAAACATGGAGGTGGAAACATTATGCTTTGGGGGTGTTTTTCTGCTAAGGGGACAGGACAACTTCACCGCATCAAAGGGGCGATGGACGGGCCATGTACCGTCAAATCTTGGGTGAGAACCTCCTTCCCTCAGCCAGGGCATTGAAAATGGGTCGTGGGTGGGTATTCCAGCATGACAATGACCCAAAACACACAGCCAAGGCAACAAAGGAGTGGCTCAAGAAGAAGCACATTAAGGTCCTGGAGTGGCCTAGCCAGTCTCCAGACCTTAATCCCATAGAAAATCTGTGGAGGGAGCTGAAGGTTCGAGTTGCCAAACGTCAGCCTCGAAACCTTAATGACTTGGAGAAGATCTGCAAAGAGGAGTGGGACAAAATCCCTCCTGAGATGTGTGCAAACCTGGTGGCCAACTACAAGAAACGTCTGACCTCTGTGATTACCAACAAGGGTTTTGCAACCAAGTACTAAGTCATGTTTTTCAGAAGGGTCAAATACTTATTTCCCTCATTAAAATGCAAATCAATTTATAACATTTTTCACATGCGTTTTTCTGGATTTTTTTGTTCTTATTCTGTCTCTCACTGTTCAAATAAACCTACCATTAAAATTATAGACTGATCATTTCTTTGTCAGTGGGCAAACATACAAAATCAGCAGGGGATCAAATACTTTTTTCCCTCACTGTAAGTCAATAGATAAATAATAGGATACTTTTGATTTAGACTACATTATTAAATGCTAAATATTTGATCAGTGATAGACGAGCAAACAAATAAATAGGCTACCAGTTACACTTGTCCAGCGAAAAATAAATTAACCAAATAAAAATACAGATTCCGTAAAACAAAAATCACATTGATTGATTATCAGACAAGTCACAGGCTTTAGGTCGGGAGTAGGACAGGCTACTGAGCGTGTGAAGAGCAAAATCCACTTGTTCTTATCAGCTAATATATGAGCAAACAAAAATAAAGATGATAATTTGCATTCATCTCCAATTAGCTAACATTTCCCTAGCCTAATTGTTACCAAATATCCAAACGGGATTCAGTGATAACAAAGATCTGACATCGATTTATTTATCTAGAAGAGTCCCCACGCTTGTCTCAAAGCATCTACGGAGCTGTCCCAATCAAAATGGTGCTGAAATGGTAACATAGGTGACCACACAGGACTATTGCTTTAAATTAGTATGTGGAGAAGGTGGAAGGTTTTGAGTTCCTCGGCGTACACATCACTGACAAACTGAAATGGTCCCCCCACACAGACAGTGTGGTGAAGAAGGCGCAACAACACCTCTTCAACCTCAGGAGACTGAAGAAATTTGGCTTGTCACCTAAAACCCTCACAAACTTTTACAGATGCACAATTAAGAGCATCCTGTCAGGCTGTATCACCGCCTGGTACGGCAACTGCACCGCCCACAACCGAAGGGCTCTCCAGAGGGTGGTGCGGTCTGCACAACACATCACCAGGGGTAAACTACCTGCCCTCCAGGACACCTACAGCACCGATGTCACAGGAAGGACAAAAAGATAATAAAGGACAACAACCACCCCGAGCCACTGCTTGTTCACCCCGCTATCATTCAGAAGGCAAGGTCAGTACAGGCGCATCAAAGCGGGGCCCGAGAGACTGAAAAACAGCTTCTATCTCAAGGTCATCAGACTGTTAAATAGCCATCACTAGCACAGAGAGGCTGCTGCTTATATACACAGACTTGAAATCATTGGCCACTTTAATAAATGGAACAGCAGTCACTTTAATAATGTTTACATGTCTTGCATTACTCATGTCATATGTACATACTGCATTCTATACTATTCTACTTCTATCTTAGTCTATGCGGCTCTGAGATTGCTCATCCACATATTTATATATTCTTAATTCCATTTCTTTACTTAGATTTGTGTGTATTGGGTATATTTTGTGAAATTGATAGATAAAACTTGTTAGATATTGCTGCTCTGTCGGAACTAGAAGCACAAGCATTTTGCTACACTCGCAATAATATCTGCTGAACACATGTATATGACCAATACAATTTGATTTGACTTCACTGGTATGAAGTCAAACTTCAAACCACATGGTGATCTACGTTACATCATCCATCCATTCTATGCATTCTGTTTCCCCCCTAGCTAGCGGCAGCTAGAAGAATGTCTCCAAAGAAAGACCTATTTGTGCAGCGCCTTAGTGGTCAGTCAGCAGTCTGATGATGTCACAGAGGGCATGCCACCGCTCTGGTAAGCCACTAGCTGCATTCCACATTCCACATTTCAGCCCCACATGACCTTGTCCTCCTGCAGAGGCAGCAGTGGAACGGAAAATCGCCTGACACTCTAAAGGAAGAACACAGCACCGGAAGCTTTGTGCCTTTAGAGGTGTCCTTCCCAGTCAGAGGACATCATGTGACTGGCCCAGTGCTGCCTGTTGTTGATGCAGTTGACATGGAAACCCAAAATAGAAACTGTTCAGTGATGATGTTATGTAGATGTCAGCAATGTCCATGTTGCAACATCACTGTGCAAATATTCATATAAGTCTCCTCCATCATGTAACATGAGGATAATACTACTGGAGACGGAGTGAGAATTATACCGTGACATTCAGGGATCGTTTGGGGAAAATGCTTCATGGGCCTAATAGTAAAGACATTTACTTTAAAGAAATTGACGCAACCAGTCATGATGTTTTCATCTGACTGTCAAACAAATCAGTTACCAAAATAGGCTACCTGCGTCTGCTCAGGTTCATCCACTCGAAAATAATTCCAGCATCCAAACAGTGCACTTCCAATCTGTGCACTGTGCACACGCCGCTACAAATGGAAAGAGACATATATTACAAACGTCAAAGTGTAATGACATTCGGCAATTGTCATTAGGTCTATATGGATGCCAAGGAAAGCCATGCCCCCCCCCAAGGGGCACTTGGATGCTTTCTCCGGTGAGATTGATATATCTTGCTGTCAGCGCATGTCTTAGTAAAATTATCAATATTTAAAGACCCTCCCAAACGTTTGACATATGCCCCAATAAAGGCAGGAAGGAAACAGCTTTAGTCCCTACTGACAACAAACAAGAGTCAAAGCAACATTTCTACAGACATATTGAGCTAATGGCCAACAGCCAGTACTGAGGTGTGAGAGAAATCCTCTTAAGCATCCGCCCCCTTTTTTTCAATTTTCGCCTAAATGACATACCCAAGTCTAACTGCCTGTAGCTCAGGCCCTGAAGCAAGGATATACATATTCTTGGTACCATTTGAAAAGAAAATTTGAAGTTTGTGGAAATGTGAAAGGAATTTAGGAGAATATAACACATTAGATCTGGTAAAAGATAATACAAAGAAAAAATCAACCGTTCTTTTCTAAAAAAAAATTACCATCATCTTTGAAATGAAAAAGAAAGGCCATAATGTATTCCAGCCCAGGTGCAATTTAGATTTTGGACACTAGATGGCATCAGTGTATGTGCAAAGTTTAAGATCCAAAGAACCATTGCATTTCTGTTCAAAATGTTGTATCAAGACTTCCCAAATGTGCCTCATTTGTTTATTTATAACTTTTCATGTTCAAAATTGTGCACTCTCCTCAAAAAATAGCATGGTATTATTTCCCTGTAATAGCTAATGTAAATTGGACAGTGCAGTTAGATGAACAAGAATTTAAGCTTTCTGCCAATATCAGATATGTCTATTTCCTGGGAAATGTCCTTGTTACTTACAACCTCATGCTAATCGCATTAGCCTACGTTAGCTCAACCTCCTCGTGGTAGGGACATCAATCCCGAAGATGATAACTCTCTTTTGGAACATTTTGGTGATGGTGATTAGAGATTAGACATGCTTGGATTCTAAGAAAGGCCTATGCAATTAAATTCACAAACATTTAATCAAATGTGTATTTCTGGATTCAAACACTCTTGGTGACCTTGTATTACATCAACATGTTCCACTTTACTGAAAACCTTTATGTAGCTAGGTAGGTCACTTCAAAACAAATGGTCCTTTTCAATAACAATCAAACTAGTCATCCAGGTGCATGTTGTTGTGTGTTGTTACATGTGCATTATGAAGACATCTGCTGTGGTGCCACAGCACACATAAGCGGACACCTGCCTGTGGCTGTGTACAAAGAAAAGAGAGGGGGAGAGAGGGGAGAGAGAATTAGGCAGGGCTGTTAGGGCTATTAATCAGCTGGTGACTCACATTGAGATTCCCAGCAGCAGCAGGTCTTTTACAGACATCCACATTATTCTCTAGCGTGTACCACCCTCTGCTGGACAAATGTATGTAAAGCTTGAATAAAAACTGCGGACTGCTTTGCTGTGTCAAATGAATTAACATAAAAGCATGCACATGAATGAATAGAACAAATCTCCCAATTTAGATAATTGCAATTTCTGAATTCAATTGGTTGTAGGGGATCTCTGAATTGGCATTCTTGCTCAATAGCCTAATCCAATCACTTTTTAGTCACTATAACCTTGCCCTGCCCTTATTCTTGGAAACCTGAAAGTTTGTGCCAGTGATGATGACAATTTTGTGCAACCGGAATTGATATTCCCGGCGATGGAGTGGTTTAGTTATGATTGCATATCTATCTCTCTCTTTCGCTCTCTCTCGCTCTCTCAGCTTCCCAGAAGAAGCCATCACGATGTATCAGCTCCTCAAGGCTCCCTCCAGATTTATGCTAAACCATCTCGTTTCCCAGCAATGACAGACCGAGCAACCAAGCTTCCTCTCCTCCTTGTCATCTTTTTTCCCCCTGCATTTCCTTCTTATTCTTTCCTTCTTATTCTTATTTCCATTCCGAAGTAGGATGAGAGGCAGAGCAAGAAGAATGCAGTCTCACTTTCCTCCTACAAACTCTAATTTCAATCATAATTAGTATTTCATTAATGCTATATTTAGATTTATTTGATATAATTTGATGTATATCTAAATTCAGATATGAATGATACATTTCCAATGGCTTGATGACATTGTTAGGTCTGATCAGTCTTCATCACAGTGAATGCAGATATCAACCTTTTATACAGAGGAGAGAGAAGTTGCCCATTCCTACTGATACTATGATAATCTGATCCTAGATCTGTGTTTGGGGCCCAACGTCTTAACAATATCACCATCTTGGCATAATTAATTTCAATCGTCTTCATTTTAATTAGACTTCACTAACAACAAGAGGGCTTTGTGTTGGAGCCTATTTCTTCCCATTTCAGAAATAAGAGGTAGGCCTACCTGTTAGACAGACTAAATTAGTCCATAGTCTGCTATATCCATAGATGTCTGTCAATCCCTCCACCCACCATGCACTTTTTAAATAGCTTACCTCCATGTCAGTGAAAAGCTGTTCAGTTAAAATCAAGACTCGAATTGAAGGGGTATGAGAGAGGACGTAATAGGCCAACCTGTCACGTTCAGGCCTGATTTTGACAGGCTGGCGTGTTTAGTTTTGTTTTGGTGTAGGGTTTTTTTCTGTTCTAGGTGTTGTGTTTCTATGTTGGGGTAATGGTTCCCAATTAGAGGCAGCTGTGTGTCGTTGCCTCTAATTGGGAACCATATATATGTTTGGGGTTTTCAATAGTATTTTGTGGGTTATTGTTTGTGCATAGCTTGTTTTGTGGTGTTAGTTATGGTCAGCATCACTATCTTCGTTTATGTTTTGTTATTTTCCCAGTTACGTTCATCTCTAATAAAATGTATACTGGAAGCATCGCTGCGTTATGGTCTGTCCCTCACGGAGATCGTGACGCAACCTTTTATTGTTATAGACTTTTTATATTTGTATTTGTGTTTACTATGGATCCCCATTAGCTGCTGCCAAGGCAGCAGATACACTTCCTGGTGTCCAGCAAAATTAAGGCAGTTAATACAATATTAAAAACTTTACAATGCATTCACAGATTTCACAACACACTGTGTGCCCTCAGGCCCCTACTCCACCGCTACCCCATTATCTGCAAAACAAAATGCATGTGTTTTTGCAGGAGAGATTGACCTGCATATTATTAATATTAGCTCTCTGTGTACATCCAAGGGCAAGCCATGCTGCCCTGTTCTGAGCCAATTGCAAGTCCCTTTTTGTGGCACCCGACCACACGACTGAACAGTAGTCCAGGTGTGACAAAACTAGGGCCTTTGTGGTTTTGGCAGTTGACATCTAAATTACTGCCCGTCATGTCTCGTCTGATTATTGTTCTGGGTGTTTACTTTATTTATGGAATAAATTCATTTTGGTATTCCTTTACTCAGTGTGTGGTTTCCCATTGTAACAATCTTGAGCCAGGTTGTAACAAGTGGGGGCTCATCTGGGATCTCTGAGGAGTTACTCCCTGGAATTGCATTTGTTTGGCAGCATTTGCTAACTGGTTAAAGTGGTGTTCCAAGGTAAAGTGCTTTGTGTTTGTTCTTTAGCTAAGCCTTCTGTCTATGGGGTTATTTTGTGGGCACTACTTTGATTGGGGAGTTACATACTGAGGTACACGTACAAAGTATTTGTGACATTTGGATACTGACTGTTGGTACTTTGGTTGCACGCCTGTGGAAGTAGGATTGGTTTGTGCTGCAGTGGAGAGGACCACAGTTTCTCCATCCCCTGTTCCGGTTGGAGATCCTGCTTTGCTCATTGTTGGGACATTAGGTTAGTGTTTGTGCGGCGTTAGCAGTGATAGATTATGGGGTAGCGTGGATTGGCTACCTGGACTCTTGTCTTCTCCCCTGGTAGATTTAGCGATGTGTGTCCCTTATGACACACGTTAGGCAGTGTTAGCTCTTTGTTATTTTTGTGTGGTGACCGTGGCTGGAGCAGTTGTCTCGGGAGCACATCCTTGTCTCAGAGGTAACAAGCTTGCCGGGAGCTTTTTTTGTGACAGCGGGCTAAAGTGCATAAATTCCCACCACCAGTAACTGCATGAAGACTAGGGTTGAGCTAGTAATCGGTCTTGGGAAAGCTTTTTTTTCTCTCTTGTGTGGTTGTTTGGTGTAATCAATTGGTGTGAGAGCAAGTTGTTTTGTCATCCACGGTTGGTTGACTGTTTGACTATGGCTAACATTGAGGAATTCTTCCAAGTCCCGAGGGAGGAGATTCTGGATTGTTATACTAAAGACTAATTGTTACGAATTGTGACACATAACATTGAGATTGATAAATGTCAAAGACTGTTAACTGGGACCCTCTTGGTTACTTATCAGGGATATGTAACCCTCTAATGAACGCTGAATAGATGGATGCACTGTCAACCATACCCAATGGTTCTGAGCACGACCTCCAAAGAAATCACCGTAGATGTCATTAAGGGACATGTCAGAGAGCTTACCATCTCTGACCAAATCTAAAAGGACTTGTTGCAGCGTCGGTTTGCTACGCTCTGTTTCTTGTTTAAGCCTTTCAACCTCCAAGGTGTGTTGCTGTTTCAGCCCATCATGCTCTAGTTGTTACAACAGTTCCTTTAGCTGTTCAAAAGACAGGATTAGGGGCGTTTGTAGTGGACCAAAATGTAGCCAACCAGGAGAAAACTTATAGAATGCCAGATTCGATCAAGTTGGCCTTTAGTATGGACTTAAGTTAAAATCAAAACTCGAATTGTGACTAATTTCAGGAAACTAGATGTTTGTCGCAGGTCACTGCTTCACAGGAGCGTCATTTAAAGATTAACTTTCTTTGGCAGAAATACAGTCAGGAACATGTGAACTTTGTGCCTTAAAAATACAAATAACACTGTTAATGCAAAACTTTTACTTCAAAAGAGATATTTCCACCCCTACTCTTGTCTACGGTGGTCTGTGAACCCACAACTTTCTGGACCTCTGTGCTATCAAAACTCTTGCATTGCCCTCTAATTGTTATAGGACGAAGAACAGTTTCTAAAACTGCATATCTAAGGCTCTGGTCTGTCCAAGAAGTGAGTGTAAACAGTAGACATGTTCTCTGCTATCCATTTTGTTTTAAGTCTTATTTCGTGTATAGGGGAGGGTCACTTGTTTTGTTTTTTCAAGAGTTCAGGGGGGGTTCAGCAGCCCTAGCGCCCGGGAAGTAAATGTTCCCATTTTGAACCATTTTGTGAGTCTGAAGGTAGAATACCGCATACCCGGCAGGCCCAGAGAGAAAATAAAGTGCACCTATAGGCCTACTGCTGGCCAATCAGATAGCTGAGATCACCGTGTCTGCACAGTTTCCTTGAGCCATAGTCTGTAGAAATAAGCCTTGAGGGCACAGAGAGCAACTCAATGAATACAGGCAAGAGCTGCTCTTTTTATAAGTGAGTTCATGTTTAAGTTGTTATTATTCAGCGCTGACAACACTAGGTTCAACACTTTTATAAGTCATAAAATGTACGTTCTCCCACTCACACTACAACCAGCAATGATTGACTATAGCATACTGTTTCCATCAGCTTGCGTTGTTATTTTTAGCAGCTTGTCTTTTTTAATATCAAGGAATATTCAACTTTCTCTTGTCATTGCAATAACAACATGAATTGGCGCATGAGGTAGAAATAATGCAGTGTGACTTGAGATTTTACCATCAGATGGAAGACTGTGTCCCCTTTTCTCAGTGGAGGGAAGGAGAGCGGAGAGACGTTGAGTCGTGTGAGAGAGGCAGCCTCACCACTGCTCTATCCCTCCCCTGACTGACCATCACATGCAGGCCAATTGTGACCAACCGGCTTGATTCGGTCTTAAGGTGTTTTTTACATTGGATAAAAGTAGAGACTCAGAGCTAGAAAATGGTATATCATACAGTACAGTTGAGGAACAATAGGAAAGTAATTCTGCTTTGAAAGTTGATCCATTTGTAAACTCACTTTTGAGAAAATGGCCCTTGAATCATCTGGTACCTACTGGAGAGCTCTTTGTCTACACCCATTCAGCATCGTTCATACCCTTTTAAGCTTTAGCCCGCCCATCTCTTTAAGGATTCACATGTGAGGCTATGTACTAAACAACCAAAGATTAGGACTAACGGCTCATTTATACTGCGGGTGTGTTCGTAAATTTAACTACTTAGGGAGTAGCGGCGTGCTAGCGGGCCGCTCCCGACACTACCCGGTGAAATGTAAGGCGCCAAATTCAAAATCCAAAAGTTTAATTATTAAACATTCATCAATAAACAAGTGTTGCATAGTCATCAAAAGCTCTGCTTCTTGGCAATATCACAGCGGTCAGATTTCAAAAAGGCTTTACGGCGAAAGCACAACATTTGATTGTTTGAGGATAGCACCTCATATATTTTTTACATTAGCATAAATTCATATCCAGCACGGGTCACACAAAACCCATATAAGAGCTAAAAAATATCACTTACCTTTTGAAGAACTTCTGCTGAGGGCTTCCCAAGTATCCAATGAAGACATCCAGTGGTTCTTTTGTAAGAAAAAGTAATTTATTATATCCATAAATCTTTGTTTGGTTGGCGCGTTATGATCAGAAAATCCACCGTTGAGTCGCCCATTGAACCGTGAAGAGAACACGTTCAATTTATACCTATAAACTTTCTACAAACATAATTTTTAATGTATCCTTAGGTATCCTTTTATATATATTTACTGTAATATTTCATCCGGACGATAACGTGAACAATAGGAAAGGAAAATTAAGTGGGGCGAGCTCACAATCTCGCGCCCGTCAAACGTTGTTGACAAAAGTGGTCCCTTCACTACTTCCTCTTCCTATCTGTTCTGATTAGTGCTAGAGCTTCCAGACACTGTATAAAGACTGTTGACATCTAGTGGAAGCCATAGGTACTGCAGTCTCAGTCCTAGTTGAAATAGAAATGAATAGGCAGCCTGGAGAAGAAGGTCATGTACAAAAAAAACTGCAAATCCAAATGGATTTTCCTCAGGGTTTCGCCTACTATATCAGTTCTGTTATACTCACAGACATTATTTTAACACTTTTAGAAACTTCAGAATGTTCCCTATCCAATAGTACTAATTATGTGCATATCCTATTTTCTTGTGTGGCAGGCATTTTACTCCAAAATCGTCACCTCTGCTAACACCCCCTAAGAAGTTAAACGGTGGCTTCCTTGATCACGCAGGTCGCCGGCCTATGTCTGAAACTGGGAGAAATGCATAGTGGAATGTTTACATCACCGGGGGCTGGACGGCGTTCGTGCTTGTTGGATGCATCTCCGCCTTGTCTTTTGTCATTATCCGACTGGCCGCTGTTGCCCGGAACTCTACCTCATCTGATAGCGTAGTCAAAGGAGCACAGCAAGAGGAGCAAGGCAATCAACGATGGTCGCATGTCATGAGCCATGGAAGCCGAAGACAGCTGACTCCTGCAAATAGTCTACACTCCCAACGAGAGGCCCGGAGCGGATACAAACAACAAAAAGTTTTGTCGTCCTGGAGCCTGATCTTCCTGCACCTTCGTTGCTGGGGGTGCCTCTGTCTGCAGCAGCAGTGCCTACTACTACGATTTTGAAGTCGACGTCAGCAACCTTCTGTCCCTGCTCTGGATCGAACGGGGCTTCTCCATCTGTTGGAGGCCTGCACGAGGCGCCGGGAGCAACAACCTCAAGTTATCCTGCCTCTCGCCGTCCATAAAGGGTTCTCAGAATCCTGTGAAGTGTGGGAGTGGGGTGGATGTCCTCGTCATTCTCGCCAGCCATTATTTTCAGCATCTCCATGTTAATAAATGTGAACATTCCTTGTTCAAAAACAATGTCCTACCCCGGAGCTCAAGAAAAATTACATTACTATGCTGCTCCTGAATGTACTATGTCAGGACATGGAAATCGATTCTACCGTAGTCCATGTGCATTTTAATGACATTATGAAGGGCATTTCTGAACAGTTGAAACTGGATTTTAAAGAGCTGATTGACTCTCAGCTAGACACTAACAAAAGACCCATCCTTTCTGGCCCTGTGCCCTCTCTGAACCGTGGCATTGAATGCTTTAGCAGGATTCTTTCTCTTCACAACTGGCTACGTGATTATTGCAGCTCAATGGGTGTAACTTTTGTTGACAATTTTGGTACCTTTGGAAACAAAACAAGTTTGAGGATGGGCTCCACCCAAATAATTTGGGTTCCCGGGTCCTTTCACAGCAATTATAAGGCTGCATTAAGACAATGACTTATCAATATCCCAAGCCCAGCTCAGTTAATCCCTACCATTGTGACGCAGAGCTGTCATAATGCTTCCGAAAATGTACATTACACCAGGGGCGTTGGTAGACACAATGTAAGTAACCTAATTCATGTCACTAACTGTCCTGAATGCCTCTGCTGATCCTACAGCTATTGTATGCAGTAATCATGTGCCTATGAAGCAAATGTATAATGTTAGCACTGAGCCAGTGTGCCCTAGGAGGAAGTCCACTGTGTGCAGCTCACCCTGCACTAACATAAATAACATGAGCATGTCTACTTCTGCTAAGCTTCCCAGTAAAGCAATACAAATAAGTAAGCATCCCAGAAGAAAAGTGTTCAAAATAGCCCACATTACCATGTAGCTTATGAAACAAGGTTCATGATATAAATAATTTACTAGTAACAGATGACTTTCATATGCTTTGAAACTCACTTAGATAATACCTTTGATGATGCAGTGGTAGCAATACAAGGTTATAACATGTACAGAAAAGATAGAAGTGCCAATGGTGGAGGTGTTGCTGTTTAAATACTGTTGAAGTAAAATGGCTACAGGTTCATCTGCCTCCCCAAAAGCCCATTCTGGTGGGAAGCTTCTAAAGACCCCCAAGTGCTAACAGTCAGTATCTGGATAACATGTGAAATGCTTGATCATGTTTGTGATATCAGAGGTATATTTTCTGGTTGATTTAAATATTGACTGGCTTTCGCCAATCTGCCCACTCAAGAAAAAAAAACTGTAACCAGTGCCTGCAACCTGGTTCAAGTTATCAGTCAACCTACCAGGGTAGCGACAAACAGCACAGGAATTAGATCATCAACATGTATTGATCAGATCTTTACTAATGCTGCAGAAATGTGCTTGAAAGCGGTATCCAGATCCATCGGATATAGTGATCACAATATAGTAGCCATGTCTAGGAAAAACTAAGTTCCAAAGGATGGGCCTAATATAGTGTATAAGAGGTCATACAATAAGTTTTCTAATGATTCCTATGTTGATGTAAATAGTATTTGTTGGTCCATGGTGTGTAGTGAGGAGCAAACAGACACTGCACTTGACACATGGAATTACTTACTGCAGTTACTAATAAGCATGCACCTACTAAGAAAATAACAACATTTAAATCCCCATGGATTGATGACATACTGAAATATTGTATGGTTCAGAGTGATGAGGCAAAAGGTATGGCAAATAATTCTGGCTGAACAAACGTATTGCAAATTGAGACATGACTAAACTGAATAAAAAAGGAAACTACACTGAAACAAAGATAAATTATAAAGAACTACAGTAAGAAGTTTAAGCAACTTAAATGAATTTTTTTGAAAAAAAGCAAACTCAGCTACAGCATTCATTGAATCAGATGGCTCATTCATCACAAACCCAACTGATATTGCCATCTACTTTAAGAATTTTTTAATTGGCAAGATTAGAAAACTCAGGCATGACATGCCAGCAATGATCACTGGCACTGCACATCCAAGTAGATCTGACCAAATTAAAAAAAGACAAGCATTGTAATTTTGAATTCCATAATGTGAGTGTGGAACAGGTGAAAACATTGTCTATCAACAATGACTAACCACCGGGGTCTGACAACTTGGATGGACAATTACTGAGGATAATAGCGGGCGATGTTGCCACTCCTATTTCCCATATTTAAGCCGACCAGAAAGTGTGTGCCCCCAGGCTTGGAAGAAGGAAAAGTCAATATTTCAGACAAATTTCCAGCATGCTTATAGCGAAGGCCATTCAACAAGCACAGCATTTCCACAAATGACTGATTGGCTGAGAGAAATTGATGATTAAAAGATTGTGGGGGCTGTATTGTTAGACTTCAGTGTGGCTTTTGACATTATCAATCAAAGTCTGCTGATGGAAAAATGTATGTGTTATGGCTTTACTATATTGTGGATAAAGAGTTACCTGTCTTACAGAACACAGAGGGTGTTCTTTAACAGCCTTTCACTGACATGGAGGTAAGCTATTTAGAGTATAGCAGCCTATAGCCTAATTTCGTCTTTCAAACAGATAGACCTACCTCTTATTTATTAAATGGGAAGAAATAGGCTCCAACACAACAACCTCTTGTTGTTAGTGAAGTCTAAGTAATATAAAGAAACTAATTATTATGCTCACTCAGCTTTGCCTCACAATTAATACTGCACATGATCTATTACCAACATGATCATATACCTACATTTTCAAAATATAATTTCAAAATGGTCTGAGAAGAACATTGGCCAATATGTGGTGATACTGTATTGGGCCTATAGCCTACTGCACTAACCTCTTTTCTACAGAACTTTTTTTAATTGGTTAATATTGCATAGGCTTATGTTGTTTAAGTCATGTTTTATTTACAAATCTGACCGGTAGATCTCAGCTTGCTTTTGGACTCAAAGTGATCTTGACTCAGAAAAGGTTGGTGACCACAGGTCTAGAACCATCTGGAGACACCAGAACTGCCTATGACTCTGGACTGTAGGAATAAAATGCAGGTGAGGATGTATGTATCGGAATGGTCATATCAGTGCTGTCGGCAGGTGGTGGCCAACTCCTTAACTGTCATCCTCATCATCCTTTCACACCTTGCTGCTCTGTCAGGTCCCAGGATAAAATATGAGGCTGGATCAGCAGTGTGTGTGTGGTGTTTCAATTACCGTGTGAGAAAATTTGGCACTGTTTTAAGGTACTATCTCTTCATACAGTACCAGGAACAAAAACCCAGTACTCAGTGGTCTGTTAAAAATGCTAGAACCCAGTTGTTGTGAGTTAAGCAACCTACTCCAATCATCTTCACCAAGGCCACACATGCAGAGAAACACAACCAAAGGGCCTCTTGAGACAGACAGTATGAAAGTAATGCAAACCATTCAGACACTTTTCAGCTAGGCCACACACAAATAGATACAAGTAAACACAGATAGTGTGTGCTGAACACACACACATAGTCACGCAGTTCACGCACATGCTGATCACATGCCCAGTACTGACAGAGCTATAGAAGCTCTGGATGCCACTCTGACCTCACTATAATGACAAAGATAGATTGAGAATGGTTTGAACAAACACTCCCATTCAAAGCAAAGTTCCATGGTGGGTTGGCCTATTTACAGCATACATTGAGATGGGAATAGAGGGGGAGATGAACCTAAGGTTTTGGGAGTGTTGGGAACAGGTGCAGATTCATAGGAACAGGTTCTTTCAGAGCATGACTGTCCTCACAATAACACGTCAATAGCACATCAACGGGCTCCTGAGTGGCGTAGCGGTCTAAGGCACTGCATCTCAGTGCTAGAGGCGTCACTACAGACCCTGGTTCTATCCAGAGCTGTGTCACAACTGTCAGTGAGTGGTTGAGGTGGGCCGGTGCTGGCTGGTATAGACAACCGGTACAACTAATTCTCTGCTGCTTGAGCCAGTATTTCTGTGAGCTCATCCTGGCATTGTCAACTAGATGGCAGTAGATATCCAGGAATAAAATACCCATTTGAATATGAGAAACCAAGAGAGTACAGTAGCAAGAGTTATTAGTCAAACTCCCTCACAAAAAAAACCTACTAGGTATAGAATAGTGATTGTTGGTTAGAAAGAGGTGGTTATTAAGAGGAAGATTGATAAAGTTATCAGAAAAACTATCCAACTCATCTGCTGTGGGCCTGCACATTTAGTAAGATGCTGAATTGACATTTTGCAACATAATTTTTTCCATTATGATTTTTGAGATATAAAAAATTACCCTGGTTTATGTCTTGAACTGGAGCATCCATGTAAAAAGCTCAATGTGAAATTATGAAAACACAAGAGAAATATGGTTCAGATTTTGGCAGTCTATACAGCCCTCTGTACAGTGTTCAACAACCGACAACTGTTATCTGCACTGACAGGCTATGTTTGAGTAATGGCACCCAACGAATCCCACACTAAACCAGGAATGAAGGAGAGGGGGGCAGAGACATGATAATCTGAAAGCCTTTCTATGTGGGAAAAGAGAGAGAGACCGAGACGGAGAGAAAGAGTGGAGCAAAACATTCAGAGAAACGGAGACAGAAGGAGAGAGAGGAATATAAAGATGTATCTCCAGAGTCCCTCCTTTCACCATCCAACAACAGGATAAAGGAAATGAGCTACTCGTCTTGGGTGAACAGACCCGTCAATCTGCCTGTGGTCCATGCAGTTCATGAATGGCAGGGTGAGCACACACACACACACATCTCTGCATTCTACTGTAGTGAGCTGACATTGACGAGACGTAAGTGTGTGTAATAACATCCTCCATGGGCTAAGTATGACATGGGTGTAACAGGTGGCTAAATGACACTCAGCAAGCTACACACTCCATCTGACTGCCGCTACAGCTGACTGCCCCCCCCCACACACACAGCCCAACAGAGGCCTCTGTGATGATGCCCCCAAACTTAATGACTAAGCAGTAAAGCAAAGACAGTCAATCGCAAACACTGAGAAGGTTTGGAGAATTTGGTTTCAAGACTAAAGTGAGAGAGGGATAAGAAAAAGTATGTATAAAGAGAGAAAGAAGGGAGAGAGGTAGAGTAATAGAGGCTGGGGGATAAAAATAGATTGAGGACAGAGAAAGTGAGTGACAACACTTTTACAACACTGTATATAGACATAATATGACATTTGAAATGCCTTTATTATTTTGGAACTGTGAGTGTAATGCTTACTGTTCACTTTTTATTGTTTATTTCGCTTTTGTTTATCCATTTCACTTGCTTTGGCAATGTAAACATATGTTTCCCATGCTAATACTGCCCCTTGAATTGAATTGAGTGAGGATAGAGAGAAAGAGTGATAAAGAGTGCATCAAATCAATAAAATCACATTTTATTTGTAACATGCGCCGAATACACAGGTGTAGACCTTACAGTGAAATTCTTACTTACGAGCCCTTAACCAACAATGCATTTTTACGAAAATACCTAAAGAAAAATAACAAAACAAAGTAACAAATAACTAAAGAGCAGCAGTAAAATAACAATAGCGAGGGTATATACAGGGGGTACCGGTACTGAGTCAATGTGCATGGGCACCGGTTAGTCAAGGAAATTTATGTAATATAGACTACCATTCAAAAGTTTGGGGTCACTTAGAAATGTCCTTGTTTTTGAAAGAAAAGCAAATTTTTTGTCACTTAAAATAACATCACATTGATCAGAAATACAGTCTAGACATTTATGTTGTAAATGACTATTGTAGCTGGAAATGGATTAATTTTTATGGAATACCTAGTACATAGGCGTTCAGAGGCCCATCATCAACAACCATCACTCCTGTGTTCCAATGTCACGTTGTGTTAGCTAATCTTTTTGCAATTATGTTAACACAGCTGAACACTTTTGTTCTGATTAAAGAAGCAGTAAAACTGGCCTTCTATAGACTAGTTGAGTATCTGAAGCATCAGCATTTGTGGGTTCGATTACAGGCTCAAAATGGCCAGAAACAAATAACATTTTCCTGAAACTTGTCAGTCTATTCTTGTTCTGAGAAATGAAGGCTATTCCGTGCAAGAAATTGCCAAGAAACTGAAGATCTCGTACAACGCTGTGTACTACTCCCATCACAGAACAGCGTAAACTGTCTCTAACCAGAATAGAAAGAGGAGTGGGAGACCCCGGTGCACAACTGAGCAAGAAGACAAGTACATTAGATTGTCTATTTTGAGAAACAGACGCCTCACAAGTCCTCAGCTGGCAGCTTCACTAAATAGTACCCACAAAACACCAGAATCAAAGTCAACAGTGAAGAGGCGACATGACAAAATGTACTGTTTCCAGCTACAATAGTCATTTACAACATTAACAATGTCTATACTGTATTTCTAATAAATTTGTTGTTATTTTAATGGACAAAAATGTGCTTTTCTTTCAAAAACATTTCTGAGTGACCCCACACTTTTGAACGGTAGTCTATACATGCAGGTAAAGTTATTAAAGTGACTTATGCATAGATAATAACAGAGAGTAGCAGCAGTGTAAAAGGGGTGGGGGGGTAGGTGGGGGTCAATGCAAATAGTCTGGATAGCCATTTGATGAGATGTTCAGTAGTCTTATGACTTGGGTGTAGAAGCTGTTGAGAAGCCTCTTGGACCTAGACATGGGCTCCGGTACCGCTTGCCGTGCCGTAGCAGAGAGAACAGTCTATGACTAAGGTGGCTGGAGTCTTTAACAGTTTGTAGGGCCTTCCTCTGAAACGGCCTGGTATAGAGGTCCTGGATGGCAGGAAGCTTGGCCCCAGGGATGTACTGGGCCATACGCACTACCCTCTGTAGTGGCTTGCGGTCGGAGACCGAGCAGTTGCTATACCAAGCAGTGATGCAGCCAGTCAGGATGCTCTCGATGGTGCAGCTGTAGAACCTGGGGACCCATGCCAAATCTTTTCAGTCTCCTGTGGGGGAATAGGTTTTGTCGTGCCCTCTTCACAACTGTCTTGGTGTGCTTGGACCATGTTAGTTTGTTGGTGATGTGGATACCAAGGAAATTGAAGCTCTCAACCTGCTCCACTACAGCCCCTTGATGAGAATGGGGGCATGCTCGGTCCTCCTTTTCTTGTAGTCTTGATCACTTTGAGGGAGAGGTTGTTGTCCTGGCACCACACGGCCAGGTCTCTGATCTCCCTATATGATGTCTTGTCGTTGTTGGTGGTCAGGCCTACCACTGTTGTGTCATCTGCAAACTTAATAATGTTGTTGGAGTCGTGCCTGGCAGTGCAGTCATGAACAGGGAGTACAGGAGGGGACTGAGCATGCACCCCTGAGGGGGCACCGTGTTGAGGATCAGCGTGGCGGATGTGTTGTTACCTAACCTTGCCACCTGGGGTCGGCCCGTCAGGAAGTCCAGGATCCAGTTGTGTTTAGTGTTTAGTCCCAGGGTCCTTAGCTTAAATAGCATTCTCACATAGGTGTTCCTTTTGTCCAGGTAGGAAAGGCAGTGTGAAGTGCAATAGAGATTGCATCATCTGTGCATCTGTTGTGGCGGTATGCACATTGGAGTGGGTCTAGGGTTTCTGGAATAATGGTGTTCATGTGAGCCGTGACCAGCCTTTCAAGGCAATTCATTGCTACAGAGTGCTACGGGTCGGAAGTGATTTAGGCAGGTTACCTTAGTGTTCTTGGGCACAGGGACTATGGTGGTCTGCTTGAAACATGTTGGTATTACAGACTTAGTCAGGGACTCAGTCAGGGAGAGGTTAAATGTCAGTGAAGACACTTGCCATTTGGTCAGCACATGTTCGGAGTACACGTCCTGGTAATCTGTCTGAATATTGACCTGCTTAAAGGTCTTACTCACATCGGCTGCGGAGAGCGTGATCACACACACAGTCGTCCGGGAACAGCTGATGCTCTCATGGATGTTTCAGTGTTACTTGCCTCGAAGCGAGCATAGAAGTCATTTAGCTCGTCTGGTAGGCTCGTGTTACTGGGCAGCTCTCGGCTGTGCTTCCCTTTGTAGTCTGTAATAGCTTGCAAGCTCCGGCACATCCAACGAGTGTCGGGGTCGGTGTAGTACGATTGTTTGATGGTTCGACAGAGGGCATAGCGTGATTTGTTATATGCTTCTGGGTTAGAGTCCCGCTCCTTGAAAGCGGCAGCTCTAACCTTTAGCTCAGTGCAGATGTTGCCTGTAATCCATGGCTTCTGGTTGGGTATGTACGTACTGTCACTGTGGTGACGACGTCATCGATGCACTTATTGATGAAGCCAATGACTGATCTGGTGTACTCCTCAATGCCATTGGACGAATCCCGGAACATATTCCGGTCTGTGCTAGCAAAACAGTCCTTTAGTTTGTGTGTGTGTGTGGGAGAGAGAGAGAGCAGGGGAGAGAGAGACAGAAAGAGAGAGAGAGTCTGTGTGCTTGTGGGTGTGTGTGTGTCAGGGCTGACTGCCTCCTGTCAGTGCTGGAGGCTGATAGGTGCTTTAATTACGCCTGTCGCTGCCGATGTGGGAGGGGCCAGTCTGACAGGCCGATTCTTTACCTGTCACCACTCCCAAGGTGTGATGGTTAATCTGTAGAGCTGCCTCTCCATCTTCCACACACAAACACGAACATACACACACACACTTGGCTAGACCGCCAACCATGGTTGAATGCTCAGAGACAACCTGTCAATCGATCACACATCACTCCCGCCCCCATTCGACCTGAAAATAAATGTCTGTCAGTCTCCAGGGCCGTGATAGGCTGATTGGCTCTGTCAATCAAGGCTTCAGACCAGTGCAGATCAATGGCAGCCTTGAGCTTGCTGTGTTTTTTATGCAGTCACAAGAACTTTGATGCATTGACCATGTACTATCCCAGACCATGTACTATCCCAGTAAATAATACGTCTGACAACATTTGATTTTAGGGTGAACATATACATTTAGTCCAAGGTTGGACTTGGTAAAACGTGGTAACGTGGTAAAAGCCACATATAATGTGATAGCCCCAACAACTGGCTTTGTAATAAGAGGCACATTTAAGTGGCCAACACTCCAGTGCACAATTCCGGAAAAATACAGTTGCTGGAAATTTGCAGGCAAGTGTCCACCGTGAACGGCCCTGCACACGTCACGTATATCTCTGACAACAGACCAGACTTTTGTGTGCGGACATGCACAGGCGTGTAACACTGTATGTCCGGAAACGGTTCAGTAAATCCCCTGAAACGGCCACACACGTCCAACCACATACCAGGAGACATCTCCGTCCACATCCGCCCATGTCTCTCCCATTAATGTCAGTAAATGGCCGTGCACTTGCTCAAGGCTGTGCATTCTTATTCTCCCCACTGAATGCTAATGCTAGTCATTGCTAGCTTGCCTTAGTGGCTGTCACTAGTATATTAACAACACAATTCATTATTGAAATAATGAATTACAGTGAATTATGAATTAATGAATACATGAATAAATTATGTAATACTTTTTTTTGTTGTGTTGATATCACACTTCAGGGTTCCTACACCTTTTCATAATTCTTTTTTTAGCACCACTATCAAGGTTTTCCCAGAACCTCACAACATCCCTATACTATACTGTACTGTACTATACTATATTATGCTGTCACTAAACATCTTAGTTCCTTGAATAAAACACACAAATCCACTTAATCACTTCTTGAAGGATGATCATTAATTTCCGTAGAGCAGGAGAAAGTGGTTAATAGTATCTGCGTTTTTAGTGTAAGCAGGGCCCATGGAGGCTCGACCTGGGCCAAACTGGATGACTCTTGCCAGTACTCTACTTGATTATTATTATCTTTTACTTTCATTAATCTTTACATTTCGAATGTGGTGCTTACAAGCACCAGATGAAAGAAATATGAAGAAGCCTATTTAAAATGTTTTCAAAATAATCAAGCACTGTACTGACAGGAGTCATCCAGCTTGGCCCAGGGCAAGCCTCCCTTGGGGTTACTGTGGTGCTATAGTGTTGAGGGTTGAGAGGTCCATGGGATCTAGGTTGCTTTGACAAAAACTCCCCAGACATGATCCTTGTGGCTCACCAAGTAGCTCTGGTCCCTCTCCAAGCGGCACTGTAGTTCTTGACAAAGGGGAGTGAGCATCTTAGTCCTGAAGTAAGGGGGCTTGATGAACCACACTGGTTTGCCGTTTTGCAGGCAATCCTCCTCATTGCTCATCAGGTCCACAAACTCCTGTCCAAATGTCTTTCTCATTGTCTGCAAACACCCTCGACCGTGCATCTAGAAGCAAAAAACTAAGAAAACAATAGAACACAGTAAACAAACAGTAAACATTCGGATCAAGTTATGCATATTCATATAATTCAAGCATTTTTTGGCAAAAAAAATTGACTTTAAAGCCTTACAAACCCCATATTGTCAGCTGAAATGTGTAATCGTTTTAAGATTGTCATACTATTGATCATTTAGCTATTTTATTTAGAATTTTAGGACCCCTTTAGGTGTAAAAAAAAAATATATATATTTGTTTTATAAAATATTGATTTTGGCCATACTATTGAACCCATAGAAACTCATTGTATAACACATTCATACATGGCAAAAAGGACAGTCAAAACATAAATCATAAGAAACAAAGTGTCTGTCCTAAATCTAGGAGATATAAAACACCTCAGGAAATATGTGTATATAGTTTTTTACACATTTAACCCCTTTTTTGGGGAAGGCACATAATTACCTTCATACTTCCATTCGTTTTTCTAAACCAGTACCAGTTACCTTCAGATGAGTCCCGTGACACTTGTGGGGGCCATAGAGAAAAATGGAGAACACCATAGTTTTCGTGAGAATTAGTGATAATTTGCTTTCCCATTTAGTTTGTAGCCCAAATGGTTCAGACTCTACAGATGTTTATGTGAGAAGAACAATTTTCGGGATGTCATCCAATGCAAAAAACAGATATCTCTAGCTTAAACTGTCTTATCACCTACAAACACCTACCCAAAGGTCATTATAATCAAATGAGATATGCTACAAGTTATGCATGTGATACTGGCAGTGCACAGAGATACAGGCATGTGGGCTAAAGTAGGAAACAGAATTTCTGCCAAAACGTGTACTTAGCTCATGATTACTGTTATTTTCAGTAAAACAGTTAATGCAGTTCTGATAGAGGCAGTTAGTGTTCCAACAAAGTACAGCAATCAGTGATTAATAATGGATCTATGGGGGCTATAACAGCCACTCTAGACCAGGTGGGTGGAATTCAACGGCTGTCTTCATTCTACTCTTCTAGACTGAAATGTATAACTTTAAACATGTAATAGGGAAAAGTACGCACTTTGTATTCCTAAGACGAGGAGTAATACACCTAGTCTTACACAGAAGCTACTTGTACAAAAAGGCTTACCTGATTTCTCCTCTGACAACACTTCTTTGCATATTTCTCCAAGATTGTGTCCCATATGTTCTCAGGTAAACCTGAGAGATGCGCCCGCCTCACAATCTCGTAATAGGTGGCACAACAACCTGCAATGGATATCAGCAAAATGTCAATTTATGTTGTTTTGGTGGCAGGACACCAGTGCATCACCTTGCTATTGTTTGTAAAATGTGCATTAAACATACCTTTGAGATTTTAGCTCTTTTTCTCCTGCGTGAACACAACCTTCTCACTAGATGTGTACAGTGGCTTGCGAAAGTATTCACCCCTCTTGGCATTTTTACTATCTAACAACCTGGAATTAAAATAGATTTTTTGGGGGTTTGTATCGTTTGATTTACACAACATGCCCACCACTTTAAAGATGCAAAATATATTTTTTTGTGTAACAAACAAGAAATAAGACAGAAAACATGAGCGTGCTTAACTATTCACCCCACAAAGTCAATACTTTGTAGAGCCACCTTTTGCAGCAATTACAGCTGCAAGTCTCTTGGGGTATGTCTCTATAAGCTTGGCACATCTAGCCACAGGGATTGTTGCCCATTCTTCAAGGCAAAACTGCTCCAGCTCCTTCAGGTTGGATGCTGGTGTACAGCAATCTTTAAGTCATACCACAGATTCTAAATTGGACTGAGGTCTGGGACTTGACTAGGCCATTCCAAGACATTTAAATGTTTCCCCTTAAACTACTCGAGTGTTGCTTTAGCAGTATGCTTAGGGTAATTGTCCTGCTGGAAGGTGAACCTCTGTCCCAGTCTCAAATCTCTGGAAGACTGAAACAGGATTCCCTCAAGAATTTCCCTGTATTTAGCGCCATCCATCATTCTGACCAGTTTCCCAGTCCCTGTCGATTAAAAACATCCCCACAGCTTGATGATGCCATCACCATGCTTCACTGTGGGGGTGGTGTTCTCGGGGGTGATGAGAAGTGTTGGGTTTGTGCCAGACATAGAATTTTCCTTGATGGTCAAAAGCTAAATATTTGTCTTATCTGACCAGAGAACCTTCTTCCATATGTTTGGGGACTCTCTCACATGCCTTTTGGCAAACACCAAACGTGTTTGCTTATTTATTTCTTTAAGCAATAACTTTTTTCTTGACACTCTTCCGTAAAGCTCAGCTCTGTGGAGTGTACGGCTTAAAGTGGTCCTATGGACAGATACTCCAATCTCTGCTGTGGAGCTTTGCAGCTCCTTCAGGGTTATCTTTGGTCTCTTTGTTGCCTCTCTGATTAATGCCCTCCTTGCCTGGTCCGTGAGTTTTGGTGGGCGGCCCTCTCTTGACAGGTTTTTTGTGGTGCCATATTATTTCCATTTTTCAATAATGGATTTAATGGTGATCCGTGGGATGTGCAAAGTTTATGATATTTTTTTTTATAACCCAACCCTGATCTGCACTTCTCCACAACTTTGTCCCTGACCTGTTTGGAGAGCTCCTTGGTCTTCATGGTGCCAGTTGCTTGGTGGTGCTACTTGCTTAGGGGTGTTGCAGACTCTGGGGCCTTTCAGAACAGGTGTATATATGCTGAGATCATGTGACACTTAGATTGCACACAGGTGGACTTTATTTAACTAATTATGTAACTTCTGAAGGTAATTGGTTGTACCAGATCTTATTTAGATGCTTCATAGAAAAGAGGTTGAATATATATATATGCACACACCACTTTTTCAGTTTTTAATGTTTTGGAATTATTTGAAACAAGCAATTTTTTTTATTTCACTTCACCAATTTGGAATATTTTGTTTATGTCCATTACATGAAATCCAAAATAGTATCCATTTAAGTTACAGGTTGTAATGAAACAAAATAGGAAAAACACCAAGGGGGATGAATACTAATGCAGGGCAATGCATGTAGATAAGACACCCATGCATTGTATGGGCAACAACAATACATCTCATTCACTCTATTTATATAGTGCTAATTGTACAAGCAAATTATAGACGAGACCTGTGTATTAAATGTAAAAAAAAAAAAACATGAGCAGTTAGCTAACAACAACATAAGCTAGCTTGTAGTATGACATGGTAGGCTAGCTAGCACCTAGTGCTGAGCTAGCTAACCTTAGTAGTTAGCAATTAGCATGTGACCGTAAGATACAATTTTCATGAAAAGTACATTTCAAAATATTTATAGAAATAAAAATCTCCCAAGACGCTATCTTGTTCTCATTAGCTTAGCTTGCTCACTAATTTTTCACTCTGTCAAATACTTAAATTATGCATCAAAATGACCAGAAAACTCATCACTGTTTTGATATGTTATCTCTAGATTTTGAAAATGAAACCCTACGTATAAATGTTACAAATGGAAAGAGAGCCTGTTACGTGACTTCCGCTTTTGGATGTTTACAAGGCGACAGTACATCTTAACTCTTCCTCCACATTTCTTTAATTGTTTCTACAGTGCAGAAGAGAACCTCCATCGACAGTTATTTTTTATTCTCGTCAAGACCAGTATATAGAGGATCTCGTTTCAGGCATTTATTTTAGGTTAGTAACATGGTAACGTGGTAAAAGCCACATATTTTCTTCAGCATCCAACTGAGCATCTACTGACTTCATGCCCTCAGACAGGCCAAATGCCCCCGGTCAAAAACCATCATCATCTCTCACTAACAGTAGTGTTGAGCAGCTCAACATCGCTTCATATGTCCTTTCTGTTCTGATTTTTTCACTGTGTGCCATTCATCCTTTTGCCATTTGTATGTTTTCTATTTGAGCAGGCGGGGAAAATATTTCACACAGACGTGTGTGCATGTGGGTTGTGTGCCACTCAATCACTCACTCCACCGGCCAGGGGAACAAGGGATGGTTTTGTCATCCGGCCAGGAGGAGAAAGAGATGAGCTCTCCCTCGCTACTTTCATTCCACTGTCATCTCTCCTCCTGCTTGCCCGCTGTTAGTTTAAATATGACACGTTTCAAACTGACAGTAAATCACTTCCACTTCCTGTCATAGATTGAGGTGTGTGTGTGTGTGTGTGTGTGTGTGTGTGTGTGTGTGTGTGTGTGTGTGTGTGTGTGTGTGTGTGTGTGTGTGTGTGTGTGTGTGTGTGTGTGTGTGTGTGTGTGTGAGAGCGCAAGATGTAGTAAAGCATGTGGTAAATCTGAAAACAGGAAACTAAATATATACAAGATAAGGGAAAGAGAAAAAAATTATAATCCTTGACAAACAGAGATCTGATCATGTAGTGGTCATTAAGTGATAGAGTATCCAATTAATGTGAATGCGAATGCAGGAAGGGGGACTTGTGAACGCTTTGGAAAAGTGTCAAGCAGTAGGGAGTGTGTGTGTGTGTGTGTGTGTGTGGCACTCATTGCGGAAAAGGAGTGGAGCACAGCCCACTTTGAGGGCCTGGAGCAGGTGGCTCCTGCTTGGTGAGGTTCTTTTATGTTGTGTGTGTGTGTGTGTGTGCGCACTCTACAATGATGATGATTAGAGAGATATACTCAGTCCCATTTATACATTCATGCTCAGCCACTCCACCTGTCTCTTTCAACAGACTTTTACATAACTAAACACACGCACACATGCCAGCACTGGTGAATGAAGAAGATACCGTGGTGAGAATTCCTCTGCGTCTCATGCAAGCTGTGTTGGGCTATCTCTGCTCCAAAAGAAAAGGCGAGAGGGATGGAAATAATAATGGTTTTGAATGAATTGGGCTAAGAATTGTATACAAATTTAAAGTAATGATGGACCGTTGTTTCTCTTTGCTTATTTGAGCTTGCCATAATATGGACCAAATAGGGCTATCCTCTTTATACCACCCCTACCTTGTCACAACACAACTGATTGGCTCAAATGCATTAAGAAGAAAAGCAATTACACAAATTAACCTTTAACAAGGCACACCTGTTAATTAAAATGCATTCCAGGTGACTACCTCATGAAGCTGGTTGAGAGAATGCCAAGAGTGTGCAACGATGTCATCAAGGCAAAAGGTGGCCACTAAAATGTATGGGGTGGCAGGGTAGCCTAGTGGTTAGAGCTTTGGACTAGTAACCAAAAGGTTGCAAAGTTGACTCCCCGATCTGACAGGGTCAAAATCTGTCGTTCTGCCCCTGAACAAGGCAGTTAACCCACTGCTGCTAGGCTGTCATTGCAAATAAGAATTTGTTCTTAACTGACTTGCCTAGTTAAATAAAGGTAAAATATTTCAATGTTTTTTTACAAAAAAATACATAGTCTTTTTTTCTTTCTACAAAAATAATAACAGTTGGGACTATAATGATGTTATAAACCATTGTACATTGCTTTTAACAAAGCAAATTGTTTAACTCTTCTGTAGTCAACATTCTGTATACTCCCCTTGTCCTAAGGATAATAAATGACCTGCCTTCAATAAACCCTTAAAATAAAGCAGATTAATTGAATTTTAAACCCAAAATCTATTTTGCGTGAAGAAACAGCCAGTCATTCATCACACACTTTGTGAAAATCTGGGGTTTGCCTCTTCACAATGCAGAAAGACTGCATCTAATCAGTGGACACCACTCGTTTTTATTACAACACACCTGTCATATTTTTTTTTTATACTAAAGTAGAGGTTTATTATTATTATTATTATTATTATTGCTAAAGGTACTGCATACGTGTATACATTCATTTTTTAGCAAGACATAGCACTTGTATAGTCTAAGAAAGTAGCAGAAATTTGCAAAAAGTAGATTTGAATGCATTTTATTGAAGGGAAACAGTCTTTTTTGGCAACATAATGATATATTCTTATATACTGTACAATGAGGAATTCAAATACAAAATACTAGTCTTCTCCCATTTTTTTAACCATTGCCCCCACCCACAAGGTGAATAAACAACAACAATAAATAAGAATAAAATAAGATAATAGATACAAAACAAAAACATGAAGAACATTAATCAATCAACTCTACTTAGCACATGTAGGACAGTATGCAAGTGTGTGTGCATGGACTTTGCAGAGGTATTTCACACATGTGCGGCATATAGTATTTGTTTTACAGTCCTTTGGGGGGGGCAGAATTGGCATCTCTTCCTCCGGCCTGCCCCAGCTGCAGCCTCAGATGGATCAGGACAAGATTCAGCCCCCTGAACAGATTTCACAAGCGCTGCAGAGGCTGCTGTGCGGGGGAGGCGCTCCCTTCTTTGAATGTGTGTTGTTACAAGTGCCTTTCCCAGCTGCTCCAGGAACACCCTCATCTTGATCCGCTTATCAGGCATCCAGGTAGGGTTGATCTTGTTCCATATCATGAAGGCATTGTATAAGGACACATCAATGATGTTATGGAAGATGACCAGGGGCCAGCAGGCAGTCATCCTCCTGCAGCTGTAAGTTCCAATCACCTTGTCCAGGTTGTCCATGCCTCCTTTGTTGTGGTTGTAGTCCATGATGATGGCTGGCTTCCTGCCCTCATGATCACTGATCTCAGTTTGGTGCAGTGTGCTCAGGAGGACCACATTCTTGTTCCTCTTTGGGAGGTAAGAAACTAGAGTGCAGGGAGGAGCTCAGGTCTGTTCTTTCTAACTATGCCAACCATGGTGATCTTCTTCTTCAGGAGATCCTGGCTGAGTTCATAAGAGGTGAAGAAATTGTCACACGTGAAATTGTGCCCCCTCAGTCCATCTGTCACATCAAGCACAACCCACATCCCCTGCTTCTTCTCCGGGCCTCCACTGGTCTGCTTCCCTGTGTAGACTTGCATCTTCCAAGTGTAGCTGGATTGTGCATCACAGGTCACCCATATCTTGATGCCATACTTGCTGGGCATATGTGACCGGATTCAGGAAACTAGGCGTATTTCGCAAGTCACGAGTTCACAGGAGAGCATTTATCAAAATGTGTTTTTTGGCAGAAATGCCTCCTCAAACATGTGAACTTTCATGTGCCTTAATATCAAACTTGTAAGCCATCTGTAAATATGAATACAATTGTTAAATTATGAGCCTAGTTGGTTTAGCAACAGAAAAGATAATGAGTGGGCTGGACATGTCGAGAGATGAGTTTAGATTGGTCTACCATATAGCGTGTGTCTGTCTATTGGAGCTGGTCAGTATATTTAGGCAATCGTGTCGAACGCGGCTTTACATTTTTTTTTATCGCGTATCAAACTGCATAAACCTAATGTCAAGTTAAAGTGTACTGTTAGCTAGCTAACACCAGTCTGGAATACATAGTCAAACTAAGGCATCAGAGACGAGTCCAGCCATGATGTATAGTGGTAAAAGTTTAGATATTACATGTTTCTAATTTTGACAGAAAGTGGTTTCATTTCAAGTCTACTGTTAGCTAGCTAACATTAGCTGCCTGGGTCACTAGCTAACATTATGTGTGTGATCTTATTCTTCGTATCTCAGACACATTTGCTTGACTAGTTATAGCCATAGTACCTCGTGGTTAGCTACTTGCAGATTCATGCAGGGTAGTAACGTCATGAGTTGTGATGATGGTCCATTGTTTAGCTAGCTATCTAACTAGCTACATGTCTTAACAAAAGACTCCACTCTAATTTTGACAATGTTTTTTTTCATTTCAAGTTAAAGTGTACTGGATCGCTAACTAACGTTACGTCATGCATTGGGATTCATTGTTTACCTTGCTATCTAGCTACATTTCTTAACAAAAGACTCTCGTCTTAGTGTGCCAGAGCGCAGAATAACTGATGCATTTTTGAACACTCAACACCCGTTGAATATGTCTGGTGCCAGTAAACGTCGGCAACAAAGCATAATTAAATTCTTGACAGCAGCACAGGTACAGTCACCAACGCCCTGGATAATGTGAAAAAAGCCTAACCAGCTCTGCTAGGGCGAGTAAAATGGTCAGAGTGGGGTGTTCTCTCATGTGTCTGGAAGTAGCTAGCCAATGTTTGCCAGTTAGCTTAGGTGCTTGACTGTAGTTGTGAGGTCAGAGCTTTCAGAACAACCCTACTTATTGGCCAGAGCGTCCAGTGTGTGCTCTGAACGCGAAACCACAGAGCGATATGGCGAGTAATGTTCAGTGAGCTGTTCTCTCTCTTAGATGTCAGGAAGTAGCTGGCAAGTTAGTACAGAACGGTTGGATAAACCCTTAAGAGACTGGTGTGGCTAAGGCTTAAGAGGGTGTGAACAATGCTGAATGGGTGTAGACAAAGAAGGGCTCTCCAATAGTAGCCCAATAGTAACATTGAAAGACGGTTTTCTCAAAAATGAGTTTACAAGTTGATCAACTTTCAAATCAGAATTACTTTCCCATTGTTTCCTCAAACTCAGTGTATGATATACCATTTTGTAGCTCTGAGTCTCTACTTTTATCCAATGTAAAAAAACAGAACATAAAATGTTGCTACATAAGACCGAATCCAGGTGATGTGTCACATATACTGCCGGATAGAACAGCGACCTTTTGACAAAAGAGATTACTATGATTATATGATATTATGATATTACATCAAGGACCTATACACATCCTCTAGGATTAGCAGCCCTATGTAGGCACACAGGTCAATCTCATCCATCCTTTTCCAGTTGTCTCCGTATTTATGGCAACCCTCCAAATTTGCCATCTCCCATAAGATTTTTCCGATGGCTAGTGTGATGTAGAATGTTTAGATGATGTCCTGGGCATGGGCACTCATGGCTTCAGTAAAGAGAGACTGTCATCTGCAGCACCTTTATAGCCTCTGAAATCGTTTTATTTTGTCTGTGAACTTGAGTCGTGTGTGGGGTCGTGGAGGGGAGATGCTGCACATGCACAATACATTTCAATCAGTAGCACACATAATCTCAATTTCTCATTGTGTGAGTGTATGTGTGTGTGCGTGTGTGTGTGTCTGTGGTTTTTGTGGTGTGTAAATAATTTTTCAACTGCCGGCTCAAAAATGACCTTAAGACAATCTTTGTACCCTGGAGTTGTACGTTTCACTTTTTCTAATGTCGGGGTCACTCTAGGAAAAGTCATCACATTTCAAGTGACATTTCACTATGCTGTTAAACATAGTGGCGGGTCATTTTTTTACCCTTAAGACAACACAAGAATAGAAAAATATCCATCTGTAAGAATATACCTTTCATTTGTTACACTCGCTGATAGAATTGTCTCTAAATATGACTGCAAAGAAATGTTATCTACAACAATTCAGCGACTTCTCGAATGGTGGTCCTCAAAACCTTTTGACGTTGATTTGGTATTCCACGGAAAGGAAAAGACTGCTCTATGGGTGTCAGGATACTTGTCATTAAGACTCAGGATTCAATGCTGCGAAGCTAAAAAAAAAAATGTCAAAATGTATTAAATTAAAAAGGTCCTCTCATTATTCATCATGATCAGATTCATTCTCTCAACCTTGACAGGCCTTATTGAGGATCTGGATACTTTCTCCAGTTTCTCTGGATTAAACCATGCTTGTAATGCTTGTAACTGTCACACGCACTGAGTTAGTCATGATGTTGACAATGAGTGTACTACATTACAGATTGGGTCTCTAAAATATACAAACTTTAAATTGCTATGTGGTCTCCCGATTAAATGGGCTGATGGAGAACTTGATGTGTTTGGTGTACATATCCTGGAAAAGTTGAAAGATCTTGCAACTATTAACTTCGATATAAAACTTTGTAAAATAGACGGAGGAACATGGAGAAGGACACACCTGTCCATCTACGGGACAATTAATGTATTAATTCCCTAGTTATATCGCAGCTTACGTATCTATTCATGGCTCTACCGACTGCAGGATAATCTTTCTTCAAGTAATGTGAGATTTTTTGGGGACATTTTATCTGGAATGGCAAACCAGACAATATATTTATAAAACAAAATATTAAGGCATTAAACCTCTCACTTAAAAACTCCATTATACCAAAATGAAATTTTCCAGCTGGCTACTAAGAGAGGCACATCCAATGTTCAAAAGGGGTCTTTTTGCCATTATGCAATTAAAACTAACCATTTCAGGTGGATTGACAATGGAACCCTGTTTAATAACCTTTTACTGCAGTGGGCTAAATAGGGGTGTTTATTGGTAGTCTTAAACAAATCTACTTTGAAACAAAAGTATACAAATCACACACATGGTTATGGACAAAGAAAGACGACACATGTATCATGTCAGATACAGATTTGCAATGTATTCAATGTTGAGTTTGCATGACAATATTACACGTTATATGCATCACAGAAGACTGAAATATACCAAAACTGTTTGACATACAAACACCAGATTTTCGGCATATTTTTTTTTAAGAATGTTTATTAATGAGGATATTCTGAAAAATATTAAGTAACATTCCACCCATGAGGCCTTTTCTAAATGAAGCCATGCAGCTTTTCATCCTCCAGAAGAGGCTATACAAATATTACAGCAAATAATATGGCTAAACCCAATGTACTGATAGAAGAAAATACAACTTTCTTTGAAAAAATACATAAGGTATCATGTTTATGAATGACATTGTAAATAAGGATGGTAAAATGTTGTCACACCTGAGATTAACAAAGAAGTATTGAGATGTATGCTCAAAACAAAAGTATAACCAACTGATCGCAGCTCTGACACAAAAATGAGAGGCAATTACTCAAAAGAGAAAGGATTTAATTAGTTTTACTGCCGGCAATCAAAAACCACACATGGCTTAAAACCTCTTTGCGCACGGATCCCGCTAGCGGGATCATTTTCAGAGCAAACATAACGCGGGCAAATTCAAAATAAAAATTAGTAATATTTAACATTCTTCAATATACAAGTGTTGCATAGCCATCAAAAGCTCTGCTTCTTAGCAATATCACTGCGTTGTCAGATTTCAAAAAGGCTTTACGGCGAAAGCACCACATTTGATTGTTTGAGGCTAGCACCTCACATATTTTCCACAAAAGCATAAATTCATATCCAGCTCGGTTCTCAAAATGTCCATATCACAGCTAATATAAATCGCTTACCTTTCAAGGAACTTCTGCTGAGGGCTTCCCAAGTGTCAAACAAGAGAATCCATGGTTCTTTTGTTAGAAAAAGTAATTTATTATATCCATAAATCTCCGTTTGGTTGGCACGTTATGTTCAGCTACTCCAACAAGCATTGCCAGTCTACTCGCCCGTTGTACAGTGAAGAGAACGCGTTCAAGTTATACCTCTCATCTTTTCACAAACAAATCAAATATCATTAATAATGCATCCTTATGTATCCTTTTATGAATAATAGCGATCATATTTTACACGGATGGTAACTGAAACGTTATAAGAGGAAAAGAAAGCTGGGCGCGTTCACGTTCTCGTGACCGGGAACTTTTGTTTACCTTTTTCCCTTCCTGTAGTCTGTCTTCTTCTATAAGGATCTCCTCAGGGCTTTTTCCTCCAGACACTTTCCAGAGACTGTTGACATCCAGTGGAAGCCATAGGTACTGCAACCTGTGTCCTATTCCCCATTGACTTATATAACCAGTAGGGTGCATCAAATTTGAATGGGAAATTTTAATTTCAAAATATCAATTTGGCTGGCATTGCATTTTGTTCAAATTAACATAAAAATGACTTTTGCAAAGTTTTGAGGAATTCCATTGAGATTTAGGGATGCCACCTAACACATGAACTTTGGCGAAATTTCAAAAAATGTGAATTTTTTTTTCTAATTGCCATAAGGTTGACCTGGAAATGTTGAGTACAGTTAACTTTTATACAGTAACATGTTCTATAGGGTTATCAAAGTAAAAGTTGTTTGTTTGCCCTTTGGGCAACTTGGGCATTTCTCAGAATTCAACTTTCAAGATTCTCCATTCATTTGTCCTATAGACAAAATGAATAGAGGTCAATGGGACATGTTCACGTGGCCTTACCCTGAATTTTGTGCAGCAGTGATGGATGTCGGACACACATATAAAGTTTAATTGACTTTATTGTTAAACACAAGGGGCAATACTGACACACTTAAAAGAACAAACCCTCTCTAGTGGCTAACTCACTGGCAACTAACAGGGCCTAATGGTAAGAGCTGACACTAACTAAACTTCAAACTTAATTGCTCAGTCTGTGCCAGAGTCTGCTCCACTGAGCAACATCACCAGGGAGAAAGAGAGAGGAAATTGAACCTGAACTCTGAACCTAGCCAGTGCGTCTCCCCCCAGATATGTCTCCCCACCCGCCACCCAAGAGTAACCGTCCTATTCAGGGATTAGCTTGCGTTTGCAGCGGCGAAGGTTTGGCTGTTGGTTGCGGTCATGTTCAACTGCCTGCAGCACATTCTGCAGGTGCTGCTCCTTCCTTGCCACTGCGACGAAGTCGGATGTGAGCTTGACGCCACGCTCGGCACAGTCATTGACCACGTTCATTGCACGTACATTGACCTCACTTTTTTTGAACGCAGCATTGGTCGCCCATTCCTTCACATCGAGAGACATAAATTCTGGATCAATGTGCAGCTGGTGCATCCCAAACCAGCAATCCTTATTGGTGAGGTCAGCCAAGCTGGTGGTTGGCAAGAGGGTGGGAAACTTTGGCTTGCCAAAGCCAGTGCCAAAGCGCTGCTCAGGGATGTCATGGGGAGATCAGCGGGCTTGTGCTCCAAGATCGCTCTGGCAAGTGCACGCTTGTCATCATTGGGCACCTTGCTGCTGAAGAGAGCCAGGGGTAGCATCTCACCTGTCAGGTACCAGCGATGCCTCTCCAGCGCCTTGATCGCTGATGCTGCAATGCCCTCATCTACAGCCTTGTATGCCTGCAGGTGGTGGTAGAGTGTCAGGTCATTCCAGGCAGCATCTACAGCTTTCTCGTAGGTCAACCACCACTTTGCATAGATGTGTGTAATGAAAATGGCAAATGCCCGAATCTTCGGCACCTACTGCTGTGTGGTGATTGTGCCCTGGGGAAGCAACGCGATGTGCTGCTCCATCAAAGCCAGCTTGAGAGTATAGAGCAGCTTGGCCATACATCGTGCCTTGTGGAGCGCTCACTGCGGTCTGCTCTTCACCATCTGCATCCAGAAACACAAGACACAGCTGCACAAACTCATGGTAGTCACCACGCTTGTGGTCAGTGACTTATTTTACGCACCTGACAAGTTCAGCATGTAAATTGCCCAGGAGTGGTTGCTCGGTGTTGCCAGGAATGTAGCGGGACCATTGGCTGCTGGATTCTTGTGGTAACAGGTTCCATTTCTCTCTCAGACGTGTGAACAAGGTAACCTCTGGCGAGCGTGATGACTCCACCTTCAGGTCTGTGAAAACCTGGTTCAGGAGGACCTCACCAATGTGGTGCCGGCACCCAGACCAAAGCAGACACAGTGGTGTCAAATGCCATGTTGACAACCTGGTCAGCGCAGCACCAGTCCTGCAGCAACTTGCATGTCAACCGGGTAATGATCACTCCACATGCCTCATTGGTCTGCTTCTTATACGCCGGGACACCAAGCAGTTTCAGCCGCTCTGCATCTCCAACCACCACTGTCAGACGCTCCTCCAACTGGCACATATTGCTGAGCATCGGTGTTAACTTGCTGTCCCAGTGTAGGGTGCACAATGGAGGTGGTGTCCACTGCTTGTGCTGTTCCTCACTGATTGTCTCCAGCACTTGGTGTCTTGCTCGGTCAGCTGTTGCGTAAGATGCAGAGAGATGTGTACATTCACCACCTGACTCTGCAACAAGGCCACGAGGGAAGGCAGCCTGTTGCATTGGTGACATCTTCAACCTTGTAGCCAGTGACACGACACTTGGTCGGCTAAGGATGTCATGTGGAATGAAGACGTTTGTTCCAGTCTTCTTATGCTTGTGGGATGGTTCGCCCTCAGATGGTGGATAGACTGTGTTAGTATCCTCCTCTGACTCCTCATCACTCTCCGACTCCAAGCTGGACATTGCCGTCACCTTCTCCAGCTCCTTTTCACAGCGGGACTGTCTGGCTGCTGCGGCAATAATACATACCCAACACAGAAAGATCACCTCAAACAGAAAGATCACCTCAGTTTTCTTGAGCTGTAGTATTGTTTACCTCAGATCTCCATGGCGACTATTGAGCACTGTTAACCACTTTATCCAACAAAAACAGATGTGCGGTGGCACCCCTAAATCATCATGTACTGGAAAATTGCATGTGTTGTTTCTACATATATTGGAACACTTTTAGCACCCAGCCATATCAAAATTCAAGAATTGTGTTTTTTGATGGATGCACCCTAATAACCAGGCATTCAAAGTGAGAGGAGGGCAAAATAAAAAATTTCCGGACAGAAACTTCTCAGGTTTTTGCCTGCTATATCTGTTCTGTTATACCCACAGACTATATCTTAATGGTTTTAGAAACTTCAGAGTGTTTCCTATCCAATAGTATTATGTGCATATCCCAGTTTCTGCACCTGAGTGGCAGGCATTTAACTTTGGGCACGTCAGACAGGCGAAAATTCGGAAAATAGGACCCTAGCCCTAAGAGGTTAAAATTACTAATATAAATCGTCAAATGTATCAGTTTCTCTTAAGGCCTAAAGGATTGAGAACTATACCGTATACAATTCAAAATAGTTGTGAACACAATTTTTATGTCCCAATACCATGGCATCAGGTTTATGAACTTATAAACAAAACAAAATTTGACCCATCAATCCGTTCTTTTCAATTTGAACTATTATATAAAATCCTTGCCACAAAAACAATACTCAATATATGGGGCATTGAGCAGTCAGCTCTGTGCAGACTCTGCAATGAAGAAACAGAATCAATAGATCTCTTTTGGTACTGCCCTTCGGTAGCTAGCTTTGGGAGTCAGGTCCAGGAGGGGTTGCTGAGTTATAATATCTGTTTTCAGATGGAACTACAAACAGTACTGTGAGGAGATCTGAAAAACCAAAATCAATCAATGGGAAGTATGACTATACTCTTAGGGTGTATTGCAAAAGGAAATAGTAAAATGGTAGTGTACTGGGAAAGATGGGTTAGTCTGTGGACATCTGAGGGGTGGCATTTGATTAGAAGGACTGGTTGGCTACAAATGCTCTGTATATACAGTAACTGAATTGTAATGTTTTCCACCAAGTCCTCCAACCAGACGGTGGTAGGAGCAAACAATAATAATAATATAAATTATAAAAATGTGATCAGAAATTATGCAAGTAATGTTATTTGATACACTAATCTGTCTGCTAGTTTCAAGTCTTCCAAGCAGAGGAGGTGGTGTTAGGGGCAAATAATAATAATAATAATAATAATAATAGGAGATCAGAAATGATGCAAGTAATGTTATTTGATAGACTAACCTGTCTGCTAGTTTCATAGCTGATGTATTCCTCCCCTCCCACCTCAGTATGTGTCCATCTGACAGGACTATAAAGATGTGTCCCAGTGTGTACATCATCACCAAAGCTGCTCTTCAAATATGGATAGTGATGTTTGTGGGCAACATAAAGTTGAACTGACATCTTATTCAAATCTGTTCATATACACACCCAGGAAGAATATCTGACAAGCGAGCACTTAGAGTAATTTTCACGTTTTCATAAATTCTTAGAATGTTTGGGAATTGTGTATACTAAGGCATTTGTGGAAATTCTGTAGCAATATAGAGTGGGAAAGCAGCCCTGCGTTTGGATAATTAATAGACAATACAGAAGAAAAAAAATGAATAAACACGTCTCGTCCAGGATCGGAGTCTACGCAGAACGGTGCACCATAGCCAATCAGAGCTACAGTAGGTCTTTATGCAAACAAGCCATTCACTTGGAACTGGACTGTGTGTTTATGGGAAGTTGCAACAGATTGACTTTAGATCATTAGAACGCATTCGCCAAAAGCCACAAAATACACCTGAATGGATTTCTGCAAATATGTCAATACCACAGGAGTCCTCTTACATTTGGGAACTTTACAGTCCTGTTGATCAAACAACCATGATATGGTAGGCTCTCTCTCCCTCCGTTATGCACATCAACAACAACAAGATCAACAACTAATGCTAGCCTGAGCAAGTTGAGCTAAAGTCTAACGAAGGAACATTAGATTAAACCTCTCAAACGTTTTCAGCTAGTTGCCCGCCAAAATTGCACTTACAGTATAAACAATGGGAAATTGTAGCCTACTCGTCCTTCTGCAGCTAGCCTGCCAATGCATGCTTGTCCCAACCAAGCACCCAAGCAAACTGGCTAAAGTTGGTTAGCTTGCTAGCTAGCTATTTTCTGACAAAAATGAGAACACTTCGCTCTGACTATTTTACTTGCCCTAGCAGAGCTGGTTAGGCTGTTTACATGTTATCTAGAGCGTTCGTGACTAACTATAGCTTTTTTTCCCCCTACGTTTACTAACACCAGTCATATTCAGCGGGTGTTGCGCTTTCGTAAACAAATCAGTAATTCTGTGCTCTGGCACACTAAGATGAGAGTGCTCTGAAATTGAAGTAGATAGCCAGAGTGAATTTGTGAACACTAGAGACTGGATAACAGTCGTTCAGATTCTTGCTAGCTAACCAAATTACACCTGCATCTCTAGCTGTGTATAGCCACCAAAAAACTATATGAGGGGAAAAGTCAGTCACTCATCCACCAAAGACATGACATGCCATCCTCCTAGCAGCTAGCTAGCTTGCAAGATAGCTATCTAGCTATCTAGCTAACATTAGACTTTGTGTTTTTAGCTTGCTACATAAATACATACGCTAGCCTATTAGCCATGTTGTGACTGACTTGTGATCATTGATGTTGCTAGTTAGGTTTTATTGACATTCACAGCCTTAGTTACATTTGTCAGTTTTTAGTCCAAAATATTGAGTCATTGAAACTGAAACAGGGCATCCCGAATGGAAGCAGCAAACAACGTACTAGATCAGCTGTGATGTAAAACCTGATAGCAATATTTTTTGGACTACCATAAAATGTATTGGTGAATTATTTTAATCATGCATTGAACTGCATCCATCTATTCTGGCAACAATGCCTTAGTGAACGTCATGGAATGTTGAGTCAAATATAACCTATTTTTAAAACCTCTTATAATGTTGGTTTTGTGGCATAAACTGGGAATTTTATATTTTTTACTGATATTATGATTGTCTGTTTGTTTCTTATCTGCAAAGTAGTTAAAATGCTGTCAGATCCAATTTAAGCATGTTTATGTCAAGGATCATGACGGATTCTATGGTTGACTTCTCTCTAAAGATTGTAATATATTAGATGTCGTTACAACAGAGAAACAAAACCATAAATTATTTTAGTGAGTATAGACAAGGACAGAGAACCGGAACAGGAGGAATCTACTTTATATTGTGTATATTGATTTGGTGTGTCCACTTTATTTGATACCGAAATCAGTATGTCCTGACCTGCCACATACTGTTTACAAATGGTTAGTCCTATGTTGGTGTCTAAAAATCTGACTTGATTTCTTTTTTTAATCTTAGTGCATTTAGTATTGAGTTTGTGTACTTGGGTTGAAAATACACCGACACATGTATGGGGTGTTTATATTTGTCCTGTTTCACTGCATGTACAAGTTGGTAACCTGTACATGTGCGAGGTGTGAAATGGAAATGCGTTTTTTGCATATCTCAACTCCTTCTTTCACCGCCAGGGATCATGAGTTGAATCATTATTGGATTTAGACCATCAATGTCATAAATGTACAACGTCTTCATTCAGTTAAACCATCATGTGTCATAATATTACATTCAAGATTAAATAGTCGTAATATATAACCCTACATTAACCATATAGAATAAAACAGGCACAAAGTCACACTGTGGCTTCAACAGAGTTAAGATATCGTCACACAGCTTAAGCCATGTTCTGAATATGAAGACATAGCTAAATCTCTCAGCTTTACCTTATCTCATATGAGACACTTCAGGGAAAGTGCTGTGGATTGGAGTTTTCATCCCCACTGTCTGATTCGTTAGGGGCCACATTTACTGCAGCCGCTATCTGTGTCTCTCCTCCTCTCCTCTTTTTCCCCCACCCCACACCTGTCATATCCTCTCTGTCCATCCTCTCCTCTCCTGTCCATCCTGTCCTCTCTTTTCCTCCCTCCAGTCTAAATTACCATGGTCGGCTGCACCCCATCTTCTCCAGGGATTAGTAGAGCTAAACGCAGAGAGAGGCTCAGTAGCATATGTGCGACAGCTCCTTCTCGGATTCGCAAATTCAAGCAGTGATTGAGGGGAGCAGGGAGCTTCATGTGGGCCCCACTCAGCCCACCAAGCTGTGAGGTGCCACGTTGCCAAAATGACCTCAAACCAACATTAAAGCAACCTTCAGCGGGACTTAGGGGGCCGGCGCTCTCGCTGGAATGTAATGATAAGGCTGCAGATTAACTGATGAGACTGGAGGGGATGAGACCGACCCCTGCGATGCAGGAGATTTATAAAGCACACACATGCACACCTCTACACATGTACACAGAGACACACACTCACACAACGAAGGCGTTTGGTCAGCAGAAATCTGAAATCTATTATATTGTGATTTGTTAAACACTGCATTCTGCTCTGTGAAGACAGAGGCTGTAGATACATCTGCAGAATTAGAGTAAAACGTAATAGGTTATTTAAATAAACACACACTGAAGGTATTTGGTTAGCAGAAACATCCCTTCTATTTTGATTTGATATTCCCGGCCCTCTACAGTATGTATTGTATTGTCAAAGGTTCTCAGTGGATTTAGAATTACCTGAAGAACTAAAACATTTGATAGATGATTTAATCTTCTAAATGCAAAGACATCTACATATAATTAGGAATTATAATAGTAGAATTGGCATGAACCTTCTTATGGTCCAAAGGTCAACCATGTTGGTCAGCGAGTTGGTCAACTGTGGTTTGCCAGTGCTGTGATAAGATATTGTGCAAAATAATGAATTTGAAGAATTTATCTGCATTGTATGTTTGTTTGCTAGCTAGCGATCCAGTTATAAATTAACTGCCAATATGCCAACAATCCATTTAAACAATACAGTCAATCCACAGCCATACACTGGCTGAAATCAGCTGATGATAGGACTTAGATAATTTGAACATGCAACAAGTACTGATATTGTATCATATAATAGCACTCACAGTGCTATTCCAAGAAAACAAAGGTGTTTACATGTATTGTCTGCTTACATATATTTTAGAGGTTACTTATATAAAATATGTGCATAAAATCCATGTAAAATCCATGTATTGATAATGATTTTAAAATATTTTAAATTGACAATAATTCTGTTACACAATTTCTGATATATCACATGCATTACTTTTGTTTTCCTGCATGACTAAAACTTAGGATCTGCCATTCATTCCAATTAGACTGGTATTGATTTCTCCCCTCACTGAATTTTGAGGGTTTATGACATAGTCCCTCTAGTAATTTAAAGGCCATGTTGCAGGTTAAATTGTCCAATATGAATAGAATATACACCCTTTGTAGATAAAAAAAAACATATATTTTTTCCTTGGTCTGCTGAAGAAAAAAATGTGTGAAGCATTTTTGTTGGTAAAAGCTTGCCATTGCTAGCTGACTTCTACCTTAATCGTCTTTCTTTACTAGCAACTGGCAAGCTGTATCAGACAGCTTTAGATGCGAGGGTAAAACTAATAGCTATATTTGCTAAGCTATCCATCTGGTTGATAAAGTTGATACCAATGCCATTAGCTAGTTAGCTAGTTTGAAGCTGCTGGGGGAAAGTTAGGTAACGTTAGCTAACTCCCACCATCAGTCTGACAAGCTGACTAGACCAGGCACACACATGTGTCCGCAAGTGCGCATGTTAATTTTGTCCATCCACACCAGACACGATCAGGACACGCAGGTTGAAGTATCAAAACAAACTCTGAACCACCTACATTAATTTGGGGACAGATCAAAATGCATGAAACATTTATGGTCTATTAGCAAGCTAGCTTTCTGTTTCTAGCTAATTTGTCCTGTGATATTAACATTGGGTTATTATTTTACCTGAAATGCACAAGGTCCTCTACTTCGATAATTCATCCACAGATAAATGGGTCAGCATGTGAATTCACCACCTTGGCTGGCTAAGTGGACATTAGCTAGGTTTCTAGAAAATAACAACTATATATTTGATAGCTATAATACTGACTATTGTGAAAACTTCTCAGAGTAAAAGTAGTGATTTAAGATCAGTTTTGTCTTTTATATCACAATGAACGATTACATTGACAAGGGAGAGCTGGTCCTAGATCACTATTCCTACTCTGAAGACACTTACGGGCGCGGGAAGAAAGCTATTGCCCAACAACTTGCACAGCAGTCTTTCACCATAGGACCCTAGAGGTAATACAGTCAATGCTTATGAACTGAATATTTGGTATGTGCATTTCCATATATCAATGACACTAACAAAAGGGTTTAATTGTACATCAACATGTGCAGTGAACATGGCTTTGGTGATGAAAGGTACCGAATGCATTTATTGTCATCTCTCTATCAGGCCACTGTATGCTGTGACATGGGCCTGGATGGTGATACACATCTTCTTCAAGCTTCCTGACTGAATACTGGGGCCTTCAGTGGTTTCAGAAGCAAGGGCCTTTTACCTTGGAGAACAGCAAAAGTCTCTCTGTCTCACAGTCATTCTGTCAACATGCATTGTATGTAACCATTCAAATTCAAACTAACAGCTACGGACGCAAGCACGAACTTACAGTATATTCACTTTGTCCCATTCTTTTATCTTGTCTGGGGTATATATTTTAGTTGAAACACCTGTATGATATACATGAATAAAAATGTATTCACTCTGGACATGAGACTTGCGTTTATTTTAGACATTTTAAATCACAAGCTCTGTCTATTTGTCTTGATGTTTAAGTAATCACAGAAGTTAGTAACAATTTAAAGACCAACATGACAAACATGCTATGAAAAAGTTACTGTTTTACAAAAAAAATGAAAATGTGTTGTTTATACAAAACTTTATTTCATTTGGTCATCCTCAAAATGTGGCAGTTGAAAGTTTGTGTATTACTGACAACAGGGTGGCAGGTTTTGGGCCCAGAAGACTCACCTAGAGGAAAGGGGGAAGGACACGTTAGTTTTGATAATAGTCTCGGAGACTTTTACAGGGAAGAGAGAGCATGAGCTTTGGAGTGAGTACAGTAATTACAAGATGGCGCCGAAGAACATGACTGACGTTTTACATTCCCCCAACTAATTGTGCAATTTTGTAATTTTTATGCGTTTTGTGTAACTTATTTTTTAACTTATTGTATACATAATGTTGCTGCTACCGTCTCTTATGACCGAAAATAACTTCTGGACATCAGAAAAGCAATTACTCACCACGGAATGGAAGAAACTTTTCCCTTTATACTTCTTAGGGAGCGGCAGCAGTGGTGGGAGTTTTGGAGAGTCTGGCATGCTCAAAGTAAAATGCGTGAAACTCAGGCCCAGAAACTAGGATATGCACATAATTAGCACTATTGGATAGAAAAAACTCTGGAGTTTCTAAAACTGTTAAAATAAATAAGGTCTGTGAGTATAACAGAACAGATATGGCAGGTCGAAAACCAGAGGAATTTCTGTCCGGAAAAATGTTTTTTTGTGACATGCCTTCTTTTCCAATGGTTTTCTATAGGATCTGCTGTAATCCAGGACCCAGGTTGCAGTACCTATGGCTTCCACTAGATGTCAACAGTCTTTAGACAAGGTTTGATGAGTTTACCTTGAAAAACAACCGGATAGAAAAAGATTATGTAAGTGGATTGAGGAAGTGCCTTTTGTGTTTTGTGCGCGAGACCGTGAGTGCGCGCCTCTGGACTTCACTTTTCTATTGCTCAGGATATTAGCCGTGTGAAATATTATAGTTAACTTCTTAGGGAGCGGCAGGTGAGGTGACGGTTTTGGAGAGTCTGGCATGCCCAAAGCAAAATGCCTGCCACTCAGAAAATAGGATATGCACACAATTAGTACTATTGGATAGGAAACTTTCTGAAGTTTCTAAAAGTGTTAACATAATGTCTGTGAGTATAACAGAACTCATTTAGCTAAAACCATCCAGAAATCAGTTTCTGGTGACCTTTGGCTCTGTTAGACACACTCCCTATTGAATCCATTTGTTACCAGGACTGAGACTGCAGTACCTATGGCTTCCACTAGATGTCAGCAGTCTATATACAAAGACTCAGAGAGATTGGAGTAAACACAACGAATAGGTACAGGAAATGGCATTGGGACCTGAAATGTCAACAAGTTTTCTCGGGCGCAAGTCTGGCTGGCGCGCCCCACTTTATTTTACTTATATAAGGTATAGGTGACCATCAAAGTGAAATATTATCGCTAATATTCATAAAAGGATTGCTAAGGATGCATTTTAACTGGTATTTGATTTGTTTAGGAAAAGTTTATAGGTATATTTGAACGCGTTCTCTTCACGTTTCAATGGGCGATTCGACATTGGATTTTCTGAACATAACGCACCAACCAAACGGTTTATGGATATAATAAATGACTTTTTCTAACAAAAGAACCATTGGATGTCTTCGTTGGACACTTGGGAAGCCCTCAGCAGAAGTTCTTCAAAAGGTAAGGGATTTGTTTTCGCTGTGAAATGTGTTTTGTGTGAACCGCGCTGGATATGAATTTATGCTAATGTGGAAAATATATGAGGTGCTATCCTCAAACAATCAAATGTTGTGCTTTCGCCGTAAAGCCTTTTTGAAATCTGACCGCTGTGATATTGCCAAGAAGCAAAGCTTTTGATGACTATGCAACACTTTTATATTGAATGAATGTTTAATAATTCAACTTTTGGATTTTGAATTTGGCGCCTTCCATTTCACCGGGTAGTGTCGGGAACGGCCCGCTAGCGCGCCGTAACTCCCTAAGTAGATAACAGAACTGATTTGACAGGCGAAAACCTGAGGAAAATCCATCCTGGAAATGTGATTTTGTGATGTGACACAAGCTATTCAATACAGGGGGATTTAGCTCCCAGATTGCAGTTCCTATGGCTTCCACTGAATGTCAACAGTCTTTAGACAAGGTTTCAGGCTTGTTTTTTGAAAAACCAACGAGTAAGAGCTGTTTTTGCCAGCGGACTCTGGAGAGGACTCTACTCTTTGGTGCGCGTGACAGAGCGCGCTCTTTGTTTTTTTCCTGTTCTATTGAGCAGGTTATTTTCTGTCTGAAATATTATCCTTTATTTACATATTAGAGTACTTGAGGTTTTATTAGAAACGTTGTTTGAGTTGTTTGGACAAAGTTTATAGGTATCTTTTTTCGGTTCAGTTTGTATGTATGTTGACTGGAGTGGAACGGTGGATTACTGAACATAACGCGCCAACCAAACTGAGCTTTTGGGATATAAAGAGGGACTTTATCGAACAAAAGGACCGTTTATTGTGTAGCTGGGACCCCCCTGGATTGCCATCAGAGGAAGATCTTCTAAGGTAAGCAATGCATTTTATCGCTATTTTAGAGTTTTGTGACACCTGTGCTGGTTATATTATTATGCTAATGGAGGAAGTATGCGGGGCGCTGTGCTCAGAAAATCAAATGCTATGCTATCGCGGTAAAGCCTTTTTGAAATCTGACAACACTGTGAGATTACCAAGATTCTAAGCTTTCATGTATGTTTAATATGACTATTTTTGTATTTTGAATTTGGCGCTCTGCATTTTTCCGGATGTTGTCGTAAGTGGGTCGCCTGTGACCCACCAGTCCGTAAGAAGATTTATGATAAGTTGTCGACCAAACTATCTACCAAGAAAGTCTCATCTGTATTATTCTCAGCCGTCTATTTACCACCACAAAGCGAAGCTGGCACTAAGACCGCTCTCAACCAACTCTATAAGGCTATAAGCAAAGAAGAAAATACTCACCCAGAAGCGGCGCTCCTAGTGGCCGGGGACATTTATGCAGGCAAACTTAGATCAGTTTTCCCAAATTTTTACCAGCATGTCACATGTGCATCCAGGGGGAACAAAATCCTAGACCACCTTTACACCACACACAAAGATGCATACAAAGCTCTCCCCCGCCCTCCATTTGGCAAATCTGACCACAATTCTATCCTCCTGATTCCTGCTTACAAGAAAAAACTAAAGCAGGAAGTACCAGTGACTCATTCAATACAGAAGTGGTCAGAGGACGCAGATGATGCACTACAGGACTGTTTTGCTAGCACAGACTGGAATATGTTCCGTGATTCATCCAATGGCATTGAGGAATACATCACATCCGTCGTCGGCTTCATCAATAAGTGCATCAATGACGTTTTCCCCACGGTGACTGTACTTGTTCTTTTTTATGCTAATTAGATTTCCGCGGCTCTAGGGTTTTTTAATCTCTATGGTACCTCGAGATGGCCTTAATTTAAGGCAAACATTCATCACAGAAGATAACCCTAGTCTTTAACAATAGTTACGCTTTTGAGATCAGAGACATAATCCCCATGTCGTTGCTTACTTGGGGCGTTTGGCAGTTGCCGATGCTCGTTTAATATGAGCAGGTCAGAGACACAATCTGGGGGCTACCGATTCCATCTTTGAGCAGTCCCAGACAAAGTATGTGAGTGGAGCGGAGCTGGAGCAGAGCGTGCCCAATTTGACTGGAGTGTGGAGCGAGATTCCTAAAGTCTGGAGTGTGTGTTATTCAATTCAAAATGTTGGCTAGATATTTAAACTCTGTATGGCAGGTGTGAATGTCTGACTGAACACGTTTGAGGCTGCTTTTCTCTAGCTACGTTAACAATCTAATCACGTCATTGTTTTTTGCGAGACAGCGTGGTGGTACAGAGAATACTCATGACCAAGTGAAGAATCTTGTAGTGTGTGACACCCCGTCTGTGCCAGATCGTGTAGTGTGCACACTACTACGTAAGACAAAACACTACAGAAAAGATTGTTGTTTAAAGTGAGAGGCTCAATGATGTTAGGATTTTTAAAGTTGTGTAGTGTACACCCAGGGAACAGAGAAATAAGTGAAAACTCTCCAAAATATTATTACCTGAGCAAAACAATCCCTGAGTGCAGAAAGAATGTAACAGCAGGAAGATAAGAACATAACAGCAAGAAGATAAGAACATAACAGCAAGAAGATAAGAACATAACAGCAGGAAGATAAGAACATAACAGCAAGAAGATAAGAACATAACAGCAAGAAGATAAGAACATAACAGCAAGAAGATAAGAACATAACAGCAAGAAGATAACATAACAGCAAGCATTGATTGTGTATAGCCCTCTAGGACCATCACTGTGTAGCGTTATCGCTCAAAATATTATCCCTCTCGTAACAAAAACACATGTAACAGTGTGTGGGTTCATTTTGGTTAATTCACCCTTGTTGCAAGGTCAATGCAGCTGCTCTGATTGTGATGCATGGAGACTTACAGTGTGGCTCTGTAGGCAGAATAACAGGGTCGTGCTATGTCCTGCATGATAATAATATCAGTGGGCTGTAAAAGGTAGCCTGCAGGCTTAATTAATAGCCAATTTACCACCAGGGAAAATGTTATGTCATGCCTGCTCTCCAGAGGCCCTGAATGGACTCTTGTGTATTATAATCAGTGGAAGATACATGAACAGGCCTGATGAGTCCTCTCTCTCAGGCTCCAAGTTGACCCGGGAAGAATATGAACATAACTAGGTTGGAATAGGATAAAGATGATGTCTTAGAGGATAAACAGAAGAATATATGGGTAGGGGTTCCAAATGTCCATTTGGAGGTTTATTCAGTTCGATACAGAATGAAAACTATATGCTGTGAATGTGAGCAAAGCAGTATATTTCATTTTTCTGTTAGACTTGAAAACAAACATATTACGTATGCCAAAAGCACTTGAATATTTGAATTATGAAACAACTGAAAATTCAGATCTGAGCATGGCTCTTTTCAAGCAGAACCTGCTCACTCAATTTGTTTGAATTTGACATAGCTTACAAACTAGTGTGCAATGTTTATTCTGCCTCATTAAGCATTGTTCCCATTCAAATTGCATTTGTCTTCTGTTCTTCAACATGCCCGCTAAAGTTCCCATTTCACATACTGTTGGAAGCCTACTACAGGCTGGCAAGCGGCTGCACCTTCAAGAGCCCTTTAAAAAAATGTCAGGATTATGTACGTTTCCCCGACAAATACAAAGTAGTGCCTCTTCACCTGTCAATCTGACCATTCTGTCAGTTCCCCAAACCAACCAGACAGACTCAGTGATCATGGCCTTGCTATTGAGAAAGGCCGCCGAAGGCAGACCTGGCTCTCAAGAGAAGACAGGCTATGTGCACACTGCCCACATAATGAGGTAAAGCTGCACTTCCTAACCTCCTGCCAAAGGTATGACCATATTAGAGACACAGATTTCACTCAGATTACACAGACCCACTAAGAATTCGATAACAAATCAAATTTTGATAAACTCCCATATCTATTGGGTGAAATACCATAGTGTGCAATCACAGCAGCACAATTTGTGACCTGTTGACACAAGAAAAGGCCAACCAGTGAAAAACAAACACCATTGCAAATACAACCTAATGTATATTTATGTTTATTTATTTTCCCTTTTGTACTTTAACTATTTGTCATTTGAAATGTCTTTATTATTTTGGAGTGTAATGTTTACTGTAAGTTTTTATTGTTTATTTCACTTTTTTTCCTTATCTATTTCAGTTGATTTGGCAATGTAAACATATGTTTCTCATGCCAATAAAGCCCCATAAATTGAGAGAGAGAGAGAGAGAGAGAGAGAGAGAGAGAGAGAGAGAGAGAAAGAAAGAGAGAGAGAGAGAGAGAGAGGCCTCCCTGTTCTGTATTCAGACCAGAGTACATGAGTAGGCCAAATGGGCCAATTAGTGCAGATGGATAATGGGGATAGGGTCTATACAGTGGACTGTTAACTCACCAAGAGTGCTCTAGAGACCTGGTTCACCCTACATGGACCCCCAGGCCTCCATTACACTGACCTCACCATGTACAGGAGCTGGTAGACAAAGATCTGTTCAAATCAAATGTATTTTGTCACATGCGCCGAATACAACAGGTGTAGACCTTACCGTGAAATGCTTACTTACAAGCCTTTTACCAACAATGCAATTCAATAAATAGAATTAATAAAATATTTACTAAATAAACTAAAGTGAAAAAAATCTAATCAACCAAAAGTAACACAAGAAATGTACATAACAATAACGAGGCTATGTTCAGGCGGTACTGGTACCGAGTCAATGTGCGGGGGTACAGGTTAGTCCAGGTCATTTGTAAAGTGACTATGAAAAGACTATAAACAGCGAGTAGCAGCAGTGTAAAAACAGAAGTGGGGGGGGTCAATGTAAGTAGTCCGGGTGGCCGTTTGATTAGTTGTTCAGCAGTCTTATTGTAAATGAGAACATGTTCTCAATCAACTTACCTAGTAAAATAAAATAAATGTAAAAAATTGCATGGGGGTAGAATCTGTTAAGGAGCCTTTCGGTTCCAAAGCAGTACAGTGTGTAAACTCTATACCACAGACACATTGAAACACATTGAATTAAATATTTTCTGCTTTCCAAATGGTACTCTATTCCCTATATAGTGCCCTATCGGTCAAAAGTAATGACCTAAATTATGAATAGGGTGCCATTTGGGATAAGAAGTTTATAGCGGTCCTATGCAGGCAAAATCTTTTTTATGAGCCATTGATCAGGTATCGAGATTGAGAGTTTCGAGCAATAGCATTCGATGGATTCATATCTTGAAAAGCTCAAACCTGTTAGCGGTAGTGGGCAATCTCGTGTTTCAAATCATAAATGAATTGGAGAAGCAGGTAATACCTCCCTGGACAAAGCTCGTCGATTTTGCCCTGAAAATAATGAAAATTTGTTTGGCAGACACTGTGGAGCGCGAGTAGCTGCATTTACTGACTGAACCTTGAGCTGAGGAATACTATTTTTTCATTTAATGAAGGACCAAGTGTTTTATCGGAGGCTTTGAGAGTTAACTCTAAACCTTTGGTGGTGTCAAGCAGACAATTTAGAAGTATAGGCAGATGATAGTGAGTGGTAGTCAGGGTTTTGATCGTTAAGTACTGCAGTTTTGTGTAGGCAATTGAAGAAATATTACTTTCAACACTATTATGAGTAACTTTCAAAGTAGTGGGTCGTTTTGGTAAGCCAGTCCTTAATATTCCAAAGTCCAACAGCTAAATATTCCAAAGGCTCTATCATATTATCTCTGCTGTGATGTCAGCCCAGAAGGTTGCTCTGGTCATCTTGTCTGACATCTTTTATTGCTCAGCGACAACAGGCTGAGTCCTGCTCAGCTTGAGGCCACCACACGAGAGAGCGAAAGAGAGAGAGGAGAGAGAGAGAGCGAGAGAGGATAGAAAGAAATAGGTAGAGCGAGAGAGAGAGAGAAAGAGATAGAGGCGGTAGAAGACAAATTGATTTTCTCTGCATGGATAGGTCTGGTATAGGCTGCTTCGGGCGAAGAGGAATAAGAGATATGTCAGTGCCACTTGACCACACTGGCCAACCAAACAAGGAGATGGAAACCCAGAGGCTAAAATACTGTGTTTGGGCCTTGCAAAGTCCATTTTCTGTATGCTATTGGATAACAATAGCTTCTACCACAAAAATTGGGCAAGTTAGCGTTTTTCGTCATTAATCTTGTACTGGAGGCAGCTCTGTAGAGTTGTCAACAGCTGGCTCAGCCACAAAGCCTGTTTTTAAACCTAATCCTATCCTTAACCCAGCCCTTAACCACACTGCTAACCCTAATGCCTAACCCAAACCTTAAATCAAGACCAGCTAAATTTTGTTTTTATACATTTTTACAATACAGACAATTTTGACTTTGTAGCTGGCCTAAGAGGAAATCGCCCAGTTCTGCCTCCAGGACAAAACTCTTGACAATAAACGTCAACCTTCGGGAAATCGCCCTGAACAATTGATGTAATGCTTTCACATATCCTCTGCTGCTAGTCAGCAAAAATAAATTAGGAATGAATACTGTCAAACGCCCAGCCGACTGCTTAATTGATATCAAGTTTAGTTATTCAATTGCCTGGCTACCAAAACTTCATGCTCCAGCCAATGGTACGTTCTTCTCCACAATGAGTCTGGATCTGAGTACCTCCCAGGCGATTTCTAGAATGGAAATCCATTCTAGACCGTCTGATTGGTCCCAGAATCTGATGGGTTGGTCTAGAGCCATAACAAACTTGGGTAAAGTGGTGTTAATACTCTGATTGGTTAGAGATGATTCAATCTCTGATGACTTTGTTTTGTTCAACCACCACATTTTAATATCAGCACAACAACAACTTCAATGATGTCAGTCTCAGACTGAAGTACAGCACCTTCATAAAGTATTCATACCCCTTGACTTAAATGAGGGTTAACTGGGTTTGTGCTTGAAAATGTGTGTACAGTGCTTCAGAAAGTCTTCACACCCCTTGACTTTTTCCACATTTTGTTGTGTTACAGCCTGAATAAGAAATTCTACACACAATACCCTAGAATGAGATAGTGAAAACATGTTTTTAGATTATTCTTTTTTTTTAAATGAAATACAGAAATATCTCATTTACATAAGTGTTCACACACCTTTGCTATAATGCTCAAAATTGAATTTAGCTGCTTCAAATTTCCTTTGATCATCCTTGATCTGTATGTCACTACAACTTGATTGGAATCCACCTGTGGCCAATTCAACTGTTTGGAGACAATATAGAAAGAAACACACATCTATAGAAGGTTCCACAGTTGACAGTGCATTTCAGAACAGAAATTAGACCATAAAGTCCAAGAAACTGTCTGTAGATCTCTGAGATAGAATTGTGATGAGACATATACAGTGGGGCAAAAAAGTATTTAGTCAGCCACCAATTGTGCACCATAATTTGCAAATAAATAAATAAAAAATCCTACAATGTGATTTTCTGGATTTCTTTTTCTCATTTCGTCTGTCATAGTTGAAGTGTACCTATGATGAAAATTACAGGCCTCTCTCATCTTTTTAAGTTGGAAAACTTGCACAATTGGTGGCTGACTAAATACTTTTTTGCCCCCACTGTATCTGGGGAAGGGTATAAACAATTTCTAGAGTGTTGAAATTTTCCAAGAGCACATTGGTCTCCATCATTGGGAAATATGGATCTACCCAGACTCTGCCTAGAGCTGGCCGTCCGACCAAACTGAACAACTGGGCAAGAAAGACCTTGGCCAGGGAGGTGACCAAGAACCCAATAACCACTCTGACATAACTACAGAGTTCCTTAGCTGAGAGTGAAGAACCTGTCAAAAAGACCACAGTCTCTAGAGCACATCCCCAATCTGGGCTTTATGGGAGAGTGGCCAGCGGAAGCTACTCCTGGGGTTTGCAAAAAGACATGTGAAAGACTGAGATAATACGGCAAAATATTATGTGGTCCGATGAGACAAACATTTTACTCTTTGGCCTGAATGCAAACATTATGTCTGGAGAAAACCTGGCACAGCTCATCACCCATTTAACACCATCCCTACCGTGAAGCATGGTGGTGGCAGCATCATGCTATGGGGATGCTTTTCAGCGACAGGGAGTGGGAGACTAGTAAGGATAGAGGGAACAATGAATGGAGCCAGATACTCTGTTTCAGAGTGCAAATGACCTGTAACACAATAAAATGTGGAATAAGTCAAGGGGTATGAATACTTTCTAAAGGCACTGTATGTAGTGAACGATAGAGCAATAATTCAGTTTGAGCCGTCAGGCAAGCTCTTCAAGGCTGTGTAACCAAAGTCAGTAGGTGCTGTTTGTACTGTAGGTTTGATTTATGGTTCCTGGAATGTCATGAGGTGGCTGTAGATCACAGCAGGGGCCAAGGCCAATATGTCACCCCACCAACGGCATTACAACTGGGGAGTTTAGAGGTGCGGAAAGTGGACAGTTCTTAAACTGTCATTCCAGTGGCAATGTTTGGGCAATTAAAGCTTTTATAATCAGCCCTTTATTGAACTGGTGCGCCAGAATTAATGGTCAGAGTTGTGCTTTAAATTGCCGATTGCAGACACTGCCAATAAATGTTATTAGATTTGTGTTGAATGGAAATGCAATGAGGAATGAGTTATAGGGGGATGTAGAGAGTGTTATGAGTGAGTTGAGTGTAGGCCTAAATGAGGGTTAACTGGGTTTGTGCTTGAAAATGTGTGTGTACAGTGCTTCAGAAAGTCTTTACACCCCTTGACTTTTTCCACATTTTGTTGTGTTACAGCCTGAATTTTAAATGGATGAGATTTGGTGTCCCTGGCCTACACACAATACCCCATAATGTCAAAGTGGAATTGTTTTTTTTACAAATTAATCTAAAATGGAAAGCGCAAACGTCTTGAGTCAATAAGTATTCAACTCCTTTGTTATGACAATCCTAAATAAGTTCTGGAGTAAAAAATGTCTTAACAAGTCACATAATACGTTGCATGGACTCACTCTGTGTGTAGTATTACTGTTTAACATGATTTCTGAAGGACACCTATTGGTAGATGGGTAAAAAAACAAACCGACATTGAATGTACCTTTGAGAATGGTGAAGTTATTGATTACAATTTGGATGTTGTATCAATACATCTAGTCACTAACAAGATACATGCATCTTAATAACTCAGATGCCGGAGAGGAAGAAAACTGCTCATGGATTTATCCTTGAGGCCAATGGTGACTTTAAAACAGTTCCAGAGTTTAATGGCTGTGATAGGAGAAAACTGAGGATGGATCAACAACATTGTAGTTAATCTACAGTACTAAACTTATTGACAGAGTGAAAATAAGGAAGCTTGTATGGAATAAAAAATATTACAAAACATGAATCCTGTTTTCAAGAAGGCACTAAAGTAATACTGCTAAAAATGTGGCAAAAATGCTCGTAATCATTAACAACTGGGGTGTTTTTCAGGATAAAAAAGAAAGGAGATAGAGCTAAGCACAAGCAAAATCTTAGAGGAAAACCTAGTTCAGTCTGCTTTCCAACAAACACTGGTAGATGAATTCACCTTTCAGCAGGACACAAGGCCAAATCGACACTGGAGTTGCTTACCAAGAAGACAGTGAATGTTCCTGATTGGCAGAGACACAGTTTTGACTTAAATCTGCTTGAAAATCTATGGCAAGACTTGAATATGGTTGTCTAGCATTGATCAACAACCAATCTGACAGAGGTTGAATAATTTTGAAAAGAATAATGGAAAATATTCTACAATCCAGGTGTGCAAAGCTCTTAGAGACTTACCCAGAAAGACTCACAGTTGTATTTACTCTGGGTTGTGAATGTTTATGTAAATTCTATATTTCTTTATTTAATTTTCAATACATTTGCAAACATTTCTAAAAACGTTTTCACTTTCTCATTTTAGGGGGCATTGTGTGTAGATGGATGAGAATTTTTTTAGGAATTCAGTCTGTAACACAACAACATTTAGAATAAGTCAAGGGGTATGAATACTTTATGAAGGCAAATGTGCATGTGGCGTAGATGTATTCATGCACTGTGTGTGCGTGTGTGCGTGTGTGTGTGTGTGCGAGTGTCATTAAAATAACATACGTGTGTCATGCTTAACACAGAGGAGGAAGCACTGCTACAGAAATCTATGACAATACAACTAATATATCACCATGTAGCCATTTCCATATCATTAATTGAGCCGGATCCATGCCAAAGTATCACAGCAACAACACCCCTGTGTCACCCAGGCCGTAGGAGAGTCCCCAGCCTTATGCTTGGTAATAAGGCATAATAAAGTATGATAGAATTAGATTTATTTTCCTCTCTCTCCCCTCAGGGCGAATGTGTCTTCAGACCTTGGCTAAGGGGAATCCGACCGGGAAATAATGTTGTGTCTCTGTTTTCAATAAAACAGTAAATTATTTACGGGTGCGCCACTGAGTGTGCATCCACCTCATTTGTATTCTCGTCACTGTGGTGATAGATGTGACATCATGGTGATGAATCAAAGCGCTGGGGTTTTAGAAAGAGCTTCCTGTGGAAACCAAGGACAGGGCCCGTAGCCACAAAGCGTCTCGGAGTAGAAGTGCTGATCTAGGTCCCAACCTGTCCGTATAATCTTATTCATTATGATCGAAAAGGTGAAACTGATCCTAGATCAGCACTCTTACTCTGAGAGGCTTTGTTGTATGTTTTTTAGGAGGCCTGAGTAGAAGAATAATGAAACTAAATGAGCATGACCAGTCACTGCCAGATATAAAGGCAATGTAGAGTCTGAAATCAAGATGTCAATGCAGAAATACCACTGAGTTTGTTTGAAGTTTATATTTATTTTATTTCGGGGGGGCTTGCAAGACGTCAGCCTGGATAAACCATCATGTACAATGCATATAACGAGGTGAACTGCCTGTGAATGTTAATGCCAGAAAGTCAGAACTTAACTTAATTAGAATGTTGAAAGGATAAAATCCCTTGAACGCACCATCTTGTTTCCAGAGACACTTTTATGGATAACTATCAAAGTATGTTCATACACACGCAGACACGCATGCACACACACACAAACAAAAGGATTACACCGTCATATTGTGTAATATTAATCGCAAATCCCATTTCCTGAGTTTGAGAAGACCAGCTAAAGTAAATCCATTCCTTACACCTGTCATGTTGAACACATTTGCTGACCTTATAACCCCATAATTTACTCTGAGCCCCCCCACACGGATAAACGTGCAATGTGGTTTCATACAAATGTGTACTCTCTCGGCCAGGGTCAGCATTTGGGTCTTAAAAAATAAATTGCCTCTGAAATGCTTTTCTAGCAGATGGTGGCCATCTTAGCTTATCGGCTCTTAGGCACGGCTTTTTGGCCAGGGTGTGCTCTGTATCACACCACTCCCTCCCCGCCTGATTGAACACAGGTGTAACGGCTGATTTACAGTCCCACTGTTAAACATTAACCCCTAGATCCAGCCTGAAATAGTTATTACAAATGACACCCAGTGTAATTGCTAATTTTACGCATCAGCAGACACATTTTCCACTCTTCTTCCTTCTCATTCTCCTCCTCTTAACTTTTAAGTTATTCATCCCTCTTTTCTATCTCTGTCTTTTTTTCTTACCAGTCTGGTCTTAAGAACTATTAATGCCTCTCGGTTACCCTCTCCGTCAATAGCTGGGAGGGATACAGCCTAAGACTGGTGTCACGGGAGAGTGGGACTGTAATGTCAGGCCAGTTCATTATAATAAATACATCACCTGCTCAGACGTTACCGGTTTGTTCCGTTATGTTAAATTGCCTCCCAAATTAGACCTTTGGACCAAATCATGCATTACATGAGATCATGAGTTAATTAATTATTACTAATAATCATGAGTTAATTAATTATTATTAATAATAATTAAATATGTATTTATGATTATTATGATTATTAATTAATTATTATTATTACGTACAGTACGGGTACAGTATTTAAGAATATTGATTTCGATGTTAAACTGTCCATTAAACTATTTAATTTCCTAATCCTATGACATATTGAATTTGGTAACCTTTGCTAAAACAAAGGGCTGGTTTTGCAGCAAATGTCACTGGGGCCTCTGTCCTGCTCTCGGAATAGTGTATACAACGGTGATATCACTGACAGATTGACAACCATCAGTTTCTAATGCTTTTATTAATAAAATCCTACCCCGCAATGGCTAGCAACTTTTTAGAACCAACTATTGTGGTTTGTATAGAACAAGCTGGTGCTCAATGGGTTGTATAGAACAAAGTGGTGCTCAATGGGTTGTATAGAACAAGGTGGTGTTCAATGGATTGTATAGAACAAGGTGGTGTTCAATGGATTGTATAGAACAAGCTGGTGCTCAATGGGTTGTATAGAACAAGGTGGTGCTCAATGGGTTGTATAGAACAAGGTGGTGTTCAATGGATTGTATAGAACAAGGTGGTGTTCAATGGATTGTATAGAACAAGCTGGTGCTCAATGGGTTGTATAGAACAAGCAGGTGTTCAATGGATTGTATAGAACAAGCAGGTGTTCAATGGATTGTATAAAAAAAGCTGGTGTTCAATGGATTGTATAAAAAAAGCTGGTTTCAATGGATTGTATAGAACAAGCTGGTGTTAAATGGGGGTTGTCAAAATTCTAGAAAATATTCTCCTACATCCATTACACCTAACCTGTAATTAAACAACACTCTCTGACACTCGTCTAACAATGTGTACTCTGTCATCCCTGGCATTAGAAACGGCTATTCTAATCAACTCTAATGTCACTCATAATTGCACCTGGGATAATTATTCCACTTAATCTTTTGTGTAAGCCCCGGTGGAGTTATTCCCTGCCCCTCAATAAGCAACAACGTCACATTAAACCCATCATTATCGTAGCGTGCAGTGAAAGTTTAGCGTGTTTACCCGGATTAGTGTACACAGAGTGTTGAGCACGATAGGGGTGACATTTTACACACAGGGAACGCCAGACTGAGTGGTGAGATAATTCACACCTCCATCATTCCTCCTCAAAGCCAGGCCTGGTTAATTGCTGCTGCTGTGACAGAGCCTGTTACTGAGACAGACTCTATGCAGCCAAACGAGTTCACATGCCAGCCATTCAGGCTACAGGCTGACCTGCTATCAGCCAATACCTACTTCAACCATTTCACCATGCAGAACACCAACCAACCGCATAAGCAAATAAGTAGTCCTGGACTTGTGTCTCTAATTGCTTATGCTATTCATTGCAATATCAAAATAAAGATTGCAGTGAAATGCCACGATTCTCTTGAAAATGTTATTTTCTAAGTCATAGTATCTATATTAGCCATGCAGATCTTGTAACACAACATCCAAGAATTGGTTACTAGTGGACGGTACGAAGGTCAGGTCTTCCTCTGAACTACAGTAGCCATCCTGTGACTGACTGTCTGCCAGAGCCCCAGGAGAGGGCAGATGAGAGGCAGCAACTTATACTGTAAACACATCTATTCTGAAAATACAAGTGTAACTCGCCATGTACGAGCCAAAGGAGGTAAAAAGTAAAAGTTCTTGACCTTTACTTGGCACACGCTCACGCTCACTCATCTGCATTTGCTCTGAGGTCAGCTCCACTTGCCAGGGGAATGCATTCTGAAGGATAAAGCAAAGGTGTGTTGCCTTTGGATGACTGTGCATAAGGTCACACATGCGGAAATACTGTTGAAGAAAAGCCCAGGCACCACCAAGTTAGATGTTTACCTGAATAGATAAGGGTAAGCGGATAAAAAACACTAAAAAACATTTAATTTAAACGTGGAGAGAAAGTCAAAACAATGTCTACGGACCCAAAAAATCAAAAGCATGTATACTTTATAAACAGACCAGACAGGGCTCTGTGACAAAGTTCTTTAGATGCCCAAGATAATATAGGGCTTGACAGAGAAAATTGAACGTTATGTACTTATTTGTTGTACCATTTACCACCTGTCAGTAATATTCAGTCTTCCTCAAGGAGATTTAACGCTTGGCTGGAGAGAGACTGATAAAAAAAGTATGAATAATGAATAATCAAATGACATGTTGTGATGACACGGGATGGAAAAGACGACATCAATGACAAAGACATTTACATAAACACATTCCTGATAGAAACCGATTTTTGACATTTGGATGTGTTGTTGACAGCCCTTTTCTCTTTTCTTAGCACTTAGAACTGTCATAAAAGTGATAGATTGACAACAGATGAATATTGTGGTTGTTTTTTATTTATCCATTTAAGGAGAATGCACTCAATTGTATTCATATGGTTCCTCATCAAAAGTAATTGGAATTGTTAAGTGGAAACAATGGGGGATCTTGGAGTGGGATAGGCATGAGCACCACAGGTTCAAAAGTGGTGTGGTAAAATGTGTATGTGTATATTCTGGGGCCTGGAGTTTTTCCTGATATGACCTGGTCAGGTAAAACTCTGGGTCCTATTCATAGGCTATGACAAAATATTATTATGGATAGCTTCCCTTTTCCTCAGTGCTATGACTATAGGGCTGGGTTTTTCTTGTCGGGTCATGTGAATTGGAAACACTCCAATTCAAATGACCTACTGTAAGGTGGATCAAACCCTTTCAAACTAACACAAACCTTGTTATTATTCATTCTGAATCAGCCTAAGACAGCTTCAAAAGACATGTCACAGGATGGAAAGTGACAAGTTATAGGTCTGGGTTGAGCTGGCAGAGTGAAGCAGACAACAAAAGAACAGGTAACATTTATTTCCTTAATAAGTCATGGTTTTCTCCACAAGTTGAAATCAAAGTTCAAGCACGTTATCGGTTCACATTCGTATTTCAGTTCCTTAAATCATTTCCACACCTGGCATAATTTCTTATACTTTTAAAATAAAACGTAACAAACCAAACAAAAAGGAGCACAGGAATTGACACAGTTCAGCAGACAGGCAACCATTTCTTAATTTGTTGTATTTTACATTACTAACTCCATATTAGCCATGTGCTCTTCTTCTGTGAGGTTTAATGTTGGTTGATATCCAATATTTAGCTTTACCGCCCCCAACTGATGTATAGTATAGATCCATTACAATTTGTGATACAAAATGGGAATGGGGAATCGGGAAAACCTTTACTCATTAACCCCGTAGAGTCGATGTCCACGATCCCACAGAAATCTTATTAGCATAAAAGAAATCCCCATAAGAATGTGTCAGTTTAAGCTAGAGATATGTTTTTTTGCAAGGGCTGTGTCTCAATCTACCGCATCCCCTGATCTGCAGTGAAAACTGACAGAGCTAGAGCGGTGTTTGTCAGATCATGAGGCATACCGAAAATCGGTCTTCTCACAAAATCGCCTGTAGCGTCGGAACTATTATGACCCCTCTATGGAAAGATTAGACTCTCAAGAAACCAATGGTGTTTTTTTTGCTCTACAACCCCGACAAGAGTCTTGGGACTCATCTAAAGTCGGTACAGCCAATCTGCCAACTACTGTCTGTAGCGTCCGAACAGTTTGGGCTACACGCTAATATGACCCCTATGTGGAAAGGTGAGACTCTCACAAACATGTCAGTTGCTCTAGGACGCCCACAGGCCTCACAAGACTCGTCTGAAGGTCCTCTGGTACCAGTTGTAAGAATATTTTGAAGATAAATACACAACGCAGAGGATGAGAGGACTAGGATTAACAATCAATAGAAGTTGGTTTTCAGTTCAACATCTGTTTAGGATCTGTGGGATGTCAGTGGCTCAGTTTTCCTGCAAGAACATCTGATTGGTCAACCCCAGGCTAGGGTGGGGGGTTATAAATGGCATCCTGTTCCTTTGTTCAGTGGAGAAAAGCTGAGGACAGGGGAGACTGAACACCTGAACATCTACCTCCCAGCATAACAACTTGATTTTTCCTCTCTGAATAAACCTATTTTTCTTTGTGTTTGTGTTATTGAAGAAAAACATAAATTGCTAACACAGTTTAATTTTTTTAAATGGAAATACAGTTTACTGTATCTCGCAGATATAAGACAGACACTTCAGAAACAACCTCCTTTATATTTTTAGGGGGGACTATCTGAGAGAGAGGTCTACATGATTTCATGCCAGCCACTGCAGGAAGGTGCCCCACAACCCAGAAGAGAATGTACCAGCCAATGTCCCGTCGTAGGCAGCCCAAGCCCATCATGTTTCTTGCTTTTGTGGTCAGTCTTCTCATTTCAGCTGTTGTATGAGCCCTGGGAAGAGCAGAACAGCCCAGAGCGAGAAGTGCCCACAATGCAACTGAAGTATACAACACCAGCATAGTTCCACGGCTGGACTTAAAAAACAGCTGCTCCAGCTTGAGCCAACGGCAGGCTCAGGACGGGGGTCCAGCAAGCAATAGCTGCCCTGATACCAGAATAAGCAGGAGGTCGAGGAGCATCCACTTGACGAGCATCACCGCCTGGAAACACTGCTTAATCATACCGTAAAAACTGATGGTAGAAAACAAAAAATATGTGAGCCGTCATGGTGACCCTGTGGCATTATGGACAGTCTCAACAAAGCAATTGCCTTATGTGTGGTGATAAAGTATGTACTGATGTTAAAATTCATATGTTCGTTTCCCACCTTCTGAGAATGAATTGCACTATGTGAAGGGTTGAAACTCAATGACAACGGAGGTCATTTACAGTGTAAGAAAGTATTTCCTTTTTCCTCATGTTATTGCTTGTTTAATGAAAATGCTTAAAAGTAATGTTCTATTAGGTTGAGACGTAGTCTCAAAGTGAGGAAATGTTGTGAAAATTACATAATTAGTCATGCTGTCCCGTGTTTTACTGTTTAAAGAATAGCATCTTGTTAAATGCTAGTGTTTTTTTCTAACCTGATACAAACTTGTGACTTAGTCATAAGACTCGGCGTATAGCTAAGATCAGTTTAGGTGCAGCCACAGCATGTGAGACATCCCGTGGGCTTAGTATCTGCAGGAAGTCAGCTGTGTGGAACCTTGCAGGAAGGAGCACATTATAGTGTGAACTGTGTCAAACACAGTTATACAGTTGAGCCCACAACCTATCAACCTCAAGCTATCTTAATCTGCACAGACAAATCATTCGCCTTATACACTATGTTACGTCCCTGTTCCACACATCTGCTGATCTGCCACATAGACAAAAGAGGTTGTATTTTTTCTATATAGCAGAAAACCGACTATGTTTGTTAAGCTTTCAACTCTGAACTATTCTTGGTAATGGTTGATTGCTTCATTTTTTCAAATCTTATAATAAAAACTGTTAGAAGAATCTACAGTCTCTTTTTTCCTCTGGTATTGCTACCGCACTTTGTAACAAGGCAGGGTCATAAAACCAGTAATCTTGTTTTCCTGGTCTCCATCTGGCCAACCAGAGGTTGGTTTCCTGGCACTCACCGTAGGAACTGATTGCCTGTACAATCCATATATTCAATCATTAAATCAACTACTTTCAACATTTTCATTAAAAATAATATCCCCCTTTACATGAAGTAGATTTTATTGAATGTCACTCATTCTATGGCACTCTAGTCTAACCAAACCTGCATACAAGTTCACTATGTAACTACCGCAGTAGCTCATCGACAAATGCATGCTACCATGATCACGGATAGTCCTGAAGGTTATGACAAGTTATGTCAGCTGTTATGACATATTATGACATGGCTATGATCATGTTATAACATGTTATGACGCTGGTTGTCAAGTAAAGTGTTACCAAACAATCTTACATTTTGGGTTCTGATGGTGTACGACAGTTGACTATGCTCATGAGCCATTTTTATTCTTCAAGAATCATTAGGTACATATCATTAATAAGTCCCAACATTTTTAGATCGCTCCTTTAATGTAGTAGTGGATGAATCCACCTCATTTGAATCTGATTGAATGAGACGATTTGCAGGAGAATGAGAGCTAAAATGCCACTAGCTAATTGGCCAAAGAGGGATGCTGGTGCTCTAATGTATCAGTAAACAAAGCCCTGACTCATCACTCACTGAGAGTGGAGGGGTGATTGTCCACCAGCTAGTCGTTCACTCAGACTCACACACACACTAAGACACTGTCTCCCCCTAGATTTTGTAAAATATAGTTTCAACATGCAGCACATATGTGACTTGTTTCAGGAAACTAGGCGCATGTCACACGTCACTACTTCACGTCACTACTTACAAAAATAGTTTTTGGCTGAAATGCTTTCGGGAAAATGTGCGTTTAGCCACGGAAATAGACTGGAACCTTCCTGCTACCCATGATTGGCTGAGATAATGGATGGGTTGGACATGCCGAGAGATGAGTTTGGATTGGTCTGCCATTTAGCACGCTTCTGTTTAAACAAAGGGCTGCTCAGTATGTGTAGGTAATCTTTTCTAACACGCTTTTTAAAAAAAGATATCACGAATAACTGCAAAAGTGTTGCTGTATACTTTCTGGAGGACAGAGTTTTGAAATCAGTGGAATACCCGGTGGAAGCAGAGTATGGTAACTAAGGAGATGGAGACAATTCTGGTGTTTGATTGCAAATATGTGGAGGGATTCAAAAAGAGAAAACACAGAAGGCTGTGATATAAAACACCTGTCTCCAGACTACATCTTCAAACTAAGGGCAACCATGGCATCTGTGACAGAGAAGGAGAAGCGTTCATCCATGTATATGGGTAAGAGAGTCTAGCAAGCTACATTCTCAGACATATGTTTCTAATTTAGTCAGAAAGTAGTTTTCATTGCAAGTTAAAGCATACTGTTAGCTAGCTAGCTAGCTAATGTTAGCTGGCTGGCTTGCTAGCTAACATTACGTGTACGATCTGTGTAGCAATATTGTTTGTATCTCAGAGCCATTTGCATTGCTAGTTACAGTGAGGGAAAAAAATATTTGATCCCCTGCTGATTTTGGACGTTTGCCAACTGACAAAGAAATGATCAGTCTATAATTTTAATGGTAGGTTTATTTGAACAGTTAGAGACAGAATAACAACCAAAAAATCCATAAAAAAGCATGTGAAAAATGTTATTAATTGATTTACATTTTAATGAGGGAAATAAGTATTTGACCCCTCTGCAAAACATGACTTAGTACTTGGTAGCAAAACCCTTGTTGGCAATCACAGAGGTCAGACGTTTCTTGTAGTTGGCCACCAGGTTTGCACACATCTCAGGAGGGATTTTGTCCCACTCCTCTTTGCAGATCTTCTCCAAGTCATTAAGGTTTTGAGGCTGACGTTTGGCAACTCAAACCTTCAGCTCCCTCACAGATTTGGGTCATTGTCATGCTGGAATACCCATCCACGACCCATTTTCAATGCCCTGGCTGAGGGAAGGAGGTTCTCCTGGCTGAGGGAAGGAGGTTCTCACCCAAGATTTGACGGTACATGGCCCCGTCCATCATCCCTTTGATGCGGTGAAGTTGTCCTGTCCCCTTAGCATAAAAACACCCCCAAAGCATAATGTTTCCAACTCCATGTTTGACGGTGGGGATGGTGTTCTTGGGGTCATAGGCAGCATTCCTCCTTCTCCCAACACGGCGAGTTGAGTTGATGCCAAAGAGCTCCATTTTGGTCTCATCTGACCACAACACTTTCACCTAGTTGTTCTCTGAATCACTCAGATGTTCATTGGCAAACTTCAGACAGGCATGTATATGTGTTTTCTTGAGCAGGGGGACCTTGCGGGCGCTGCAGGATTTCAGTCCTTCACGGCGTAGTGTGTTACTAATTGTTTTCTTGGTGACTATGGTCCCAGCTGCCTTGAGATCATTGACAAGATCCTCCTATGTAGTTCTGGGCTGATTCCTCACCGTTCTCATGATCATTGCAACTCCACAAGGTGAGATCTTGCATGGAGCCCCAGGCCGAGGGAGATTGACAGTTCTTTTGTGTTCCATTTGCGAATAATCGCACCAACTGTTGTCACCTTCTCACCAAGCTGCTTGGCGATGGTCTTGTAGCCCATTTCAGCCTTGTGTAGGCCTACAATCTTGTCCCTGACATCCTTGGAGAAATCTTTGGTCTTGGCCATGGTGGAGAGTTTGGAATCTGATTGATTGATTGATTGCTTCCGTGGACAGGTGTCTTTTATACAGGTAACAAGCTGAGATTAGGAGCACTCCCTTTAAGAGTGTGCTCCTAATCTCAGCTTGTTACCTGTATAAAAGACACCTGGGAGCCAGAAATCTTTCTGATTGAGAGGGGTTCAAATACTTATTTCCCTCATTAAAATGCAAATAAATTCATAACATTTTTCACATGCTTTTTTCTAGATTTTTTTGTTGTTATTCTGTATCTCACTGTTCAAATACACCTACCATTAAAATTATAGACTGATAATTTCTTTGTCAGTGGGCAAACGTACAAAATCAGCAGGGGATCAAATACTTTTTTCCCTCACTGTATAGCCTAATGTTAGCTAGCTAGCTAACGGTGAATTTAGTTGGTTAGCTACCTGCAGATGCACGCAGGGTAGCAACATTATGAGTTGGGATTATGGTTAATTGTTTAGCTAGCTAGCTAAAGTTAAGATTTTGTCTGCTATAGGATGTGGTCATTATTTGAACTGGCTTGCCAGCTAACTTAATGTTAGCTAGCTAGCTAAGAAGCTAGAACCAAACCAAAACTTTGTTTAGAAAATTGCTTTAAGTTGTCTGGTTTTCTAGATTGACATACACTAAATTCATTTTTAAATGGATGTGTTTGTTGGTGTTAAAATACACCAGTTGTGCTATTTTGGACCACCAGGCTGCTGATGTCATGCATGTGAATCCTTAAAGAGATGGGTGGGGGGCTAAGTCTTAAGAGGGTGTGAATGATGCTGAATGGGTGGAGACTTTAATCACCTGCCTATCAAATGCTGACAAATTCCCATCCAGACATGAAACAAGTGGTCAAAGACAAGACCAGAGGGGACTCCATCCTAGATCTGATCATTACAAATATGAAGAATCACTACAACACCCCCACCGTACTTGCTCCTCTCGGATCCAGTGATCACAAATGTATGCTGTTCTCCTCAAACACAACATCAGGAGGGAGAAGCAAGGTTCAGCGGAAAAAATAATGTCTGGTAACCCAGAACAGAAAGGAGGACTTGGCACGATGTATGGAGGGTACTGACTGGTCTGCCGTATATGAGGTGGAGAGCATAGATGCAAATGTGGAGACGTTCAACTCCTGCATTCAAACTGCACTTGATGAATGGATGCCAATAAGAAATAAGAAAACAGCAACACGGGACAAGCCCTGGATGACTAAACGAAAGGACAATGAAATAGAGAAAATATAGAAACACAGTGCAAACGCTTATCAAAGAAGCAAAGACAATCTACTACAAAAATGAAATCCAGGACCTAAAGAAGAAAAACCCTAAGGAATGGTGGGACTACAGTAACAAAGGACTGGGACGAAAGAAAACATCAGGAGGGAGAATACAGGTAGAATAAATTGAAGACGATGCGGCTGATGTTTTTAATGTACTTTTAGCAGAAGCATGCCCATGCTTACAAGGCAGGTTGACCTGTGCAGCATTGGCCAGATAAAGCAAGCTCTGACCAGACTGAGCCCACATAAAGCGTGGGCCTGATGGCATTCCGGCCTGGCTACTAAAAGAGCAGAAGATCTAGCCCCTGTCATCACTCACATTGTTAACTTCTTAGGGAGCGGCAGCTGAGGTAGCGCCCCACTGCTCCCTAAGTAGTTAACACCTCCTATTGGCAGGGAATGTTCCTGCTGCCTGGAAGATTGCCAATGTGTGTCCCATACCTAAAGTGTCAAACCCATGTACAACAAGTGACTGGAGGCCCATCTCTCTAACTTCATGTCTTGGAAAAATCCAGGAGAGCTTCATAAAAAAGAAACTCATGCCAACAGTTTTATCTGAGTGCACACATCAGTATGCCTACCTACCAAAGGCCAGCACTACTATGGCCCTTGTGAAAGCCACACACTCCTGGCTGACAGCAACAGACTCCAAAAAAACAACCATGGTGAGGGTGTTACTTGTTGATATGTCCAAAGCCTTTGATGGAGTAGATCACGCAAAGCTCCTGCAACATCTGTCTGACATTGAACTGTGTCCAAAGTTACTAGCCTGTCTCCACAGCTCCACCACAGGAAGAAGGTCGAGGGTGATGGCAAATGGCACTTTTAGCCCTTGGTCAGAGGTCACTTGAGGTGTGCCACAAGGGGGCGTGGTTTCACCATATCTGTCTCTCCTTTACATGTCCACACTAAAAGTTGTCTTCAGTGATACACTGGACACTGGGCATGCAGACGATGTAGGGCTGTCCCAAGCCATACCATTAACCAGTATCAAAGAGGACACTTTCATGTGCTTGGAGGCAAAGCAGCCAGAAGAGTGGGCTACATCCAACAACATGCTCCTGAATGGGGAAATATCTGTGGAAATTCAAATATATTTTTCAAGAGACCATCCACAACCTGCACCACTAATCCTACGAGGACAGAAAATACCAGGGTAACAACAACTAAGTATCTTGGTTTTCATCTAGACTCTAACCTCAGTGGTGACACACGTGGAGCAGTCAGTGAGGAAGGCCTCAAAACACCTGCACTTTTTGACTGTTCTTGCCAGAAATGGCCTACCCACTGATGATCTGGTCAGAGTCTATATTACACTGGTCAGACCTTGTCTGGAATACGGTGGCGTGCTGTTAGTTGGATGCAGTAAAAAGCAGTAGGCCCAACTAGACAGGGTGCAGAGGAGGGGTATGAGGATCATCTCCAGAGGTGGTGCAGTCCAACCACAACTCCCCCCTCACTGCAGAGCAGGCAAGAGCACTCTGCAGTGCATCTGGTGAAGGACATGCACACTCTTGACCATCCACTGAATGACCTGCTCCCTCCAAAAACTGGCAATTGCACCACCAGACTCCTGAGAAACGGCCAAGAACAATCCTGTATAACTGCCCGTACAAACCGCTTGCAAAATGCCATTCTAACCACTGCTACCAGACTGTATAATAACTGTAGCTCTTAAATGGTTCTCCTAAAAATTACATTTTTTTAAATCATATTTTAATATTTACATTTCCATCATGAAAAATGTCCTGTAATGTTTTCAATATTCTATTTATGTCACGTATTATGTGTTATGTACAGTTGAAGTCAGAAGTTTACATCAAAGTCAAAGTCACGATTATTAGTCAGTTGTACAACCAAATGCCTTCAACTGAAATGTGTATTCCGCATTTAACCCAACCCCTCTGAATCAGAGAGGTGCGGGGGGCTGCCTTTAATCGACATCCACGTCTTCGGCGCCCGGGGAACAGTGGGTTAACTGCCTTGTTCAGAACGACAGATTTTTACCTTGTCAGCTCAGGGATTCGGACTTGCAACCCTACAGTTACAAGTCCAACGCTCTAACCACTAGGCTAATGACTCCAACTTAGGTTGGAGTCATTAAAACTTGTTTTTCAACCACTCCACAAATGTCTTGTTAATTAACAAACTAGAGCTTTAGCAAGTCGGTTAGGACATCTACTTTATGCATGACACAAGTAATTTTTCCAACAATTGTTTACAGACAGATTATTTCACTTATAATTCACTGTATCACAATTCCAGTGGGTTAGAAGTTTACATACACTAAGTTGACTGTGCCTTTAAACAGCTTGGAAAATTCCAGAAAATTATGTCATGGCTTTAGAAGCTTCTGATAGGCCAATTGACATCATTTGAGTCAATTGGAGGTGTACCTGTGGATGTATTTCAAAGCCTACCTTCAAACTAGGAAGCTGGTAGCCTAGTGGTTAGCGTGTTGGACTTGTAACCGGAGGGTTGCCAGTTCGAATCCCCCGAGCTGACAAGGTAAAAATCTGTCGTTAACCCACTGTTCCCTGGGCGCTGAAGACGTGGATGTTGATTAAGGCAGCCCTCCGCACCTCTCTGATTCAGAGGGGTTGGGTTAAATGTGGAAGATACATTTCAGTTGAAGGTGACTTTAACTCAGTGCCTCTTTGCTTGACATCATGGGAAAATCAAAAGAAATCAGCCAAGACCTAAGAAAAAAAGAATTGTAGACCTCCACAAGTCTGGTTCATCCTTGGGAGCAATTTCCAAATTCCTGAAGGTACCATGTTCATCTGTACAAACAATAGTATGCAAGTTTAAACACATGGGACTCAGGAAGGAGATGTGTTCTGTCTCCTAGAGATGAATGTGCTTTGGTGTGAAAAGTGCAAATCAATCCCAGAACAACAGCAAAGGACCTTGTGAAGATGCTGGAGGAAACAGGTACAAAAGTATCTATATCCACAGTAAAACGAGTCCTATATCGACATAACCTGAAAGGCCGCTCAGCAAGGAAGAAGCCACTGCTCCTAAACCGCCATAAAAAAAACAGACTATGGTTTGCAACTACAGATGGGGACAAAGATCATACTTTTTGGAGAAATGTCCTCTGGTCTGATGAAACAAAAATAGAACCGTTAGGCCAGAATGACCATCGTTGTGTTTGGAGGGTTGTTCAATAAACAACCCCAAAACGTCTCAAACAAACACGGGAGTACATGGGCTCAAAAATAGTCCGTAACGCACCAATATACAAATGTGCACAAGCACTACACAGAAACAATCCCACACAAACTGAATACGCCGGGGCCCCCTCGATGTCCAGAGGGGGCGGAGGGACCTGCCGCACCTCAGACTCCTGGAGTGGGCCAACCACCACCGGAGAGACACATGGAATGAGGGGTTAATACGGTAATCAGGGGGAAGCTGTAACCTATAACAAACCTCGTTCACTCTCCTCAGGACTTTAAATGGCCCCACAAACCACGGACCCAGCTTCCGGCAGGGAAGGCGGAGGGGCAGGTTTCGGGTCGAGAGCCAGTCTCACTGCGATGACAGTCTGCGCTGGCTTTCTGGCATAGCACGGCCCGCTGGAGCACGGCCCGCTGGAGGTGAACATGGGCGGCGTCCCATGTCTCCTCCGCGCGCCTGAACCAGTCATCCACGGCGCCAGAACCGGCTGGTACCCCAATACACACTGAAAGGGGAAGAGGTTAGTAGAGGAGTGGCGGAGTGAGTTCTGAGCCATCTCGGCCCGGGGCACGAATGCCGCCCACTCCCCTGGCCGATCCTGGCAATAAGACTGCAGAGACCTGTCCACATCCTGGTTCACTCTCTCCACCTGCCCATTACTTTCGGGATGAAATGTCGAGGTCAGGCTGATCGAGACCCCCAGACGTTCCATGAACGCCTTCCAGACCCTCGAAGTAAACTGGGGACCTCGATCAGACACCCCGTAATGCTGGAAGACATGCTTAAACAAGGTCTGTAGGGCCGTACGGAGACCGGGCAGAGGGAGGAGACGGCAGGACTTAGAGAAACAATCCACAACCACCAGGATCGTTGTCTTTCCCTGTGAGGGGGGAAGATCGGTCAGGAAATCCACCGATCAGGTGTGACCAAGGCCGCTGTGGAATGGGTAAGGGGTGTAGCTTCCCTCTGGGTAGGTGCCTAGGAGCCTTACACTCAGCGCACACCGAGCAGGAGGAAACATAAACACTCACGTCCTTGGCCAAGGTAGGCCACCAGTACTTCCCAACCAAACAGCGCACCATCCGACCGATCCCAGGATGACCAGAAGAGGGTGACGTGTGGGCCCAATAGATCAACCGGTCACGGACAGCAGACGGAACGTACAGACGACCAGCGGGACATTGGAGCGGAGCGGGCTCTGCACGTAACGCCTGCTCAATGTCTGCGTCCAGCTCCCATACTACTGGCGCCACTAGGCAGGAGGCCGGGAGTATGGGGGATAGGATCATGATAGGATCATGTGTCATACATCCGGGACAGTGCGTCTGCCTTGACGTTCTGGGAACCTGGTCTGTAGGAAAGGGTGAAAACAAAACGGGTGAAAAACATGGCCCACCTTGTGAGAGCACGGCTCTTATCCCAGCCTCGGATGCGTCCACCTCCACTATGAATGCCAAAGAGGGATCCCGGATGAGCCAGCACGGGAGCCGAGGTTAACAGAGCCCTCAGGTGACCAAAAGCCCTGTCCACCTCAGCCGACCACTGCAAACGCACCGCACCCCCCTTCAGCAGTGAGGTAATGGGAACCGCTACCTGACCAAATCCCCGGATAAACCTCCGGTAGTTGTTGGCAAACCCTAGAAACCACTGCAACTCCTTTACCATGGTGGGAGTCGGCCAATTACGCACGGCTGAAATGCGGTCACTCTCCATCTCCACCCCAGAGGTGGAAATGCGATACCCTAGGAAGGAGACGGACTGCTGGAAGAACAGGCACTTCTCAGCCTTGACGTACAGGTCATGCTCCAACAATGGACCAAGCACCCTGCGCACCAGAGACACATGCTCGGCGCGTGTAGCGGAGTATATCAGAATGTCATCAATATACACCACTACACCCTGCCCGTGCAGGTCCCTGAAAATCTAGTTGACAAATGTTTGGAAGACTGATGGAGCATTCATCAACCCGTACGACATGACGAGGTACTCAAAATGCTCTGAGGTCATACTGAACGCCGTCTTCCACTCGTCTCCCTCCCGGATACGCACCAGATTGTAAGCTCTCCTGAGATCTAGTTTGGTGAAGAAGCACGCCCCGTGCATTGACTCAATCACTGTGGCGATGAGCGGTAGCGGGTATCTATACCTCACCGTAATCTGGTTTAGACCTCGATAGTCAATGCACGGCGCAGACCTCCCTCCTTCTTCTTCACAAAAAAGAAACTCGAGGAGGCGGGTGAAGTGGAGGGCCGAATGTACCCCTGACGCAGGGAATTGGAGACATATGTTTCCATAGCCGCCGTCTCCTCCTGTGACAGGGGATACACGTGACTCCTGGGAAGTGCGGCGTATACCAGTAGATTTATCGCACAATCACCCCGTTGATGGGGTGGTAATTGAGTCGCCTTCTTCTAGGAGAGCCAAATCTGCATATTCAGGGGGAATGCGCACGGTGGAGACCTGGTCTGGACTTTCCACCCTAAACACCCCCCCGAGCACACTCGCGTCCACCCCGTGAGAAACCTCTGTTGCCAAGAAACAGTGAAGTCATGACAAGCTAACCAGGGTAGACCTAGCACCACGGGAAACGCAGGAGAGTCAAGGAGGAAGAGACTGATCTTCTCCTTGTGACCCCCCTGCATTACCATACCCAGAGGAGCGGTGGCCTCCCTGATCAACCCTGACCCCAATGGTCGACTATCTAAGGCATGAACGGGGAAGGGCACATCAATGGGAACAATAGGAATCCCTAAACTAAAGGCAAACAATCGACGAGCGCCTTATGCTGGGAATGTGGGGACAACTCAGGAAAAGTAAAATACAAAAACAAGTGTGCAACAGAGGGCTCTGGGTGAGAATAGTGCCGGCTCACCTGGGATGACGCCAGAGTACCCTGCCTGCTGCCTCGACACCCAGAGGAACCGACAGATGGTGCACGAGACGGCACCTCCTCCAGTCTCCCTGCGCACAGCACCTCCCAGCTCCATGGGTACCGGAGCGGTGGTGCCTGGGGATGGAACCAACAGAGCCCGCTCTGGACGACCGAGGGTAGCCAGCAGGTTATCCAACCGAATGGACAGGTCCACCAGCTGGTCAAAGGTGAGGGTGGTGTCCCTGCAGGCCAACTCCCGACGGACATCCTCGCGCAGGCTGCAATGGTAATGATCGATAAGGGCCCTGTCGTTACATCCCACTCCTGCGGCCAGGGTCCGAAATTCCAAAGCGAACTCCTGTTGCCTCCTCGTCCCCTGCTTCAGGTAGAACAGACTTTCACCCGCAGCTCTACCCTCGTGCGGGTGGTCGAAGACTGTCCGGAAGCAGCGGGTGAACCAACGCCGCATCACCTGCTCCCCACACGGCGTTGGCCCACTCCAGAGCTCTCACTGAGAGGCACGAGATGAGGGCGGACACCCAGGTATAGGTCCAGCTGTAGCAGGAAACCCTGGCACCGTGCCGCTGTCCCATCATACTCTCCGGGATAGGCGAGACGCATCCCACTGGAACCGGGTACAGGTTCCCGAACAAGGAGATGCACCGACTTTGGCGGAAGTCGTGACAGTAAATTCTGAATTTCTGCAGTTTTATCTGTTAGCAAGAATAAATAAACTCAATCTCCAACCAAACAAAGAAGAGCCCTCCAGTACGTGTACCAAACTATTCAAGGCCCATTTTCTCAAAAGTGGGGTTGCAAGTTTATTACATTTTAAATCAGAATTACTTTCCCATTGTTCCTCAACTGTAATGTATGTTATACAATTTTCTAGCTCTGAGTCTCTATCCAATGTAAAAAACACCTTTTCATTGCTACATAAGATCGAATTGAGCGGTCGGTCACATATAAAGGTTGGGTGAGCTGTGCGAGGTCAGCTCGATTCACGCTACACATCTATTACATGGCACTTCTGACGGTGTACATTTGTATTTGTATTTTCCCGATTAGCTGCTGCCAGCTAATCGTGTGTTCCCTCAGACCACTACTTTACTACCACATATCTACAACACAAAATCTATGTGTTCGTCTGTGTATAGTAAATATGTTATCGTGTGTGTGTTTGTGTCTGTGCCTGCGTTTGTCTCTTCAGAGTCCCCCGCTGTTTCATATGGTGTATTTTTATCTGTTTTTAAATATAATTTTACTGCTTGCATGAGTTACTTGATGTAGTCATGGCTTCATGTATTACTGTTGAGGACTGTACAGATTATGGGAAACGCACAGTAATACATGAAGCCATGACTACATCAGGTAACTCATGCAAGAAGTAAAATTATATTTAAAAAACAGATAAAAATACACCATATGAAACAGCGAACTGTACATATTACTCTTGAGGACTGTACATATTCACTGGCATAGAGGATTTTGATTATGATGTTAAAATCAGCCTTTAAGCCTTCAACTTCACCACTGTGTTTTGGTCATTCCTGAAGTCGTCGATATGGACGGATCAGGAGTGTGTGTGTGCATAGGCGTCTGTGTGGGTGTGTATTCTGTGTATTATGTTTGTTCTCCTGGTCTCTCTCTCTCATTCCCCTTCAAACACACACATGCCAAGTCAGAGGTCAAAGGCCAGTTTGGGACGGGCTTTTCAAACGGACGATAGAGGGGTGAACAGGGTCCCCCTGCTGCCTCTAGTCAATCCCTCGCCCTCTCCGTATCCCTGGACAGATGAGGGGCTGTGCTGACAGACACATAGTCACCCAGAGAGGACGAGGCTCGATATGTCTGGCAGATGTTGCTTTTGTCTGGGTTCTAAGCTCTCCTCACTGGCCCATGTCTCACCTCACACACGCACACACACACAGTACTTGACTGACCCATTTCTTCTCTAGCAGCTCTCCACCATCCTGTTTGGCAGACATCTCTAGCCTTCTGGATGAAATCTAGAGAGTCTTGTATGTGAATACAGAAAACTCAGACCTCTAGCATCCTCATAACATGAAACGTTCTCAAAGAGCAGTCGAAACTCTGTTGCCTCTAGGTAAAGATATCAAGACAGTCTGTGAAAACAAATCTATTTCTGTTAGCCTTGGACAGAGTGTCTGAGGAGAAGCCTTTCTGTAGTCATTATAATATTATTCATGTGTTTGTTGACTGACACTTGAAGGTAACCAACCAGTCTATCGATCCGTGGATTTTTGTTGGCTCAGATTTATATTGTGATTTCCTAGAGTAAACACGGTGTGTTTGGAAAGAAATGTAAACCACAGCGCTGCCTCTCCCTGTCTGTCTGTCTGTCTGTCTGTCTGTCTGTCTGTCTGCTGAATCCATTTGTCATATACCGTCTCCGTTCAATTACTCAATAAAGTGTGTGAGAGCCACTGCTGAGGGAGGAACTTCAAGGAGAGACTGTGACTCAGTTAACGTATTTCTGTCAGCGAGATGGAGGGGGGGTTGATATAGCTCATTCTCACCCCATCATCTCCCCCCAGAATCCATAGTGTTGTCTGCCAATGAAGCCATTCAGCCAAATCCACATCAGAGAAGAACAATATGGTCTGGTCTGACAAGGGAAATAACAACAACTTCTACTACAACATAAGGTGTCATTTTGAATAAGGCATAACTCAGTGATGTTCATTCTCAATATAAAGTATTGACAATAATAAACTACTAGCTGCAAGGTTGACATTTGAAGCAAAAATCAAATGAGTTTTGATTCTCTGGTCGATCCTTCTCAAAACAATAGGATCCATCGATATCAGGACAACAAAGTTGTAAAGCAATGCTCTCCAATCCTGTTCCTGGAGAGTTACAGTGCAGGTCTTTGGTCTAGCCTAGTAAGAAGCAGTCACAGACCTGATTTAGCTATTCAAGGTATTGATGGTTAGATGATGAAAACCATCAAATTCTGGGACAAAGGCACACTGTGGATTTCCACAACCAGGGTTTGTAATCAATGGTATACATGAATCAACTTCACAGGCTAGCAGGATACCACCCTGCAACCAACTGCTGGCTTGCTTCTGAAGCTAAGCAGGATTGGTCCTGGTCAGGTCCTGGATGTGAGACCAGATGCTGCTGGATGTGGTGTTGGAGGGCCAGTAGGAGGCACCCTTTCCTCTGGTCTAAAAAAAGACCCCATAGGGGGATGTTATTAAACAGGTGTCCTGACTCTCTGTGGTCAGTACAATGTACTGTAGAGGTGTTAACCCTGGTTTCCTGGCTAAATTCCCAATCTGGCTCTCATACCATCATGGTCACCTAATCATCCCAAGCTTACAATTGGCTCATCACCCCTGTAACTAGTCCCTAGGTTGTTGCTGTAAATGAGAATGTGTTATCAGTCAACTTACCTGCTAAAGTATGGGTTTTTATAAAAAAATATCCAAATGAATAGGTCATTGTCATGGATGACCAAGGAGACACTGAGATAGGTTGCCAATAGTAATTGCAGAAAATACAAACTGTCCTAAATCTTCAACTTAAAAAATAACTGAAGTAAAAAAGTGCAGAACATAACATAAATCAACAAAAAAATCTACTCATATATGCAAAAACTAACAACAGGGAGTTTTATATCGAGAATATATGGGGAGTGGTCAGTTCCATTCTGAGGAAGAAGGGAAGTCTTGCAAAACATTAATTTTTGATTACACATGATCATGATATAAGGTTTCAGGGTACTGATCAGATTTGATCATGTTATTTTAGCATTAACAGTAAACAGTGTCAATGTATGAAAGGTGTTTTTTCAACACATGAAGGAAAAAGTGTTCCCCATAAGTGAACAGAGGGGTGGCACTTTCCAGCGCCCCTCCGGAACCATAATTTAACAACTGAATTCCAGTTGGACCTCCTTTACCAAAACACAGCTGGCTTCCATGCTGTAGACATGGGGCCGGAGACTGCGGAGATATGGATGTAAACTGAACACATTACCTAGAGCTTTGACTGTTCGTAGATAAAGAACATTTGTTAAATTATAACATTAGATGATACCAGTTACTGTTACAACGTAAACAATGATGCGTCGACTCGACATAGAGAAACGATAAAAACAAATGTCAAGACAGTAATTGTGCATTTCTATAATAAAGTTATGGATGGGACAGCCAAAAAAAGCTGTGTGTCGCGTCATTATTTACAGTTAAAGTCGGAAGTTTACATACACTTAGGTTGGAGTCATTAAAACTAGTTTTTCAACCACTCCACAAATTTCTTGTTAACAAACTATAGTTTTGGCAAGTCGGTTAGGACATCCACTTTGTGCACGACACAAGTAATTTTTCCAACAATTGTTTACAGACAGATTATTTCACTTATAATTCACTGTATCACAATTCCAGTGTGTCAGAAGTTTACATACACTAAGTTGACTGTGCCTTTAAACAGCTTGGAAAATTCCAGAATAGTATGTCATGGCTTTAGAAGCTTCTGATTGGCTAATTTACATCATTTGAGTCAATTGGAGGTATACCTGTGGATGTAGTTCAAGGCCTACCTTCAAACTCAGTGCCTCTTTGCTTGACATCAAGGGAAAATCAAAAGAAATCAGTCAAGACCTCAGAAAAAAAGATTGTAGACCTCCATAAGTCTGGTTCGTCCATGAGAGCAATTTCCAAACGCCTGAAGGTACCACGTTCATCTGCACAAACAATAGTACGCAAGTACAAACACCATGGGACCACTCAGCCTTCATACTGCTCAGGAAGGAGATGCGTTCTGTCTCCTAGAGATGCACGTGCTTTGGTGCGAAAAGTGCAAATCAATCCCAGAACAACAGCAAAGGACCTTATGAAGATGCTGGAGGAAACAGGTATCTATATCCACAGTAAAACGAGTCCTATATCGACATAACCTGAAAGGCCGCTCAGCAAGGAAGAAGCCACTGCTCCAAAACCACCATAAAAAGCCAGTTTACAGTTTGCAACTGCACATGGGGACAAAGATCGTACTTTTTGGAGAAATGTCCTCTGGTCTGATGAAACAATAACAGAACTATTTGTTCATAATGACCATCGTTATGTTTGGAGAAAAAAGGGGGAGGCTTGCAAGCCGCAGAACACCATCCCAACCGTGAAGCACGGGGGTGGCAGCATCTTGTTGTGGGGTGCTTTGGTGCAGGAGGGACTGGTGCACTTCACAAAATAGATGGCAACATGAGGAGGGAAATTATGTGGATATATTGAAGCAACATCTCAAGACATTATTCAGGAAGATAAAGGTTGGTCGCAAATAGGTCTTCCAAATGGACAATAACCCCAAGCATACTTCCAAAGTTGTGGCAAAATGGCTTATGGACAACAAAGTCAAGGTACTGGAGTGGCCATCACAAAGCCCTGACCTCAATCCCATAGCAAATTTGTGGCAGAACTGAAAAAGTGTGTGCGAGTAAGGAGGCCTACCAACCTGACTCAGTTACACAAGCTCTGTCAGGAGAAATTGGCCAAAATTCATCCAACTTATTGTGGGAAGCTTGTGGAAGGCTACCCTAAATGTTTCACCCAAGTTAAACAATTTAAAGGCAATGCTACCAAATACTAATTGAGTGTATGTAAACTTCTGACCCACTGGGAATGTGATATAAGTATAAAAAACTAATATTCTGACATTTCACATTCTTAAAATAAAGTGGTGATCCTAACGGACCTAAGACAGGGAAATTGTACTAGCATTAAATGTCAGGAATTGTGAAAAACTGAGTTTAAATGTATTTGGCTAAGGTCTATGTAAACTTCCGACTTAAACTGTATATACAGTATGTGTATCACCATGTGTATAGTTCAAAGTGATTGTTAACGTGGATAAAGGATAAGGATATTTGTTAGGCAGCAGCTTTTAATGTGCTGTCCGCGGTGCGGCCGTCACATTCATTCAACCGTGATGGTAATGGACACAGACAGTTATTAAGCAGAGTTTGCAAGTGCACCTGAGTTGTGTCTGTCAGACTGCTGTGGTTTCGCTGTGATTATAGAGAATGGCATTTTGTCAAACGTTTTACCATATTAGCCTGATTCTGATCTCTTTAATCTGTCATGGGAGACGACTAACCTGATAATCAAAGCCAAATGCATCAGACTGCCATGAAGACTAATGCACTGACTACAAGCCTCCTTCCTTTTTCTTCCCTAGACTCATGAATATGTAGGACCAACACACGAGCACTATCCCACTGACAGCTTTAAAACCTAATGCGCATTACCACTTTATGCATTATTATTGAGAGAAGCTTTTTAAATCACATTATTCACAATGAAGTCACGTCATACTGAGCAGATTACATGTAGCTTGCTTAGATAAATTGGCACATTCCGGTGAGGAATTGAGCCTGTGAAATCATTCAGGCTTATGGGCCTTTATTGTGAAGTCTGCAGAAAATGACATTGACTGCTACCATACCCACAGAGAGCCTCATGTATGTGTGTGTGTGTGTGTGTGTGTGTGTGTGTGTGTGTGTGTGTGTGTGTGTGTGTGTGTGTGTGTGTGTGTGTGTGTGTGTGTGTGTGTGTGTGTGTGTGTGTGTGTGTGTGTGTGTGTGTGTGTGTAGCTACAAGACAGTCCCATTTAAGAAATGCCATTGACTCACATTATACCATCAGAGTCCCATATTAGTCCCTATGAAGACGAATGGATCCACAGAAACACAATAACTTGTCGTTCTGCATGTTGAATTCCCTTTGAATTATTTACCAGTCCGTTCATTATTATGAAGGTAAAATTTATGGTTATAAGCCCGCATTCCTGACTAACAAATCTTGGCAGACCGGCACGTGGCCGCTAGCACGCACATGCAAACGCACACGGACAAACACACTCACACACAAACACGCACACACACACACAACAAAGAATATGATATTAGCTATTAACCTATTTTCACAGCTGCAGGGAGTCTTACATTATCTCTACACTGACACAGGGATATTAGTTATTCTCTGTCATCAGCCCTGTGGCGGGGGAGGTGGTGATGTTACGTAGGTACGGGAGAGACTGGACAAACAGTCACAAAGGTGTTTAAAACAACCACATTCATCACAACACCTTTGTACCAAGGGGTGGGAAGAGAAGACCCATAACCTGTACACTAACACACAATGAAAGCTACATCTGTCAAGGGAGAGAAGAAGAAGGAAGCGCAGTGCAGGGATGTGGTGAGCTGCAACATGTACTTACAGTCCATCTCAGGTTCAGCTTAGAGTCATTCACAGGGTGACTGTCTGAACACCCCTAGAACTGTCTGACAGTGAGCAATGTGTGTGTGTGTGTATGTGTGTGTCTGTGTAGGCCGACAGTGAGCAATGCCTATGTAATGAAGTGGTGATGGACAAACCACACAACAGGCCAAACCTGTGAGATGGAACATTAATCTTGGTGGTGGGGGGATGCCTGGTGGATGACTAGTGAAACTCGCATGGTTACTGTTAAAGGACCTGTGCACTCTACATCAAAACATTCAATGTTTTAAAATCCACACTAATGAATTTTGTGAATGTGTCAGTGGGAATTGTAGTTTGGGAATTCACTGTTGAATTCATTGGATGCAGTCAGCTCAACCACTGCAACACACAGAACAATTGCTGCCATCTATGCAACCCCACCTTTTTGATGACATACCTCCATCACAAACTCATAAAGTCAAGCTTCACAAATGGTGAAATCAACACTCTGCCAAGTGTACCTCCATGTAATATCACTGCCAGAACGATACACAGCCCACCATTAGTCTCCCATTCCGTGGCTCCAACATTCATCAGCTGCCTAGCAATACCAACATCTCTGCCACTGATTATAGGATCTGCTGATTGATGATGGAGAGGTGTGTCCTGCATGCATGGCTTGTTTGTGTGTGTGCGTGTGTGTGTGGACGTGTTTAACTATACTTGTGGGGACCAGAAGGTGATCAGGGAGTTGAATAAGGGAAGGTAGTGAAGCCAGAGGGCAGCCGCATCGCCACTGTCTGAGACAGACTGTTTTATTTACACGTTACCTAAATTTCGTTACCCCTGCACGCCTCCTCCACCTCTGCCACTCTCTCTTATTCCTGAGGTGAGGTAAGGATGTGTGTGTGTGTGTGTGTGTGTGTGTGTGTGTGTGTGTGTGTGTGTGTGTGTGTGTGTGTGTGTGTGTGTGTGTGTGTGTGCATTCACGTATCTATGAGTCTTTGGGTAGAAGACACACAGATAATTCTGTAGTGTCATTCTCCATTTCTGCTTTCTATTCATTGAGTGAACGACTGTTACTGGAGACACTGTGGATGATTCATTCTGTTGTGCAGGGTTTCTAATCACTGTGCCTGGCCATTCTATGCAGTTTGCTACTGCTGTTTTGTCAAATTGGATACATTTTACCCCTCAGTGTTCACCACTAATTATAAACACCAGAACAGATGGGACATCAGCCCTTTCTAGAACATTCTGCGTCTCTGCCAAGAAACAATGTCCACTTCTGTTCCGTAGTCATTAGCGTGGCTGCGAGTGTGAGAAACCAGGAAAGGTACTCTACTGACATGAATGCACACACAGACACATGCACAAAATCACACGCACACAAACACACACACACACACACACACACCAGAACAAAACATATTAAGGAAACATCACATCCTACACAAGCTGAATTCCGATGATGTCACCCTCACTGGAGATTTCGGAGATTGTTTGCTTTTATCTGTGAAAGAAAAACAGATCGAACACAATGATGGAAACAGTCAATGCTAAGGTTTTCCAAACACTATAGATAATTTCCAGTCTCAAACACTGTCAAAACAACTATAAGAAAACCAAGACCTTGAAAGACAAAAACCACACACGAAATAGGATGAAAGGACGGAACATCTCCCTTAAGGAAGTAATGACATGATGTTCTCACCGTAAAGCTGCAAATTCAAACAGCCGTGACTTATGGGCGACCAACGGTCACGCAATGGTTTTCTGCTAATAAAAGCTGCGTAATAAAAGCTGAGAAAAACAGTGTGTGTGTGTGTGTTTTTAGTTAATTGAGGTGGCTCCAGGTTTGTAGCTCTGTAGTCCTTATTTTAGTGGAATGGGACTAAATTCATGCAATATGTGTATGTGTTTCATGATGCAAGCTTTGATGCCTATAAATATCATATGTAGAGTATCAGCTGTGAACTGCATCATCATCAGCCTGCTGGTTTTCTGTTCTACCTGATCATTAATTGCACCCACCTGGTGTCCCAGGTATAAATCAAATCACATTTTATTGGTCACATACACATATTTAGCAGATGTTATTGCGGATGTAGCAAAATGCTTGTGTTCCTAGCTCCAACAGTGCAGTAGTATCTAACAATTCACAACAATACACACAAATCTAAAAGTAAAATAATGGAATTAAGAAATATATAAATATTAGATTGAGCAATGTCGGATTGGCATTGACAAAAATACAGTGGAATGGAATACAGATTATGAGATGAGTAAAGCAGTATGTAAACATTATTTAAACTATATTAAAGTGACTAGTATTCCATTATTAAATTGGCCAGTGATTCCAAGTCTATATATATAGCGCAACAGCCTCTAAAGTGCCGGGTTGCATAACCAGGTTGAAGCTGGCTAGTGATAGCTATTTAACAGTCTGATGGCCTTGAGATGGAAGCTGTTTTTCAGTCTCTCTGTCCCATCTTTGATGAACCTGTACTGACCTCGCCTTCTGGATGATAGCGGAGTGAACAGGCCGTGGCGTGGGTGGTTGATGTCCTTGATGATCTTTTTGGCCTTCCTGTGACATCGGGTACTGTAGGTGTCCTGGAGGCCAGGCAGTGTGCCCCTGGTGATGTGTTGGGCGGACTGCACCACCCTCTGAAGAGCCCTGCGGTGGCGGGAGGTGCAGTTGACGTACCAAGCGGTGATACAGCCCGACAGGATGCTCTCAATTGTGAATCAATCACTGATTAGAGGGGAACAATTAAAAGCAGTGGAACTGGCATCGAGGTCCAGAGTTGAGTTTGAGGGATGTAGAGTATTAGCTGTGATCTGCATCATCATATACATTATCCGTTGTGGTCTGCTGCAGGGCAGATGGTGGGTCCTCAGTTCTAAACAGGCTGCTATTGGCCAGTGGTCATAAACCAGCCATATGCTGCAATATGCTGACCAGATTGGAACAGAGAGAGTGACTGTAGTATATGGGGATTTGAGTTAAAGATTAAACCGTCATATGTCCCAGATAGGGAGTGACATATGCTAACTTGAAGTGGACCCATTCAGTCTTTTTACCTGTCTGTGAAGGTGACAATGAGAGAGACAGTATTAGGCAACGGCCTCATGGCCTGAGCAATAACAATTTTCGCACCACTGTGGTCACACACCAATAGGAACCTGTGTATTAATACATTCTATCCAGAGTCTTTGGCAGGACATTACTGTATGAAAGAGCTGCAAATAGTTCCTCTTCTCACAGAGAAATGGACTTCTCTGCATCCTGACAGGTGAGGAGGAGGAGATGAAAGGAGGGTGGTGGATGGCGAGAGAGAACGAGGGAAGAGAGAAAGGAGCGAGAGCCTATACAAGGTGTCAGGTTGGTTGAAATTGCTTACTTGATGGGGGAAAAAGATGTGTGTGTCTGTGTCTTTCTCTCTGTGTATGTGTGTGTGGGGTTGCGTTGTGTTGTGTTTGTGTGTGCGATATTGGAGCTAGGCCAGACAATTTCAGGGAACTTCCTGAGAGATGGTAGTGAACAGGTACTGATGGAGAGGCCTTACAGCAATGACCTGTGTGGGTGTGCGTGTGTGTGTGTGTTTGTGTGTGCGTGTGTGGTATTGTAAAGGTAGGAGTGGGAGAGGCCCTCGACAAGCGTTGGCAGAAAGCTGAAGTAACATTTCAGTTTGACGTTGTGGCGCTGAACAAATCACCTGGGCCAAGATGGATCTTCGTCTGCGATTAGACCAGACAACAAATCCTTTACTAGAGAGGGAAGAGAGATGTCCGTCTTTTACTGGACCGATTTTGTTGGCCACCTCGTACTGTTTCCTTGCTGCTGTGATGCGTCTGAGTGTAGCTGGTGTAGAGGAGTCAGGCGCAGGACAGCAGAATTGAGTAATAAAAGCAATTTACTCAGATAAATAACGATACACGTCAAAATAATGCCAAGCCCACAAATACGGACCGCAATACAATAAACAATCACTCACAAAAAACATGGGGAAAACAGAGGGTTAAATAATGAACATATAATTGGGGAATTGTAACCAGGTGTTTAAAACAAGACAAAACAAATGGAACATGAAAAGTATATCAGCGATGGCTAGAAGACCGGTGATGTCGACCGCCGAACGCCGCACCGAACAAGGAGAGGGACCGACTTTGGCGGAAGTTGTGACAGCTGCACTGTTGTAAGACAAAATCATCACTTACTACTGAATCTGCATAATGGATATGTGCATTTTTTTGTAAAGTATTGTATCTGGGTTATTGTGTTCGAGTGTTACAGCACAAAAAATTCAACCTACCTTTTTGAGCACATAGAATTGGTGGTGCTATTGACCAAAACACAGTGAATCATCTTATTAAAGGACAACTCCACCCAAAAACACAGGGAATCATCTTATTAAAGGACAACTCCACCCAAAAACACAGGGAATCATCTTATTAAAGGACAACTCCATCCAAAATGGTTTGATATTTGTTTCATTAGTCCGTTGTTGACATAGTCCAACATTACATCTGCACTGCTATCTGAGCCTGCCTCTCAAGACTAATAAACACAGCCTTTCTAAATGGATGGGGAACAGAACAATGCAGCTGCTTGCTACTTCAGATATAAGAAAAATATAACATAAATCAGGGATAATCAACTCTTGACCGGGAGTGCATCCGGTAATGTGGAGTGCATCCGGTAATGTAAAGTTTAGTTCCAACCAGGCAGCATACATGACTACTAATTAAACAACTGAGCAAATTGATCATAATACAGTTTTTTACAATCACTTTGGCACTAATTTCAGAACCTTGTGGTCACAAAACGGTCATCACTTGTAACACAGGCTGTCCAATGTTCAAAACATTGCATTGTGCATTCATATCTTTAAAGAAACCTTACACTTGCAGAATCATTGGTTCAAATAACTCATTTATCATGAAATACCATAGGAACATTAATTTAGATCACCCACACACAAAATACCGATAGTTTCACTGTGTAGTTGTTTGTACAATCATTAAATATTGTAGTACAAAATATGTGATACATGTTTCATTATGGTATTACATGTACAGTGGGGCAAAAAAGTATTTAGTCAGCCACCAATTGTGCAAGTTCTCTCACTTAAAAAGATGAGAGAGGCCTGTAATTTTCATCATAGGTACACTTCAACTATGACAGATGAAATGAGAAAAAGAAATCCAGAAAATCACATTGTAGGATTTTTAATTTATTTATTTGCAAATTATGGTGGAAAATAAGTATTTGGTCAATAACAAAAGTTTATCTCAATACTTTGTTATATACCCTTTGTTGGCAATGACAGAGGTCAAACGTTTTCTGTAAGTCTTCACACACTGTTGCTGGTATTTTGGCCCATTCCTCCATGCAGATCTCCTCTAGAGCAGTGATGTTTTGGGGCTGTCGCTGGGCAACACGGACTTTCAACTCCCTCCAAAGATTTTCTATGGGGTTGAGATCTGGAGACTGGCTAGGCCACTCCAGGACCTTGAAATGCTTCTTCGAAGCCACTCCTTTCGTTGCCGGGCGGTGTGTTTGGGATCATTGTCATGCTGAAAGACCCAGCCACTTTTCATCTTCAATGCCCTTGCTGATGGAAGGAGGTTTTCACTCAAAATCTCATGATACATGGCCCCATTCATTCTTTCCTTTACACGGATCAGTCGTCCTGGTCCCTTTGCAGAAAAACAGCCCCAAAGCATGATGTTTCCACCCCCATGCTTCACAGTAGGTATGGTGTTCTTTGGATGCAACTCAGCATTCTTTGTCCTCCAAACCACGACGAGTTGAGTTTTTACCAAAAAGTTATATTTTGGTTTCATCTGACCATATGACATTCTCCCAATCCTCATCTGGATCATCCAAATGCTCTCTAGCAAACTTCAGACGGGCCTGAACATGTACTGGCTTATGCAGGGGGACACGTCTGGCACTGCAGGATTTGAGTCCCTGGCGGCGTAGTGTGTTACTGATGGTAGGCTTTGTTACTTTGGTCCCAGCTCTCTGCAGGTCATTCACTAGGTCCCGCCGTGTGGTTCTGGGATTTTTGCTCACCGTTCTTGTGATCATTTTGACCCCACGGGTGAGATCTTGCGTGGAGCCCCAGATCGAGGAAGATTATCAGTGGTCTTGTATGTCTTCCATTTCCTAATAATTGCTCCCACAGTTGATTTCTTCAAACCAAGCTGCTTACCTATTGCAGATTCAGTCTTCCCAACCTGGTGCATGTCTACAATTTTGTTTCTGGTGTCCTTTGACAGCTCTTTGGTCTTGGCCATAGTGGAGTTTGGAGTGTGACTGTTTGAGGTTGTGGACAGGTGTCTTTTATACTGATAACAAGTTCAAACAGGTGCCATTAATACAGGTAACGAGTGGAGGACAGAGGAGCCTCTTAAAGAAGAAGTTACAGGTCTGTGAGAGCCAGAAATCTTGCTTGTTTGTATGTGACCAAATACTTATTTTCCACCATAATTTGCAAATAAATTCATTAAAAATCCTACAATGTGATTTTCTGGATTTTTTTCCCTCATTTTGTCTGTCATAGTTGAAGTGTACCTATGATGAAAATTACAAGCCTCTCTCATGTTTTTAAGTGAGAGAACTTGCACAATTGGTGGCTGACTAAATACTTTTTTGCCCCACTGTAACCAGCATGGGTGTCACAAAACTAGCGATAAAATATATCGCTTACCTTTGAAGATCTTCCTCTGATGGCAAACCGAAGGGTCCCATCAACACAATAAATGTTCCTTTTGTTCGAAAAAGTCCCTCTTTATATCCTAAAAGCTCTGTTTGGTTGGCGCGTTTTGTTCAGAAATCCACCGTCCAATCGTCCAATATACAAGACATTGAAAGCATAAAAAACATACCTATAAATTTTGTACAAACAACTCAAACAACGTTTGTAATCGGTCCTTAGGTACACTAATATGTATATAAACGATAATATCTCACAAGGATAATATCCTGGGCGATAGAAAAGGAAAAAACATAAGCACGCTCTCTCGGTCTTGTGTGCCAAAGAGAAGAGTGACTTCCTTAGTCCACTGACAAAAAACATCTCTTACTCATTCGTTTTTCAAGATAAACGCATAAAACCTTGTCTAAAGACTGTTGACATCAAACGGAAGCCATAGGTACTGCAATCTGGGAGCTGGATCCCCCCTCCTTTCATTAGCATGTCAATGGGGAAAAGAGTCACTTCACAGAATCTGATTATCTGGATGGATTTTTCTCTGGTCCGGTTGAAATATTACAGTAAATATACATAAAAGGATACCTAAGGATACATAAAAAATTATGTTTGATTTGTTTGGAGAAAGTGTATAGGTATAATTTGAACGTGTTCTCTTCACGGTTCAATGGTCGACTCGACGGTGGATTTTCTGATCATAACGCGCCAACCAAATGGAGAATTCTGGATATAATAAATGACTTTTTCTAACAAACTAATCATTGGATGTCTTCGTTGGACACTTGGGAAGCCCTCAGCAGAAGTTCTTCGAAAGTAAGTGATCTTTTTTAGCTCTTATAGGGGTTTTGTGTGACCCGAGCTGGATATTAATTTATGCTAATGTGGAAAATAGGTAACAGGCATTTTACTTTGGGCACGCCAGACTCTCCAAACCTCCAAACACTGCCGCAACTCCGAACAGGATTTGTCAGTGTGTATGTGTGTGTGTGTGTGTGTGTGTGTGTATATGTCAGTGTGTGTGTGTGTGTGTGTGTCTGTCAGTTTATGTGCGTGTGTATGTCAAAGTGTGTTTATGTCAGTGTGTGTGTGTGTGTGTGTGTGTGTGTGTGTGTGTGTGTGTGTGTGTGTGTGTGTGTGTGTGTAAATGTCAGTGTGTGTGTGTATGTCAGTGTGTGTGTGTGTGTGTGTTGGTGTGTGTGTGTGTGTGTTGGTGTGTATGTCAGATGTGTGCGTGGGGATGTGTGTGTGTTGGTGTGTATGTCAGTATGTGTGTGTGGGAGGTGTGTGTGTGTGTGTGTGTGTCAGTGTGTGTGTGTTTATATGTCAGTGTGTGTGTGTACATGTCAGTGTGTTTGTTTGTTTTCACGTGTGTGTGTATATGTCAGTGTGTGTGTGTGTATATGTCAGTGTGTGTGTTGGTTCCGTGTGTGTGTATATGTCAGTGTATGTGTGTGTATGTATGTCAGTTTGTGTGTGTGTGCGTGTTTGTGTGTATGTCCCTGTGTGTGTATGTCAGTGTGTGTGTGTGTGTATGTCAGTGTGTATGTGTGTGTGTGTGTGTGTATGTCAGTTTGTTTGTGTGTGTATGTCCATGTGTGTATATGTCAGTGTGTGTGTGTGTATGTCAGTGTGTGTGTGTGTGCATGTCAGTGTGTGTGTCTGTGTGTGTATGTCTGTTTGTGTGTGTGTCTGTGTGTGTATTTCTGTTTGTGTGTGTGTGTGTGTATGTCCATCTGCGTGTATGTCAGTCTGTGTGTGTGTGTATATGTCAGTGTGTGTGTGTGTGTGTGTGGGGGTGTTTGTCAGTGTGTGTGTATGTGTATATTTCAGTGTGTTTGTGTGTGTATATGTCAGTGTGTGTGTAT